>JAWZYV010012460.1:0-267719 GCA_038373885.1 Cheiracanthium punctorium
AGTTGTTTCAGCACAGGCTATTGCTCCGTATTCTAGTTATTCTCCTGCTTCCAAAGCGTCTTCTCAGCTCATGTCTCCTGCTGCTGCACAAAGAATTTCTTCCCTTGCAAACTCCTTGGCTTCTGTTCTTTCTCAAGGCGAAATTAATTTCGGAGCTGTGTCTAGTGTTTTAGCTAATGTTGTGAGTCAGATTAGCGGTAGTTCCAGTCTGTCGCAGTCTGAAGTCTTTGTTGAAGCACTCTTGGAAGTACTAGTTGCTTTATTGCAGTACATTTCACCTACTTCAAATTCGAATGTAGCCGCTAGTTCATTGGCTCAGTCTTTAGTACAAGTAATGGGTTAAATTATAATCTTCCAAAAATTATTTGGTGATGGTAATTAATATTCTTATTTTGTTGCATGAATTGTCGTTTTATACTACTGATCATGTATCTTATAACAATATGCAGTTTATTAAATGTATAATACGTGTAATTTTCAAATATTGCAAAAATAAAACAGCATGCAAAACAGTGTCTTTTATTTTTTCGATGCTTTTACTTTTAGCGACTTTATTTGCTTCCCTCTTTTATAATTTTCTTTATATATATTTTATTTAGTGTAATTTCCATTTAATGACAAATTAAATGATTTTTCCGCATAGCACAACAATGTTCTCTGAACGTCTGTGAACATCCTCTGAAGTTAATAGACTTTTAGTGAACATTGTTATACTGTGTGTGTTTAAACTTTTTATTACGGAATATTAAATATATTGATTAAAGTGATTGTCTCACATTCATGGCCTATTTAACTTAAAATTATCTATGAGTAACGATAGGCATATTTTTTTAACAAATTTGTGAATTGTGGTCTACTAGAAACTCTTTTATTTTTAAGAATCTTTACGATCAACTAATGCCAAAATGCATATTTTTTGATAGTATCGCTACGAGTAATAATGTTGTTTGCAGAAAAATAGAACGCAATAAAATAGTTCCTGAAATCCCTACATGAAACTGTAACCACTTTCACTGACAACCTTAAACTTCATAATCTTGCTATGCACACAATAGTTGAAGATATTCTATCAATATTCAATCGAAGTAAAAGGAGAAACTATAATAGAAGCGTTAAAGCTCAACTGAAGTTTTAAGAAATGGAACTGCGGTCATGCTTTCTGAACGGGCCGCTCTCGAAAATAACTAACGTACACTCTTTAAATGTCCTAATCCCTGCTTCATTCAGAATCTAAATACTAAGCGTATTTCAACATGGCAAAGCAGATGGAACACTGAAACCAGAGGAAAATATTCGAAAAAAATATTTCTAATAGTATCTTCGGCATTATGCCGTTCCCATGGGTTCCTACTTGTATTCTTCCTAGAACAGGACATTGTCCTTTCATGCAGTATCCTAATAGAATAAATAGATACAAGTCCTTCAATTATCACATTTATAACAAATTATAAACTTATTTACATTAAGTCTTCTCTCTGCCAAACACAAAGTTAAGAAAATATCATATCAATGTTTGTCATCATAGCATAATATATACACTTGAACTTCCACATCTGCTCTAAAAAATTAGTTCGTCTGGAACGAACTCAGATTCATAGTAGGGTGAGCCAATTCTGAATGCCCACAGTCCTTAACACTTTTTTTTTAATTGTCAATGCAACAGGAGAGAAGGAGCACAGTTTTATGGCCGGAAAAGGCTACTGAGCACAAATAAATACAGCAATAAATCCAAACAAACAAATTAATAGTACAAAAATAAACAGGTACAGAAATATTAAAATCAAGGGATTAAACTGTATAAAAGTTCTCTAGCCTCCCAATAAAGGGAGTAAATGAATTCTTCCTTTAAAGCTGGGAAAGGCGGGAAGTGGTACGCAGTCATCACCAAGTTGCCGCAGCACAGGGGGCAGACAGTACTGTTAATTATCTTCAGTCGATACAGATGTGCATAGTTATCATTCGGAAAGCAGCGACAGCTCGGGGCCTTCGCAATTAGTAACGGGTCTGCGCGTGTATTTTGATGAGCCATCCAAAGAGGCCTACGGATGCTCGAGTCTTCACGTATACATCAGGCATTTCTTAAGCTTCCCTGTGCTTTCAAACGTTATTTAATGTAGTTTTAAGTAGTAATTGTGTTACTAATTCAAGTACGAACTCATGATTAATTTGTTTGCTATGATACATATTTACATAAAGAAAATGGATGCATATAATTTGAAGGAAAAACAAAGTAGCTCTTACTCTCATGATTCACGATTGCTTATTTTAGTTTCACAAGTGGATATTTAACATACTTTAAAATAACTAAATACACAAATGAGAAAGACACTTTATAATGAATATTTCATGAACGTAGTCGTATTTCCGTTGTTATTTTAAACAATTCAAGATTAATCTTTAACAAATGATGTATTAAAGCGCATTTCGGTGTTTTCGGGATATCCTGTATATGAGAGAAAATTGATAAAATGCGCTCTATAGCGCGATCCCTGAATTAATTATTCTTTAATAAAGACATTTCATGTAGTATATATTTTTCTTTTGTCGCTTTCTCAATCCAACTTAGGAATTGAGCAAGCATAATGAACGCTTGTACAAAATATTAACTATATTTGAAGTTTCTGTATAAACGGGCAAAAATCAATAATTTACAATTTACTGTATTTCTGCACTGTACCAGATGTAAGTCTTAATCACATAATCAAGCCATATATAACTGATAAATAACATTTTCAACTGGCAAAATTAAATTGTCTAAATAGTATCACAACGTCATGCTTATTTACAAGAATAAAAACTACTCAAGTAATACGATTTCTGATTAAAATAATTTATTTATAAATAATACATGAGTAATTATTCACTAAACATGATTTACATACATATTTTTAGACTTTCTAAATACATTATAAGCGTTCACTTACCTTTACATTCAGAGCAAAATGTTCGAATTTAAGGATAAATTTTCATGAAAGAAAATGGCGCAAGATTCACAAAACGATTACCTACGTCTAAAGTTCTTTAGTACGACAAAAGTATAAAAAATAATATAACATTTATAATACTTAGAATAATAAAATAGAATACTGTGTCTGGGGAAAACAGGCCTCAATGATAAGCTCATTTTTAGCGATGGCAACTCATAAGCAGGTCTGTTGCTTAGCGATGGCCCGGGGCCTTCGCTATATGTAACGGGCCTGCGCGTGTATTTCGATGAGTCATCCAAAGAGGCCTACGGATCCTCACGTCTTCACGTATATACATCATGCAATTTTTAAGCTTTCCGATGCTTTGAAACGTTATTTAATGTAGTTTGAAGTCATGACTGTGTGTTACTAATTCAAGTACGAACTCATTGACAGTATCTTTACTATGATACATACACATGGACATTAAAGTAAATAGATACATGTAATTTGAAGGAAAAACAAAGTAGTGCTAACTCTCATGATTCATTATTTTAGCTTGATTTTTAATATACATGAACAAATTAAGCTGACTTTTAGTATACATTAAAGTAAACGAATACACAATTGATACAGGCATTTTTATGCATATCTTTATACTGAATGTTTAAGTTTCACATTTTCAAAGCAGTTACAACCATTATTACTTTAAAATAAATTTAACTAATAGTTATTAAATTTTCATTTATTAAATATTGTTCAATTAATATATTAACAGAATATATGACGAGGAGATGAAATAGAATTTAAAATATTTGATATTTACAATTCACGTATAAAAAATTTAAGTATTGCTATACTATTTAATTTTTAATCTTTTGTAAGGCGTAGGTATCAGAAGAATGTTTGCTATAATTATAAGTACAACCCATGCACTGCTTGTCCTTGGTATTTAAATGAAAAATAATGTAAATTAATTTAACGAGAAACATTTAGAATAAACTAGCTGAATGCCCCGTTCTTCGCACGGGAATGAATGGATTCATTTTATATTACGGTTTGTTGTAATTAATATTTATCATAATAAATAGATATAGCAAAATTGATATCGCATAAATATTATCTGTGTTCAATAATTATGCATAAAGAATTTCATGGCGATTGTTTCAAATGTGAAGAAGATGATTCGGCGCAGCGCCATCAACTGTCGAAGTTTTTGCAAAATGGGTAGCATCAAAATATTTTCATGTTCAAATACCTATGTGTACCTATTTCCATAGAAACAGTTTAACGGTCAAGATATGCTACATCGCCATCTAGAGGCAAATTAAAAGTAATAATACGCTAAAGCGCCATCAAAGGGCGAGTTAAGAAAAATGGATAACGCGAAAATATTTTCCGTGTTCAAATGTGTATGTATACCAATTTTCAGAGCGGTTAGTTGAACGATCAAGAAGTTGATTGCTGAAGTGCTATCTAGTAGCAAGTTAAAATAATAAAGTGCTGCACACAAGGGCAGATTTGCCGAGTTGAGGGCCCTGGACAAAAACTTCAAGGGGACCCTCTTTCAAAATTTTTTTCAAAATTTACAAATTTTGAAACTTAAAGAAGAATTTGGGGGGGCCCCTTTTTATTGGGGGCCCGGGCGCTTGCCCCGAATGCCCTCCCGGAAATCAGCCCCTGGCTGCAGTGCCTTCAAGTTGTGAGTACAGCCAAATGAATACTAAAAAAATATTCTCTCCGTTCAAATGTGTATGTATACCAATTTTTAAGGTGATCGGTCGAACGGCTTTGAAGTTGGTGGGCTGCATCGGCATCTAGAGTTAAGTCATAGCAAATTAGATAGCGTAAAATTATTCTCCGTGCTCAAATATCTGTGTGTACAAATTTTCAGAAATCAGTTGAACGGTATTTTCATAGCAAACGGTTGGACGGTAGAGAAGGCGAGTTATAGTTAAACGCATTCCGCGAAAATATTCTTTTCGTTCAAACATGCATGTTTACGAATTTCCATGGTGAACAGTCGAACGGTCCTGAAGTTATTGGTTTGAAGTGACATCTAGTGGCAAGTTATAGCAAAATGGATAACTCCAAAATATTCTCCGTGTTCAAATATCTATCTATACCAGTTTTGATAGGGATCAGTTGAACAGTCTTTATATGCTGCTGCGCCATCTATTGGCGAGTTAAGGTAATGATGTGCTACAGCACAATGAAGTAGCCATTTATAGCAAAATGGATAACACGAAAATATTCTCCATGTTCAAGAATCTATGTATATCAATTTTCATAGCGGTCAATTGTCCAGTCAAGAAGTTAATGCGTTGCATTGCCATCTAATGGCGAGTTAAAGTAACAATGCGCTGCAGTGCCATCTAGTAGTGTGTAACAGCTAAATGAATAGTTAGAATATATTCTGCTCGTTCAAATGTGTACGTATAAAAATTTTTATGGCGATTAGTCGAACGGTATTGAAGTTGATGCGCTGCAGCGCCATCTTGTGGCAAGTTATAGTCAAACAGATAGCGTAAAAGTATTCTCCATGTTCATATATCCATGTGTACCAATTGTGATCAAATTCTGTTGACCGGTATTTTGACAGCAAGCGCTTAAACGAAATAGAATTCGACGTTCCGCAGCACCATCTAGCGGCAAATTACAGCAAAATGGATAGTGTAAAAATACTCTACATCTTCAAATACCCGTGTGTAACAATTTTCATCAAAATCCGTTGAATGGTATTTTCATAGCAAGCGGTCGAACGGAATAGAAACGACGTTTTGCAGCGCCATCTAGCAGCAAGTTACAACAAAAGGGATAATGTAAAAATATTCTACGTCTTCAAATATCTGTGTGTACCAATTTTCATCAAAACTGGTTGAACGGTATTTTCATGGCAGGTGGTCGAACGGAATAGAATTCGACACTCTGCAGCGCCATCTTGCGGCATGTTATAGCAAAATGTATAGTGTAAAAATATTCTCCGTGTTCAAATATCTAAACGTAACAATTTTCGTCAGAGTAAGTTAAATGGCATTTTCATAGCAAACGGTTGAATAGAATTCGACGTTCGACGTTCTGCTGCGCCACCTAGCAGCGAGTTGGGGGAAAAAGGATAGTGTAAAAAATATTCTCTGTGTAAAAATATTCTCTGTTCTCTTGTGTTCAAATATCCATGTGTACCAATTTTCATAAAAATGGTTTAAACGGTACTTTCATAGCAAGCGGTCGAACGGAATAGAATTCAACGCTCTGCAGCGCCATCTAGCAGCAAGTCATGGCAAAACGGATAGTGTAAAAATATTCTCCGTGTTCAAATATCCATACGTACAATTTTCTTCAAGATAGGTCAAACGGTATTTTCATAGCAGGCGGTTGAATAGAATTCGACGTTCTGCAGCACCACCTATCGGCGAGATAGGGGAAAATGGATAGCATAAAAACCTTCTCCGTGAGAAAAGACTTAAGTGTACCAAATTTCATGGTGATTGCTCAAACGGTTTTGGGGTATTTCAACATCATACACACCCACAAACATTCATTTATATATATATATAGATAACACATCGAAATTGCTAGTACCAGAACACTCTAGAATATTCAAATAATTTTTTTTTTTCACTTGTCAAATAAACTTGAATTTGTTTCAGGTAAAATGGTTCGAAGACGATAATTGCTCGAGATTCAGTTTTCCTACTAATATGGCAACAGACGATAAACATTAAATTTTAATATTTTATTGGAGTTGAATTCAGAAGTTCTCATGTGTTAGTAAAGGACAGATATATATTTTTCCACATTTTCGCCACCCACAACCACCCACTTCCACCCACCGCGACCAAACTCCCTTACTTTCACCGTGAGAGCAAGGGGTATTTACCACCCCAACGGGAAGTTAATTCGAGTTGGAAGTTATAGAGAAAACCCTGTCTTTACAAACGAACATTAGCATTTTATATATATACTAGCTGAAGTACCCGTCCTCGACGGGTTAGTGAATGAAAATTTCCAAAAAGCAAGAACTTTCGTCAGCATTGTAGGAGTACACAGAATGGATGTAGTATGTTGCCAAAGTAAAGAAAGCGAAGTTATAATTTTCATGTATTGTTAAAAGATTACAGGTTAGAGAGTAACTAAGTAATATCATTTCATACCCTTTAGTCGTAATTATGTGATGCGCAAACGAATATTGACGCATATTGAAATAATTTTCGCAAAATCTCAAAATTTAATAAACATTTTTGAAAAATTTGAAGCCTAGAATTTAAGTTGAGTGACAACCTATCATGTCACCCAAATTCGTTTCATTCCCTGCAGTCTTTATTTCGTGATGCTAGAACAAATTTTCAGCATTTTAAAACGATTTTCGAAAAATCTCAAAATGTAAGCAAAATATTTTTAAAATTCAACGCCTATAAATTAAGATCAGCAACTACCTATCATATCACTCAATTTCGTATCATTCGTATTAGTCGTTATTACGTGTTGTTTGAAGAAATATAAACGTATTTTGAGAGAATTTTCACAAAATCCCAAAATCTAATAAAAATGTTTAAAAAATTGGACTCCTATAGTTTATGTTGAGCAACCATCTATCGTGTGACCAAATTTCGTATCATTCGCTTTAGTCGTTATTACGTAATACGGGAACAAAGATTCACTCAGTTTTAAACGATTTTCACAAAATCTCGAAATCTGATGGATTTTTTTTTAATTAGATGCTCATAGTTTAAGGTGAGTGACCACCTATCATTTCACGAAATATCATTTTTTCACCTTTGCAGTTATTACGTGATGTGCGAACACAAATTTACGCAGTTTGAAATAATTTTCGCAAAATTTCAAAATCTATTCAAGATTTTTTTTAATTCGACAACTGTGTTTTAAGTTGAGTGACCACCTATCATGACACCTAATTTCATATCATTCGCTTAAGTCGTTTTTACGTGATGCTTGAACACAAATTTACGCAGTTTGAAAGGATTTTCGCAAAATCTCAAAATCCAATCAGGATTTTTTAAAAATTGGACGCCTATGTTTTAAGTTAAGTGACCACCTATCATGTCACTTAATTTCATATCATTCGCTTCAGTCGTTTTTACGTGATGCTTGAACACAAATTTACGCAGTTTGAAAGGATTTTCGCAAAATCTCAAAATCCAATCAGGATTTTTTAAAAATTGGACGCCTATGTTTTAAGTTGAGTGACCACCTATCATGACACCCAATTTCATATCATTCGCTTCAGTTGTTTTTGCGTGATGCTTGAACACAAATTTACGCAGTTTGAAACGATTTTCGCAAAATCTGAAAATCTAATCAAGATTTTTTAAAAATTCGACGCCTATGTTTTAAGTTGAGTGACCACCTATCATGTCACTCAATTTCATATCATTCGCTTCAGTCGTTTTTACGTGATGCTTGAACACAAATTTACGCAGTTTGAAAGGATTTTCGCAAAATCTCAAAATCCAATCAAGATTTTTTAAAAATTGGACGCCTATGTTTTAAGTTGAGTGACCACCTATCATGACAACAAATTTCATATAATTCGCTTCAGTCGTTTTTACGTGATGCTTAAACAAAAAAAGCGTCACGGACAGAATGACAGAATGACATACAGACAAACTTTTTTTTGAGGGTCGCATCGGATTCCCGGGTGCTTGAAACGGATAGAAATCGCAAAATTTTTGAATTCCAAGAAATGTACAGACAAAAGTCTAATTTTATTTATATAGATTTTCAGATTTAATTCCATATATTTTTTTTCTCCAAAAAAAAAAAAAAAATAAATAAATAAAAAAATAAATAAATTTTAGAAAACTATACTAGGAAATACCATTAATATTCCACCACCTCTTTTTTTTAAGTGATTATTAACTGGTGATTGAAAAGAAATGTTTTCGTCCGTGCATTGCTGTATATTAGGGTTGTGGGGGAAAAAAAATAAAACTTCTGCATGGCCTTTGAATACAAATTAAGATATAGTAAGAGCTCTAGGACTCAAAAATTTCAGGATTCCTTTTCACAAGTTGCTCTAATCACTGCAGTAAACTAAAAATAAACGATCCCTGAATTAATTATTTTTTATTATAGCCATTACCTAAATGGAACTTTGAAATTGAGCATAATGAACGCTTATACAAAATATTAACTTCAATTAAAGTTTCTACATAAACATGTGCATAGATTAATAGTATATTTTACAGTACTTCTGCACTGAAACCAATATCACACATTTAGTGCATTTATAATAAATGATAAATGACATTTTCAACTGAAAGAATTAAACAGATAAGAATGTCTAACTAGTATTACAACGAACGCTTATTTACTAGAATAATAAACTACCGAAGTTAAACGATTTCAGATTAAAATAATTTATAAACAACACATGAATATTAATTCGTAAAACATGGTTTATATCCTATAAATTTGTAGAATTTCTAAATAAGTTATACAGGTGTACACTTACCGTTACATTCAGAACTGAAAGTTCGAATTCTTTGTTGATTTATTTCCATAAATAAAGGCGCAATCTTCAAAAAATCATTACCTACATCTAAATCATCTTGTCATTAAATCACTATGACAAAACTATAACAAAATTGTCTTTTAATTATAAAAGTACCAGGTTACCGAGCCATGCTCAGAATCTAAAGACTCCTTAAGTGTAAAATAATGAATACGTAAATGCCTTGGCACGTATCAATAATCTTCATGGTTGCCAAAGATTTTCATCGCTGTCGGATCACCCATACATTATCAGGTAAGCTTCGGTCGGCATTCAATGTTACAATGGCATATACTTTGTTTTGAAGAGGGATACTAAATATTCAATGGTCTGTGCCATCAGAGTTGAGCAAAAAGTAGTTTAACGTAAGGTGCCTCCTTTCCTTTTGTAGCAGATCAGCGAGGGTATCAGCGAAGATCTTGGGCGATGCATTCACTAACAGCGTCTTCATTACTTCAGAAATAAATCTGTCCATATTGAGGACGTTCAAATTCAGAATCAAGAATTTGAGTTGGTTGAACTGTCAGATGAATGAGTTTATAAAAAAAAATTCATCAAGTCCATCAAGTCTGCGAAAATACACTGTTCGCAACGTAGCAGTACACACCAAAAGCGTTAATAGTTCCACTCGTCATATACTGTGAACAAAGCCATTGTAAAGTATGCTTTCAAATTTCGAATTCTTTGAAATGTGGGTGACATCGAAGAAACAACCACACCAATTCATTAGGAAATTCGGAATGTCCTACATCAATCTTACAGTCCCCAAAATGGTTTCGGTTAATTTTTGTTTTTACTCTTCAGAAAAATGCAAAGCTCCAGGGTGAATGCAATCCATGTTAAAAAGTTTTAAACTATGATAGTAAGTATCCACATTTGTGGCAGCTTTGTAGATTATTAGCCATATAGCATACATTAGCCATATAGCATTACATAAATATAGATGCTATAAAAGTATAATCTTGCATAAATATGCTTTAAACATAATTTTCTTTTATAAACTCACGCTTAAGAAAATAAAAAGTGTAACGCAATTTAAATTATTAGTACAAAAGGACACTTCGAAATCATGAAATCAAAAACAGAATAGATCAAAAATATTCTTTTATAATAACCCTAACAACTACTTAAACGTTGACAATAATAAAACAAACGGATGGACTGAAGAAAATGGACTTCTAACCTCGAATAAATCAAAAATACATCGCTCCTATATAGTTACGCTGATCCCTGACTCTGTCACAATTCCAGTTCAACCACTCAAAATAAAACTTTTACCATCCAAACAGATTAAAAATGTATTGTCTAATAACTTAAAATTTCCACGGTTCGTTGGTGCGATCAGCCTGAAAATTATCATAATTATGTAAAAAAAAAAAAAGAAAGGAAAAGAAGAAAGAAAAAAAAAGAAAGAAAAAATCTGATAATTGCAAGTGACATTGACGTTACATTGAAGTCACGGTTATCAGGCTTTGGAGGAAAAATTACGATTCCAATTCGCTTAAGATAGCTTTTCTAAATTAATACTCAGTTTAACTTTTTTTCAAAAATAAAACGGTTTTCTATGCATTAAGCATGGATATAGGAGAGTATGTTGATACCAAACGAAATGTTTCGAATACGAAATGTTTCTGCAAATTATACAATTCGAATTTCGATGTATAATAAAAATTGAATATGAAGTTATTTGATTTTAAGTGGGTAAATATTAAATATTCTGAGTGTAGGCATTCTATCGCCCGCTGTAATTGTCTCGAAAAAGAGCTTTATCCTTTAGTTTAATGATAGTACACAACACAGTCTAATCCACGTCTAAATAAGAATTGAAAATTTATTAGAAAAAATCTTAGTAACCAGATTTCAGCCTCCCAATTTACTGCTTCCACATATGGACAACTCCCAGCCTGCGGCCGGATGGGGCCCGCCATGGCTTTTGGACCAGCCCTCAGAACAAGTCAAAACCCTGTATAAAACCTATATAAAACATTCAAACTTCCATATAAATCCGAATTATACGGCCCGCGATTTTGCTAACACCCTGATGTCATCCTGAAGGCCACTATCGTAAAGTTCTGCCCGCAACTTTTAAAAGGTTGTCCATACGATGATAAAATAAATGAGTTGAAATCATCAACTGCAGTGAATGAAAACTAAACTGATGGCTGATCATCTGCAAAATTAGTTTGAATATCGGCTGCGAGCCCAATTTAGGAATCGATCGTATCATTTTTTCATCGGAGTTTCGAACATCGTTTCATTATAAATGGTTGACCCATTTAAAAAAAAAAAATCGTCAGGGAAACTACATTTAAATTTTTATCGTCAACTTGGCGGAATAAGGCAGTTAAAATAGAATTCAACCTAGTACCATTATTTAAAAAAAAAAAAAATGGAATTTTCATGTTACGTCACAGGATCTTTTTTCTTACTGTGAATGAGTGAAAAGGGTGTCATTTTCATTTAAATTATTCGGCTAAGCTGAAACTTTTATGCACTTTTGAAATTCGCATCATATGGATCAATAAAATACATGAAAAATATTTATTGTTTTAGTATATACGCGAAAATACATTTAGCTTTACGTTAGTTACAAAAGGATAATTGTAATAAATTCAGGCAATTTTTCACATAAGATTTACGAATAGTTTTGTATTAATAACAATGAATTAAGAATAATTAAATTATTTACGTATATTTCATCAAGATGCTTGCGGGGATGGCAATGAAGACTCTTTTCTCTTTTTCTTTCGCTGGTTACCGGGACGATATTTTGAAATAAAAATAACTTTTTAATTCTAATCAAATTTATGTAGCTGAATGGTGTAACATATCTAGTTACTAAAATATTTATTTGTCTGTGTACTAAATAGCAAGTTCCATTTATTTTATTTCTTTGCGAAATTAATTTTTACTATTATATATCGATGGCGTGTATTTTTTAATGCGCCCCAAACTTATTTGAGCGTCCCTTTTAGGAAGATTGCATCAAGTGTGTTTTTCAAACGCTCAATAGATGGCGCTACCGTCCAAAAATTTTAAATTTTAAATTTCGAGCGTTTTAGAGTTTTTTCAATCAATTGACCTAGCTCAATGGTTTCAGGGGCCCAAAAAACCCCCAGGTACGAAATTTAAAAAGAATCCTTAGAGCAGTTTTCGAGATCGTTCGGACATACACACACACCCACACACACACAAACATTCCTCGTTTAATATAAGAGCGGATAAAATAACGTTTATAATACCAAATCGCATCGAACAGCGCAAATGCAAACATTAGGCCTCAATGATTCACTCATTTTTTCCGGTGGCAACGAATAAGCTCTGCAACTCCCGGACAGCTCTGCATCTGGGATAGAGCAGAAGATTAAGGATAGTTGTATTCCAAGGTTGATTTGTTCTTTCTTACAATTTGGGCATGCATAGTTTTCTTAGGGTCAACTTAATTATTGAAGAGAGAGATCTGTAATAGTTTTCCTCAGAAAGGGACTATTGAATGGTATATCCTTTTATGGCCAACTTATCTGCAATCCCATTTCCAGATACCGCAGAGGGACGGAATCCACTATAAAACGACTGTTTTGCTCTTTTCATGGAGACCCCAAAGAAGATATCTTCAATGCTCAGTGGCGTAGCCAAAAATTTTTCATTGGGGTTTGGGGGGAGGGTTACCACTACTGCAACTCATATATATGTATACGTGTGTGTAATAAGGAATTGAAGGATATACATCATTTTGTATGGCAACCCCCCCCCGTGGCCACGCCAATGTCACTGCTGTATAGAGGCGCAGAAGCAGGAGCTTGGAAGAAGTTAGCAATATCAAGGATTGCTGCCGAATCACAGAAAATGACAACCAGTCAACCAGTTTAAAAAGAAATGGATCTGCATTTAAGTGTTGTAGAATAACTCCTAATTGCTGTAACCTCTCCATCAAACGCGCAATTTGCAGATTCCAGAGGCAGATAGTGAAAAAAGCGCTCCGATAATGAATGCCGGCTTCTACATTAATATTGATGTCATCTGTATAAACCTGCATCCAAATATCGGGAGGCAGGGTGTGAACTGAACATTTATTCCGTGAGGGGGGGTCATTTGAAAGGAAGCAAAGCATTCTCCAGGGGGGGGGGAGGCACTTGAAAAGAAAGAAAAGAAAAAGGATTGAAGGTGTAAATGCTTCACTCACATGATATTACATGACGAATACAGTCGCCGACATGTCTGGGAACTGACTTATATTCCAACAAAAGTCATAGATTGTTTGTTCTTCTGAATCACAGATACACAAGCTACATACAACGTATCTGTATTGGAAGAAACCCTTAAGGGTTTTGAGCTTAGAAAAGAGACGAAATTTTAAGGCAGTCGTCTTAGAGTATAGTAACAAACGGTAACATATTACCTTCATTTTGACTTCTTGACTTGTGTCTTTGAAACAAGTTCTAAACGGTCAAGGCAATACAAAATTTTTCCGACTTCCAATGGGTAAACAGGAAGCATCATTGGCTCAGCACGAGCCAGGAAGTCAAACTTAAGCTATCTTCTGCAAGACAGATTGCAAGAAACTCTTTCTAGTCTTCCCAGCGAGGCTAGGAGACAGTTACGCCCATCGGGAAGCCGGGAAATTTTCCGATAGGCCGGTCACTTTCACATGCATGTCGTACAATATAATGTGTATGTTTGTGCAGAGTAAAATATAAGTGGGCAGTATATATTTTCCCGGGCAGGTGCGATCAGTTGTATCCGGCCCTGGCCATTCGTATTAGTTTCTAATGGAAGTGTAGTACATATTTCTTAATATCGTATTTAATGCTCATTTCACCAGTGTTTAGAAGCAAACCTTCAATTGGTAAACCTTACTGCCCCAGTAACCAGACGAAGGGCTTGGTTTTGAATTTGCTCTATCTGTTTCTCCTTGAGAAGTCGTTATCAGTGGTGCGATGCTGTGTGTCAGAATAGGCTTAATAATAGTTTTGTAAATGGTACGAAGAGTGAGGTTGAACAGCCCCATCTGACCCCTGCTAAGCGTTTGATGAGACATATTCGTTTTTTTTTTTCCTCATTTTTTTCTTAATATCATAGCCTTAAATCTTTAAGAGAAACAACACAAAATAGATAAATACAACAGATAAAAAATATTTAAAATAATAAGGAAACAACATGTACAGATCTTTCCTAATCAATGCCTTTGAATTTTAAATCAAAAGAAAAAAATTTAACAAATTAGAAGATTTTAAAAAGACAGTAAATTTAACAAATAAAAGCAAAAATAAGGGCAATTTTATTAAATAATAATAACAGAAGTACAGTTTTGAAAAATTAAAAAACTTAAATAAAAACAAAGAGTTGAATAAACTTTAAAATAAGAAAACCGCTGAAATTTTAGAAATTTGTGGTATTTGCATACACACGCAGAAAAAAAAAAGAAGAAAAAACAGAAAAGTAAAAACTGGGGACTGCTGGACCTGTCTTGAGGGTTCTCAGAATAGAAGAAACTGCTAAGCACATGTATAGAAAAACGAAGAAATTTGTAAGTGTAAACAGGTGTGTAACAAATTTATCTATCTGGCTTTCAAGCAGCCTAGCAAGGCTGGGGACCAGGGGGGTCCGGTCACCACTCCCCAAAATTTAAAATTTTGTTAACGAAACAATAATCTGCGGCACAGCCAGCTGCGTCAAAAAAGGGTCTCTAGATCTGTGGCACGGGATGAACGTTTCGATCGTCCGCCATCTTGCTGGTAGTTAAGTCGAGCGATGGCAACGGCTGCCCTTTTTCAACATTGGGCAATCTATCCAGCTGTTCTCGCATTCTTCCATTTCAGTGCTGTTAAAAATAATCATCGTGACAATTTTTTTACAGAAAATGACGTGCTAAAAAGTAAAGGATTCTCGTGGAGCTATGTCACCCGCAACTATCTTTATAGAAATCAAATCTATTCTTCGTGACTGGCAACAGTCAAAACTTCAGAGTTTGGTGTTCCCAGAGCGGGAACACTGCACGTTAAAGGGTTAACAGTGAGTTTATGCCTGTGCCATAAGTCCAAGTCATTTTATATGTATAAATATAAACAATTAAACATACATGCTTTTTATAAATCTTGTACATTCTTTCAAACATTTTACTAAACTAAACTAAAAATGCCATTTTGGAAAAAATGTGTAGCTTTCGAACTAATTTCAGATTTGAAATCAGCAAACCCGAGTAAGGTAAGATCAAGTACTTGCATAAATGCAACAAAAATTTTATTCCCCAGTGTTATGTATAGTGGCATCACAGCCCGCAAACTGAAAAAATCGGGTGACTACCCTGTGAAATCTAAAATCATTATTGCACTTAATTTTCTTTGACGGAAATTTTTACATGAATTTTTAAATCGTCAGAAAAAGAAAAGAAAGAAAATATTTGTAAGAGTAGAAGTTCATAAAAGAGATACCAGAATTTCTGATTTTCCTATAGCTAAAATACTATACTTTTTTCCACATGATATTTAAATTCATGACCAACTGTTTTGGCTAATATGTTTTGATTTCCAACAATTAATAAAACATAAATTTGCGTGCGAGAATTGCTTCATGTGCTGATATTTATATAATATATTTGCATAACTCCTACCCCATCAGCAATTTTGTGATTCTAGAGCTCAATTATCCTTCTGAATAAAACTGAAATCACGTTTTGTTTTTTATTTTTAAAGAAAACCAAAATAAACTACGCATGAAACTACTACAATGAGACTACGGAAAAAACGCTCAAATTACTGGTGTTAAACGATAAAATAAACAAAATCTTTGTATAAGAAACACACATAAAATGATACTTATAGAACGATAAGTATCACTCTATAAGGAACTTTCTTTAAGTATCATTTTATGTGTGTTTTTTATACAAAGTTTTTTATTTATTTTACTACAATGAGAACATACGAGCAATTGCTCCTTTCAACTACACAACCGTATGATCGAATAGAATTTTTTTCCCCATAGACTTAATGTTATCTTTCAGGAATTAGGTAATAACTTTTGCACAAGATTAAAAAATGTCCATACATAGTAGTATTGAACATAGTTTCACATTTTCTGTTCTAAATTCATTCTTTTTCCTTTTAGTAAAAATAGATGGCAGCAGCATTTATTTTAGCTTTGCTGCTTTGATGCAATGAAGTCGTCCCACCGTGTTCCACTGATAAATATTTGTGCGTTTTTATGCATGCGTATAGAGGCAGAGCCATTGCTAAGATTTTTTTTTTTTTAAAGGGGGGAGGGGGAGAAGATGTCGGTAAACTAAACTGCCAAGTCAAATATTGGTTTTTACCTATTTATTTATTTATTTATCAACTACATTACCAACTTTTTACTTTTGTCAACTGGATTTGCGTAATTTTGCCAAGTGTACTTGAAATAGAAAGTAAATTACAATTTTCGTTAACATTTTTTTACATAATTTGCCAACTAGGTATCTAATTTTGCCAAGTATGATAGAATTTTTCGAGTGTTGGGGGGAAACTCCCCCTACCCCCATTGGCAAGAGCTTTTGGGGGGTGCCCATATGCCTAGGGGGGGAAGATCCCTTGGCCGAAGGACTTTTTAAGGGGCTCTAACGCGTATTCACGTTACATTTGGAGAAAACCTCCCACTGGATAAGACAATTTAAAATGGTAGATGACTGAAGTGTGAAGGTCAGCGTTCTACCCTAGCGCGTGGCTGTCGTTCTAACGGTCTGCAGTTGTGGTCGGTTTTCACCAAAACGTCAGTAACGCGAATACGCGTTAGAAACCTTTAAAACGTCCTCCGACCAAGGCGCCCCTACCCCACATAATTGGTAGATAGCCCTTGTGTAACTTTGTCATAAACACAACCCACCTCATGCAATGAAGAATTTTCCTGTTTCTTTAATACCGAACGAAGCGCCGGGAGAATTTTATCGCTTCATCTTTTAAGACATAGATAGGGATGCAAATAAGAGGTCGCACGGTGTGGCCAAAATATCGGTGCGTGCGACTAAAAATTACTTTTCTTTCCGCAATTTTGAAAAAAAAAAAAAAAAAAAAGTTTGGTGCTACCAAATTTTTGTCGATACCACGAAATATTTCCATCCTATTTGCACGCCTGTTTTAAGAACATAATAGTTAGGGAAAACAAAGTGTGTTGTGGGGATTGAACAAATGGAGAATACAAATATTTTTCGGGTTATTAACATGGGCGTAGCCAGCGAGGGGCAGGGTGGGGCATCTGCCCCCCCCTAAAATGAGCTAGTCATAGTGACTGATTATGACAAACCGGGCATTCTCCGGTTAGACTCTATGCCCTGCCCCCCCTCCTAATGAAAATCCTGGCTACGCCCTTGGTTATTAACTATTTTCAAATGTCTTTTG
Organism: Cheiracanthium punctorium; assembly: GCA_038373885.1. Lineage (NCBI taxonomy): Eukaryota > Metazoa > Arthropoda > Arachnida > Araneae > Cheiracanthiidae > Cheiracanthium > Cheiracanthium punctorium. Next base: position 17,790 of record JAWZYV010012460.1, read on the forward strand.
TTCACGGAGAAGATATTAAAACTGCAACTAGTTCTTGTGTGCTGCCATCTTTTGCTTAATAAATGAACAATGAACCAACTCCGATGAAATTAATATCTGTTATTTAGTAGAGCTTAATTATTAGGGATGATGCATCGAATATTCGGTTGGTATTCGGTATACTGCCTATTTGGCAGACAAACCGAATATTCGGTTCGGCCGAATACTTAAATATTCGGCAACCGAATAGTAAACAAATTTAAGTACTCCCCAATCAATCGGTAAACAAATACATATTTTTTTATCATGAATGAAAGATATAGTCTAGTACCATAGTACTAAATTGATGCAAGTTGTTACTTACTAATATCACATGTGAATAAGCGTTAAAAACCCTTATAAAGTCCTCCTATTAAGGCACCCCCCTCCTTGGCAGATAGCCCTAACGTAGCGTTCCGCAATCACACAAAAAACCAATGTCCCAATGAAATTAGTTTTAATGTAAGAGAAAACACTCAGATGTTAAATTTGAATTTTGTTGCTTTTCAGTTTTTCTTAAATCTATAGACACATTACATTAACGTGTGCTATTATGTCGGTACCACGAAATATTTCCATCCTATTTGCACGCCTGTTTTAAGAACATAATAATTGGGGAAAACAAAGTGTGTTGTGGGGATTGAACAAATGGAGAATACAAATATTTTTCAGGTAATTAACTATTTTCAATGTCTTTTGTTCACGGAGAAGATATTAAAACTGCAACTAGTTCTTGTGTGCTGCCATCTTTTGTTTAATAAATGAACAATAAACCAACTTCGATGAAATTAATATCTATTATTTAGTAGAGCTTAATTATGTTCTATATATTCAACTTGAGAAAATTTGAAAGTTTACGAGGAAAATTTAATTTTATATCAGGAAAATATAAACAGTAAACTCTGTTTTAAGACTCTGATTTGAGATTTTAAGGTCAGTTTTGAAACGTCAATCTTAGTACTCCTCTTACACACACACGCTTTTTTTTTTTTTCCAGGACATTTTCATAGTAAAAAAAGTGGCATACTTTAAAAAACATAACTGAATAGTAATCATTCTTTCGCCTGCATTTTAAATGATTTTTTTTTAAATCTATCTCTTACAACTGTTGCAATGGGAACGAGTAGCTTTAGGAACAATAATGGAAAGTTTTCGTAAGCGGGGGCAGGCTTAGTTGGCGACTTTTGTGTGTGTGTGTGTGTGTGTGCATCGTCAACGTCTTACCTTGGCGACTTTTTCCGAGCCAAACGTAACAATATATAAGACAAAATAAACCCAAAACTAAAATACACTTATCCAAACACCTTACTAAAACAGCTGTATACATATTTCAAATGCAATAAAAAACAAAATGAACATAAACAAAACTCTAACTCCGGGCTATACGTACGTTAAAAAAAAAAAAAAATCTTCAAAAGATGCAAAATAGTATAATATATTTCTGCAGAAAAATATGCAGTGAAATTTCCCTTAAAATGTTAAAATCACTGTTTAAAATTAATTGACATCTTGATAATTTATAAGAACATCGGTACCAATTGTGGTAATCAACCGCTTGTCCGTGGAAATACTTGCTAAAATTGCAGCCAAAAATGGAGCACCTAAAATACTATAGGAGGCCGCCATTTTGAACCACGACCATTACTGTAATGAAATCTGCAATGAACTCATATTCAAAATTAAACCTTTATTTGGCATTTAGCATATGTGACCCAAGTTGTATCCTTCTATCATTAAATGCAGAATTCTTGCAATTTTGTTCACATGCCTGATGCACTATGAGGGGGGCCGAAGTTATAGGGTAGTCGGTGGTAAAGGTCCGCACGGGGCAAAAATCCAAATGCGGTTTTTTCTTTTAATTATTTAGAAATCTAAATTAGCCACACTGATTTTTTCACAAGTTCCTAGACGGCACTGGTTTAGCAAACAAAGAATAACGGACGTGCGATTGACAGTTTACATACTATGAGGTAAAATACTTTTGTGGGTATTTTGATGTAGTTTTTAAAATTTTTTGAACTTATTTTTTACTCGCCATTTTACAGATTTATGTTTTGAGTGTTTTTCGCATGTGAAGCTAACTTAATAGTGATCTCTTTACTTTATGTTTCAAGTTATACGACGTTTGACCAGAAAAGCAATTTTCATATCTTCATCAAATGGGGCAAGAATCCGCATGTACGATGGGGTAAAGATCCGAATGCGAATGTTGCCCCTAAAGCTTTGGGGTTATCATAGTTTCATTTGTTTGATATTCACATCTCGTGTCAAGCCTTCCAATAACCATCATATTATGGTAAGGTATGGACATTCTAATGATGATCTCCATCAGGGCCGGACATGCATGGGGCATATAAAAGTTTCAACCAGGAATGTATTAATCACTATGTCCTTTTATCTCTCACCCCCTTTACTGAAAATTGTCCCAAAAATGCGTCCCAAAAATGCCACATAAAAGTATGCGACGTATATATATATATATTGAGTATTTTATCAGGTTGTAACGAAAGTTTTCCGCCATATCTGCCTGAAAAACTAACTTCTAACTCCTTAGATACCTGTTTTTGAACTTTCGGTACCAAACCTGTACCGCGTCACATGATGCAACAATAGTACTTAAAGCTGTACTCATAATTCGTTGATATTCTGTAGCTGACTTTTTGAAACAGAACTGGAAGTAAATGATGGTCCCAATCCTCTGGAGTGATAGTTCCATTTGAGACACCTTGTTCTTAATGATAACTATACTTTTTACAGATTTCACAACACAGTGTCATAAAGCAAGTCTTTCTTTCAAATGCCAAAAATCATTTGACAAAATATGAGCAAATACGCTAACGCGAACTGTGTGCTTCCGATGTTTGCGGTGGCGGGAAACTTTCGTTACAACCTAATACTTATATTTAAATACTATTAGTTCACAACAGCTTTACTCTATTGTTACAATACTTCGTAAGCTGTAGAATATGCATCACATCTATTTTTCTATAAATAGGTTACAATCATAAAAATTTCAACAGCTTCAGAAAACTGTTGAGTATTGAACTGTTTATTTTTTTTATTGTGCAATGTCTTATCTTCCTGAATTCTGTATCCCTCAATAAACATTTATCTACTTAACTGTAACTGTGCTTGCGCAAGCATTCTTTTTACTTATTCTATACTTCTTTACGAACATGTACCATGTAAGGAAAGTATTGTAATCATGAAAAAATTCGACTTCGAGATTTTGGTGAATGTACACATTTTGAGGTCTTCTAAATTCATTTTTGCTATTTTTACGAGATGTATGTATGTTTGTGAGTATGTGAGTAAATACGATAGCTTCTAAACGAGCATTCGATTGAGCTCAAATTGGGTATATATGTTATAAACTACCGTCACAAGACCGGTATTGATTTTGGTGTGTATAGGACTTATGGTTTTTCTACAGGCTACGACAAATATTTCTTTCACATTGTGGCCTATGGGAAAAAATTCTTGCAAGTGCGCTAGCGTTTAAACGGTACATTCGATTGAGCTTCAGTTTGGTATATATGTTTGAATCAATTAAAATTTATTTAAATGCTTGGTAATGATCTTAATCGTAAATGTTCGGAAAGTCGAGTGGAGTCACTCCAGATTTTTCCTACTTGATATTACCTTCTTACGTGATGTGTCTATTTCTTCCGTTCTAATTTAATAAAGTAAATGTTATGTTAAAATCCCAGGCTTACTGTGTTTGTGCCATAACTCTGCTAACATTTCTAAAAGGTTATGGACACCAGATGGAATAATTTATTTATTTGCTGATTTTTAACGTTCGTTTCAAGGCTGCATCATTCATCCTCAAAATGGCTACTGGGACTTGGCGAACTGAAACGCTGAATAAAGATAATTACGAAACATGTAAACTTAAAACATGGACGTATAAAATTACGGATGCATCAAGAATAACTTATAAAAGGTGTAAACACATCGGGCACTGGGCTAGCGAATGTGAAAGTGGAAAAAGGAATAATTTTAAACATAAGCCTAACAGCCTGGGATTCTTATCCACTCTGGATGACTCGCCAATAGGGTTACCTGGCAAAATACAGCAACCCTACTCGGCTAAAGCTCTCTCAACAATATCAAATAACGAAAAGCAAAATTGTTGGTGTGTTAAGATAGATACTACTAAAAATTATATAAGTTACTTCAGTTATCATCGACCCACGTTTGCACTTGCAAGGAAAGATCAGGAAACCTTCCTACTTCCAGTCGATTAAATAAATGTAAAGGAAGAATAAAAGAAAAAGAAAAAGGGGTGAGAGATAAAATGACATAGTCAATTAATATCATTTTAATTTTTTCAATAATGAAACTAAAAAATTAGGGGTGTCAGGGGGGGTCTCCCCCTGACGAGGCTCGAACAGCTGAGATATATTTTATTTTATTTCGATTTTTTTGTCCCTAATTCGTTTTCTGATTGCAACACTTACGTTCACATCAGTTCCTTTTAACAATAAGATAAGTTTTTCTACGCCCTTAGAGATTTGAGTACCGTTCAGTTCAGAGAGTACCTTTCAGTAACAGCTGTCTTCCCCCTATTTTGTTAGTTTCTCTGACTTAAATTTAACTGACAGTGATCTTTGTTTCTTTTTGTCTATCTGTTTTTGTTAAACTAAGTTTGCAATACATGATTTAGAGATTGTTACCATATTAAATTAAAATTTTCCATGCAGTTATTGGAGGGAAAAATAATGGAAAATTTAATTATACTCCATCAGTATTGAAGGTGCTGATAGCAGTCAACCTCACAACCTGACAAATAATTCTGCAGCAAAGACAACTTTGAAAGTGGGTTTCCTTTCGATTTTTACGCCATGTCGAGTCCACCACCGCGGATCTTTACACCATTAGATGGGGCAAAGATCCCGAAATATCAGAGTCTGTAAATGTCACTCCCAGATTTTATGTATTATATTTTAGATAAAAGTAATTATTCAAGATGACAGGTAAAGGTCTAAGCTATATTCTAAAAAAAAGTTTAAGTTCATAACTTGTTGCAATTTTTCAGAAATGTGTTATAATTCCAAACTGCAGACCTTTCCCCCCCCCCAACACACACCTACCCTAATTATTTTCTCACTTGCTCGGGTAAACACGCATCTAAGCGAGAGGTGTAGTGATTGGACGATCATCAATTGTCTTTGGTACACTTAAACCTACAAGTTTTCGTTCACGAGAAAATTTTACTGATACTGTGAAATATATATTATCAGAATGTTTATCAAACATTTAAAAAGGAGTTTGGAAGAAGGGAGATATACATTTCCTTTTGTAAATAATGAAACCTGTGAGCTTTATTGTTTTTGTGAGGTTATGGCAATACATCGCTCTTGAAGAATAGAGTATCTTAGTCTTTTTTCTTGAATTTTATATTCTAGCAAGTTCAGTTTTCATCCGAATATTATATTTCTTTTATAATCAGTAAATCCAGAGAATGTTTTTTCAAATGAGTTCTGCTTCAAAATCTTACCCTTTTTTTATGTCAGCAAATATTGCAATTTTTAGCGAATGATTTTTTTTGAATGAAAGAGTATATAACCATCTGATAAACTAGTTTGTTAGTTAGTTAGTTAGTTGGTTCGCTTGTTTGTTTTTTATATGTATATAGCAGTATCCAGATTGAGCATTTCGATCGCCGCATACTTGCCGAAGCCAGTAACAACCACAAAACTTTTTTTTCACTCAACTCACGGCAGTCTTTTTACATCATATTTCGGGCAGGATTTATCTGATACCAGTTAGCAAAATATTTTATCCATAGATCATTTGGTAGCCCGCTTTTAGCCACCAAGCCAACATTTCATAGTGCAATACTTTTACTAAAACCTTCAACTTAGGGCAGTCTGTACACGGGCAAGATACTTCTGATGTCGGTTAGCAAAAGGTGCTGCTCCCCTAAGGTTAATCAAGAGTAAAGAATGACGATTAAAGGCAATTCAGGCGTTAGAAGTGTTTCATAACAAAAAATTTTCAATAGTCAGTTGTTATTCGTGATTAAATATTGAGCTGTTAGTTGTAAGTCGTTAACAGTGATCAATTTTATTAAGACTCGTCACAAGTAATCAATTGAGTTTCTCATTTTAATGTAGATGGTGTGCATAATGATTTGTTTTCAGTGTTTATGAGAAATTAAAATCACTGTAAAATCTTCTTTACTTTTATTTCATAATGCATTATGAAATTTAAAATATATTTTAATCATAATTAAGTTAAGATATATTTAAAAACACAGCCTGTTTCATGTATGAACGTGTTTGGTATTTGTTTAAGGCAAACCTATACGAGGGCTATTAGCTTAAGGAGAGGATGCTTTGGGCATAGGCCTTCTTAATTGTATCTAAATCTTATTCCCGTTAAATCTGGAGAAACCGCCCAAAACTCCACACCGTTCGATCAATAGCCGCTTAGTAGGACAGAACACTGGACCTTCACACTTCAGCCAACTTCCAATGTTCAGTGTATTATCCACTCGGTCATTGCTCGGCCTGTATGTGGTAAATACCTGCATGTGTGTGTGTGCGCACATGTCGATGTAAGTAAGCGCTGTGTAACCTGTTTAAAATTCATTAATTTCCTTTTTTTATAAATGTATAAAGAGGGTCACCTAACCATATTTACACAAATTCATTCAGAAATTATTGCAGAATTAATTTGAATTTCACACAAGTGTACTTTTTCGTATTTCTTTTGAAATGTAATGTAACATGATGAAAGGTCTATGAATAATGATTACCTTGAAAGTCTCGATCCATTCAGCTGTTTTTAATAATGTTTGCTTGATCGTATTACTTATATCATTTTGCAGGCTTTTAACGAGCCTCTCCTTTCATTTTACTTTTCAGAAGATATAGCAGAGCTGCATTAGAAAACTTCAGTACAGATGTTTTTTACCCTTTTCAATGACTTTCATTAATTTACCTATTTATGTAATATCAGTAATTCTTGTTGTTAATCGTGGTATCCAAACAACGATTGTCATTTAGCAGATGACATTCTTATCAGAAATGCTGTATGGGAAGATATTGCCTAAGAACAACGTTTGCATAGTCATTATTATTCATTTAATTAGAATATAATTAGTATACATAGAAATCCATTCATATGATTTTCTTGTAGGCTGTATTTGAGGCTAAATTAAAAAAAAATGTGTTTGGAAGCTTCTGTATCGAGCTTACGGTTTGCTTTCTACCTTGAAATTAAACAATCAAGTTGAGATTCTTTTTTTAATAATGAAAAAAGATTAAAGTATATTAAATGAGGCAATAAAATTATCTCCTACGAAATCCTTTAAAATTTTTATTGTTTGATAAGCAATATCTCGTCTTGAATCATCTTATCGTAGTGATGGTCAGGCAAACCTTTAATGAGGATTGTTATCGTCATATTCCTCAACAATTTTTTTTATTGATTGCAGTAATGTGCACATTTGTGATATTAATTTTACACAAATGTTTATTCTCAAGTTCTGAATTAAAAAAACTGAAAAATTTACTTTCCTTTTTCTTATCCTGATGAGTAAGATCATTTTGTGAGAGTTGGGAGAAAATGCTACGAGTGTGGTGCTTTCAGACAAAATTCGCGTTAAGTAAAAATGTAGCTTTAGATAGCTTCGTGATAGCACACATAGATGCTCTTTCGGAATGTGTGGTGAAAGGTTGATTTATCCGTTTGTAACAAAATACTCATCACAACATCACCAAATGTGTAACACCCAGCAACGTTTATAACAGACAGCAGCGAACGCCACTCAAAAGGACCGTTCGTCGCTGAAATAGGGAGAAAAAGTCACCCCTCACACAAGAATGACGGAGTTCAACCGACATTATTTCCCTAGAAGGTAAGAAATGCGTTTTGCATGCATTTTTATACATGTTACTCGTTCCTGATAATTCTGATTCAGGGCTTAATTTCTAGGCAAAAAAAGTGACGGGGCCTTAATATTTTCAAGAGCTCATGTTCATAGTCTGTCGCATAGTTAAACCACCAAAACCTTGGCATTACGGGAGTCGGTAGTACATTCTATGAAAAGAATGATAAGTCAAAAGCTTTCTCATGAAATATTATTAGAAATACTTTCATTATTTCACAGAACAGTGAAGTGGAATAAAATAATCTGAAATTAGCTTGAAGAAATCTAAACAATACTCAGTAGTATATTTGTGTGTATTTAGCGTTTTGGCAAGCTTACACGAGAGCTGTTGGGAGTTTTCCGTGGTTTTCTTCGAAACTTAGAGCAATACGGTTTATGAACCCTTAGAAAGAACCCCACGGAGGGAACCCCTCTTCAGTCTAGATCCCTAGTGCAGATAATCGGCCGTAATCCCGCAAACAAACAACTGCGTAGGGGAGGTGCCCTAGGCGGAGGACTTATTAAGGAACTCTAACGCGTATTCACGTTACATCTGGACAAAACCCACCTAAAACTCTAGACCGATAGATCGACAGCCGCGCGATAGGCCTGGAACCGGAACCTTCACGCTTCAGTCATCTGCCATGTCCAGTGTCTTATCTACTCGGCCATAGTGGGGACTAATACACAGTAGAAGACTCAAAATCCGTTGATCTCAGGACTCTCAGATCGGTTCGGGGAGAAAATTTCGAGTTAATGTACTAATGGGCTCCGGAGCGCGATATTTATAAGCTCCGCTGGATTTGGCCTAATATGTAAAAATTCACTTCGAAAAAAGAAGCACAGGAACTGAGCTCCGGTGAGCTACTATGCAAATTAAGCCCTGGATATACTGATTTCAATCTATCTATAACGCTGTTGTTAAACGATTGTTATGTTTCTATCGCATGTATGTGTAGTTTGCTAGAGAACTTGGTATAACGATTCCTCAATATTTGCATGATTTAAAGTAACATTTATTATATTCCAGCAGCTTGTATGAAAAAAGAGATCGGAAAACAGCAAGGTAAGTGACGCAATTTTTTCCTCGATGCCACGTGGTTTCCCTTATTAATACGTAGATGATTTTATCACACGCAAAAAAAGTTTTGACATTTCTGTTCGTTCCCTGTTAAGGGCAATGTCATTCTAATTTAATTAATAACAGATGTTTTCTAATAATGTTGATTTAGATATGATCCGAAAACCACTGTGGTGCTGAGTTTATCCACATCAAGTGTCTGGAGGTTTTTATAATTCATATCCACAAGAGCTGCAACTAGATCACGCGCAAAAATTTTACTTGAGTTCAAGCTAATAACCAGTGCCGGATTAAGACGGCGCGGGGCCCGTAGCAAATGTTACCAAGGGGCCCCCTGCTCAGTGACCCACCCATATATATATATATATATATATATCTTATAAATAAAAATGAAATTCTGTTTGTTTGTTTGTTTGTTTGTTTGTTTGTTTGTTTGTTTGTGGATTTGATTCGTATACAAATCCACAAAAATGGACCTATCGGCCTGAAATTTAGTACAGATATGTAAAATAATATAGAATAACTCATAGTCCACTTTAAGACTTTGAAAGTCCACCCGTTCCCGGAATTTAAGAGATTTTTTATGCTCTTCACGCAAAAATCTTTCCGTAATTGTAACCCCTGTAGTGAAAAAAGTGTGAAATAAGGATCGTGGTTGCCATGTGTGGCGATTTTGCCGAATAAAATGTCGTTCGTATACAAATCCACAAAAGTGGACCTATCGGCCTGAAATTTAGCACAGATATGTAAAATAATATAGAATAAATCGTAGTCCACTTTAAAACTTTGAAAGTCCACCCGTTCCCGGAATTTAAGAGATTTTTTATGCTCTTCACGCAAAAATCTTTCCGTAATTGTAACCCCTGTAGTGAAAAAAGTGTAAAATAAGGATCGTGGTTGCCATGTGTGGCGATTTTGCCGAATAAAATGTTTTAAATTTTCAAAGTAAAAATAAAAGAATAATAATGATTTTTTTTTGTTCGTTTATATTCGTAAGGTTATTTTTTTTAAAATTATAATATCGTGTGCATGGGAAATCAGAGCAGGAATGTAATGCTTTACACGCAAAACAATAAGAATTGAAGATTTCCGAGGCTAATAGGTAAATTATTTTAGTTTGGCGAAAAAATAAAATGGCTCAAATGCCGATTTTGTGAAAGTGAGTTCTAGCGGTTTGCACAGATTTCGGCTTGGCGCAATTTATTGAGAGCTTAAGGAAATAGATTTTTGAAAACAAGTGCAAAGGTTTTATTAGAATACAGCGTTAAATTTTAATGATCCGTGAAGAAATAAAGCAGTTATTAAGGGATTTCAAGCGATCTAACTTCAGAATTCTCGCCAATTGAGTACATTGATTTAAGTTGGGGGAATTCCGCCAAATTTCAGAAAATTGAAATCTTCTCATTTAGTACATCGGAGTAATGATGAATAAAACACGTTATAGTTGATAATTTTAAAAAATTCGGCTGTATTAAGGGATTCAACTTTTCAAATAAAGGCTTGCTTTACTTTTTCGCGGTCGAACCATTTCCATATATTATTGCTGCTAAGTCAATGCTTCGAATGATTTCCTGAAAAAACGCTTGCAAAATGGCGTATGTTGGCACTTTGGCGAGGCTTAGATTTGAAACTGGATTTTATTTGAGACTGGGATATATAATGACACTGGTTATAGATAAAAAGGAATGTTGGTATGAGTGTATGAGGTTGAAAAACTCACACCGTGAGCACCGTTGCACCATGAAATTTGGTTCACTTAAGTCTTTTATCATGGAGAAGCTTTTTATGCTATCCGTTTTCCTCTAACTTGCCACCAAGTGGCGCAGCAGAACGTCGAATTCTATTCCGTTTAGCCGTTTGCTATGCGAATATCGTCCAACCGATTTCCATGAAATTTGGTACACGCGAATATTAGAACACGGAGAATATTTTTCACTATCCATTTTGCTGTAACTTGCCGCTAAATGGCGCTGAAAAGCATCAACTTCTATACCGTTCGACCGATCGGCATAAAATTTTTTATACTTACACATTTGAGCACGAAGAATATATTCTAACTGCGTTCCTTTTGATGTTACTCACCACTAGATGACACTGCAATGCATTATTATTTTAACTCGCCACTAGATGACGCTGCAGCAGGCCAAATTCTTCACCATTCAAACGGTCGCTATGAAAATCAGTATACATAGCTATTTGAACAATAAGAATATTTTGGCGTTATCCATTTTGCTATAACTCGCCACTTGACGGCGCTGTAGCAAATCATTACTTTATCGAACCACTAGATGGCCCTGCAGTATATCACTTCTTGACTGTGCAAATGATCGCTTTGAAAATAGGTATACATAGATATTTGAACACGGGGAACAGTTTGGCGCTATCCATTTTCCTATAACTTGCCACTAGATGTCGCGTCAACACATGAACTTCAGGACTGTCCAGCCGATAGTCATGAAAATTCGTATACATCGATATCTGAATGCGAAAAATATTTTCGCCGTATCCGTTTTGCTAAAACTCGCCACTAGATTGCGCTACGCCGCATGGCCTTCTGCACCGTACAAACGATTGCCTTGCAATTCGGTATGCATGATTATTGGACACAATATAACGCGATATCCACTTTGCTATATCTGTTTATTACAATGAATAGTAATCACCACAAATCGTAATATCAAAAAGTCCATTCATTCCCGTGCGAAGAACGGGTACTTCAGCTAGTACATATATATATATATATATATTATATATATATATGTATATATATATATATATATAATTTTAGGGGGAGTAGTTCACCCTCACATTAAAGTAGTAGAGCTAAATTAAATGAGAAAATAACTAGTGCTAATTATATTACAATTTATGTTAAGTGCTAATTAATGGTATTACTAATGCTAATTAGATGTATTCAAAACTAAAAGGTCCCACGTGTTATATTCGCGAGAGGTTTATCCCAGCCCTTCCTCCACCTTGGGTGAGCTAATCTGTAGGTTTTGTGCGATAATAAAATAAAACACAACTTTTACAAATTTTCTTGATTCAAAATGAACAAATTTGAGTTAACACTAGACAAATCAATTTCTCCAAGAATTAGTGTGGGGAAAAAATGCCCGTCAAAATAAAGTGTGTGTGTGTGGGGGGGGGGGGCTAAATAGCAGTGAGACTGGCAATGTTTAAAGTTATTTATTCGTACAAATCAGGTGTTTTTTTTTTTTAATGAATATAATGTTCATGGATATATATTTGGAATTTCTAACACTTCCCACCTTTCCCATATGCAAACATATAACTAGACAAGTTTACACACATAAAATAATAATTGTTTCTGTAAAATTTTTAGAACCTTCCAAATCAATATGTATTTTAAACTGTACCTTTAAACACTATTTTTTCCCCTATAAAAATACATGATTCTAAAATTATTTCATTATCTGGGCGGTCTTTACTAATAATAGGTTACATATTTTTAACTTCTCTTTATTTATTTAATGGGTTAATTCATAAGAAATCGAATCTCAGCAATCGAATAATATGGATCTCAGCTCTCGGGGAAATGCAGAAGGTCAACTCGCGTTCCAGAGAACATCTTCAGAAATAGCCACAAATATTTCCGTTCTATTGAGTCATTTTGAAAAGTTTGATTACAACTTCATTAAAAAATTCATTCGACTTGTTACTGAAAAGTCCCTGAAATGATCGGGACAGATAGACTACAGCCTAATGAATAATCCGGCCCATTGACGGATTAATACAATTTTGTGGGTGGAGGCTTGGATGGAAGATTCACATACATATATATATAAATTTTATGGAAGTAAGTTGGGATTGTTTACATTAATTTCATTTTTCTCGGGAGGGGCGGTCGCCTCCTCCGATCCCCTCCCTTTAATCCGCCCTTGATCAGACCCCGAGTCTGTTTTTTAGTTTCGGCACTTAGTTTTCTTTCTATATTTTGTTTATTTCTGGATTCATTCTTCAAATAAAGACAAATGTAACATTAGGAAGAAAAGTAATGGTAAGGAATCCATTTTCTAAAGGCCGTAGGTGGGTGGTGCTAGGATCTGGATACCCCCTCCTCCGTTTGTCGGAGTTTCGCTTTTAGTCAACAAAAAGATAATGATACAGCCTTTCTTTCTGTCTTTCTTTTATTTCCCCCCTTTTGGATGTTCCCTGAACTTTTTTTCTGCGAGCCGTGTTTTTGTTCCACAATATTGTTAAATATACTTTTGTGTGTGTCCTTATTGCTGACTTTAGAATACTCATTCAGTTTCGCCTAGGTAATGAGTTGACTAAATAATGCAGGCATGCAACAGAAACATTAAATATATTAATGACTATATCATTTTATCTCTCACCCCCTTTTGAAAATGTGACATAAAAATGAGACACGAAAATGCGTTACGAAAACGCGACATAAAAGTAAGAATAAATGTCCGCTGAAAATGTTAGTATGTGTTACGTAAACCACCGATTTCTATAAGCTCCGTAAGGTTGCATTTATTTGATAAAATGATTGTTTAAAAATTTCATCCATTTATTTAAATACTATTAGTTCACAACAGCTTTAATCTATTGTTACCATATTTACTAAGCTGTAGAATGTGCATCACATGTATTTTTCTATAAATAGGTTGCAATCCAAAAAATTTCAACATGGGGTTACCAGGTGAAATACACGATAGATGACAGATAAAATGACACAGTCCATTAATATTGTTTTAATATGGCAATTATGAAACTAAAAAATTAGGGGTGTCCAGGGGGGTCTCCCATTGATGTGGCTCGAACAGCCGAGTTATACATATATTCTTTCAATGAGTTGTCTACAACTGATTTACAGTTCCACTATATAGAGCTTCAGAAATTTTCTTATCCAAATAAATAAATAAATAAAAATAAATAAAGAATTACAAGATTTATCTGTTGCATTAAAAAATCAAGAAAGATAAATCACGCCAAGCTCATAGATTATAAAACACTTTCCAATACAAAATATTTTTGAGCCAAATCTGCGATGTAGATTAGTTAAAACTGGCGAGATTTCGTAGATAAAAAAATGTTGTATTATCACTATAAATGCAATTTTATGAGACCCTGTAAAAGGCCTTTAATTTTTTTTTTTTTTTAGCGTTTAACTGAAGAATATACTCATTGTCTATACTCATAGTCTTGTGCTATTTATACTCATTGTCTTGTGCTAAAAATGTATTAGTGTCTCTCAAATGCCACAGACTGCAATGTATGGGAATTCTTTTGAGTGCTCCTGTAGAACTATTAATAATAAGGACGTTATTCTCAATGGAGAGCATCATTTTGAGAGCCTTAGTAATATATATGCCAACTTTGTTTTCTTTCAAAAATCGAATATCTCTAAAATATGTTTTCAAGAATGACTGTTGATTCAGTCATTCCTGTATCAACATATACAGGGGGAGACCCCCCCCTGAACCCCTCCTTTTAGTTAGTTTTTTTTTAGACTGTGCTATACAGGGGCGTAGCCAGAAAATTTTCATGGGGGGGGAGGGTTACGACTACTACAACTCATATATATGTATACGTGTGTGTGATAATGTAGTGAAGAATATACATTTTGCATGGCAAAAAATTCCTCATGGGGGGGGGTTATGACCCCCCTAACCCCCCCCGTGGCTACGCCCCTGGTGCTATACATTGGATCTTTTTCTCCTGTAAAAGAACTATAAATGTTACATACAGCATTTTCAATATTATACATGGTACTGTACATAGAAAAAACATAAATTTCGCACAAATCGATGTATATCCACAGCAGTTAGAACACTGGGCGGGTGGACATCAGAACAGACAAATAACCGAAATCATAAGGACGTTAACCCGCTTTGGGTTCTAATGCATTAACAAATTTTCGTCGGTCGGAGACCCCCTCCTACTCCTATGCAGATAGCCCTTAACAAAACACAATACATTAAATTAGTTAATTAAAGTGCGAGTAACGAAGTTTCAAAATTCCCAAAGAAATCGACATAGCTTAATATAATCACATTAGACATTTTTCGAGGTACTACATTTTATCCCGGCGATCCGCCAAGACGAGCAACTTTTTCGCCAAGATAAATGCCGGACACATGAAATTATTTGATGGTTCGGAATACGATTGCCAACAGTTTGCCAGGAAATTTGAGGAAAAAAATAGTTTGGCGTTAATGACCGCCGGGATAATACGTAAATACCTTTTTCGATATATCGTAAAATAATAAAAATATCGCCAAGTTCGGTTCATTTTTCAAAGCATTTTTTTCGCACCCTATTTGGCAATTTATCGCAAAAGTCGCCAACATTGCCGGCTTTTGGCGCAAATTTTGAAGGAGGCACATGATCGTCGTCGGATTATTAGCTAACCCTATTGTAGGATAGTATTATATGCTTAAAATAGATGCCTCTCTCTAAACTGTCATTGACCGTATTGTATTGAAATTATTTTGAGTGCTCCCGCATAGAAAAACTTTTAACTATACAGACACTATTTTCTATGCAAAGCTTCATTTTGTAATCCTTAATAGCATCCAATTTTGTTTCATTTCAAAGAGCAGAATATCTCTAAAACTAGAAGTCAAAGCCTTTTGTGAAAGCAATTACAACGGGCGCGAGAAAAAACATTTTAAGGAAATTTGTCTTTCATTCAATATATTTAATTTTCATCCACCTAAAATAAATAAGTTCATATTCAATTTTTATTACAGACCCAAATCGAATTTCATGCTCATCTGGAAACGCGCGGAATCTTTCGGCAGTCGAAAGCTTTCGTTTTGTATACATAAACATTCGAATATCCAGCAGACGATTTATTTGTGGGGGAAAAAATAATAATAAACTGTGTAATTGGGAGAAATTATTTTAAACGTATTGGAATCCCCCAATTGTATGACGTCATTTTCACTAAAATAGGTCATTATGTCACGCAAATGATTCACTTTTTTTGACTCTCGGAAACGAAATGGTGCTGAAAATAGCGAAAAATCGCTTAAAAATGAGGGAACGAGTGGATTTTCAGATTTTTAAAATTGACTGATTGTTTTCTATATTATTTTACAAAGTTGTGAAAATTTTCAAGCGGATCGTACAAACGATGTAGAAGTTGTTAGGCTTTTTGTCCTTGACTTTGTAATCTTTTTGCAGTCATAGAGGTAAAAGTTTTATCATGAAGTCAGGGTTCAGCGCAACTACAAGGGGTTATCAAATGAAAAGGTACCAAACGTCGCAACAACCTAACCGTTATCATGTTTGTCCGTGCAGCTATGAAAGCACGTAGCGAGACATCTAGGAATGCTATAGGAGCCTTTTGTGTGGATAGGAACAAGCGGGGGCCCGCAGGTGAGAGCAGAAGCTCTTGTAAAAAGCACCCTCCTATGTCCAATTGACGTGGCAGTGCGTGTGAGGACAGGATGGCGTTCACATAGCAAAATTCGACGATTTAGGGGCAGCGAGGCGTTATCCGATTTCTGACAGCGGAAGGTGTTAAACCGGCCACTATTCATCGCAGGATGATGATCGTATACTGGGAAGGCTGTGTGTCCCACAAGTCAATGAGAAAATGGAATGTCCGTTTTCGCCAAGGAACTGGCCAAGTGGGAGACGTTGGACCCTCCGCCCTACAGTCCGGACATGTTGCCCTGCGATTTCTATGTGTTGGTTCCACTGAAGAAACCACCTGAAAGGGAAGCGCTTCCACTCGGACAACGTACTAGAGGACGCTGTGACGGACTGGGTCTCGTCACGGCCACAGGAATTCTGGGAACAAGGAATCCTGCGGCTTGTTCATCAGTGGGATCGTTGTGCTCAGGCCTATGATGCATATTTTGAATAAAGTCTACATTTGTACCCACCGTGTCGTTTCGTACTTTTTCATTGGATCACCCCTTGTAGTTAGTAGAATGATACGCTTTAAAGAATAACTTCCCATAGAGCGCAATGTATTGGGACTATTTTGAGTGCTCCTGTAGAAAAAAAACCTATAAATTCTACATAGATCCTTTACAATAGGGTACATGGTACTGCAGATAAGAATAACATATATAAATTTCGTAGAAATAAATGCCTATTGACGCGAGTTATATCAAGGACGGACAGACTGACAAACCGAAATCTTAAACACTTTTCTACCTTGTTGGAAAGTGTCAAAAAAGCTAGATCTTGAGGTGGAAAGACGAAAACTTTCAAGGTAAAGGCGCGGGGCCCGTAGCATTTGCTACATCTGCTATATTGTTAATCCGGCACTGCTAATAACTATCATTATTTAATCTAATAATGTATCTCCGCTACTGGATGCTTTCCTATAAAATCGTGGTGGGGCCCCAGATAGAGGCTTTGGCTCTGCAAAGAACATTGTGAGATTAGACTTACGTGGAATAAATCGCTGAAGGGCATCCCTGCTTTTTTTCTTTAAAAATCAATGTATTTTTTAGATTCTGAAATCCAGAAAAGCATACATTCGTTTAAGAAAAAAGCAAATATTCTTAAAAAAAAAAAAAAAAAAAAAAAAAAAAAAAAAAAAAAAACCACATTTATTTTCTAAATCTGCCAAAAATGGTTGTGGAATTTTCGAGTTCGGAATACGATAGCTCATAATTACTTAAATGCTCCTCAATTTTTATTTTCTTGTTGCCTCTCGAAGTCATTTTATTTCTCCGCTTCAATTATTCTAAAATATTAAAAATCAGTAATATATATATATATAATGCGAACATTTTTTAAAAAAATTAGCTAGTTTATTTTTTTAATGTATTAGAATATTTGAAGATTTCTTAAGTAATCATATAAGAATTCTTGCTTGAAATCGTACGCTATATTAATGTAATTGTTTCTTTATTACGCTTATTCGACAGTTTTTTCCTAGTTCAAAAAATTCCTAAAAATGCAGTAGTAAATATAAAGTATGAAAACATTTGGAGAAAACGACTAGTGTATTTTAAATAAAAGTTCTACTATTTTTTTCAAAAACGGCAAATTATATAAGAATTCTTCCTTGAAAACCTTTTGTACATTATTTTTATTTAATGTTTTCTTCTATTATTCCTAAATAATAATTCGCCCTAATATTTTGGGTAAAATTCAAAGTCACTGATGCATCGTACGTGCCTATTATATGAAGCGGAGAGCAGAAGTAATTTCCCCCCAGTTACTTCGCATGTCAAATGCAATTCTAAAGCGAAATAAAGAGACGCTGAACAAACGCTTAAACTGGATATTGGTGGTTAATATGCCGTGTTTGAACTTCATTTCATATTTTCCTCTAAATGTCCCACGTGTCTGAATGTCAACAGAGAAAAGGAACTTACGAATTCAGCTGTGTAGGTTTAATTTCTGATTGATGATATTAGATTCAGCATTTTGCAATGATAAGGACAGATTTTTCTTTCAAAATAAAATTCATATATCGTTAACTTGGATAAACAGAACGTACTGATAGAACTTTTGATTAAGTGAATTTGATGCGACGTAACTAAGCTCTTAATCATGGAATATCGAAATAATTGTCATTATAAAACTTCATTTAGCATTCAAAAACGTTATTGTTTTAGATGTGAAAAGGAACAAGTCATTAACAAAATCTAAGTTTCATTTCACACAGTGTTTCTTTTAACTCATTCTCATTTCATTCTTATTTTCACAGGAAATAACATTTCAGAATTGAGGGGGGGTGCTGTAATCCCGTAATTTATTCATCCTACGATATAAAAAATGTATATACTAGGTCACTGGCAGCTCGTCATTAGGAGCCAAAGGGGCCCTGCCCCACCCTGTATTCAAAAGCTTTTCCCTTTTCTTTAAGCAATTTGCGTTTACATAGAAAAAAACACGCACTTTATGCAATTTGAATATCATCCATTTAAAAAAATTGGTTCCTCATTTAAAAAAATTTGGTTCGTTGGTGCCCCAAATTTGTCCTTTTTCTTCGTGGATCGAGTTGGTGCGATGGCTACTTCACGCAGAAGCTATGAGAAAGTGTAACATGTGTGATTCCAATAGAAAGCAGCGTGTATTCGCTGTATCAGAACACTAGAATTATTTTTTTTTCTCAAATCAGAAATTTAATAAATTTTGTACGCCCTCTGACGTTTTATCCCTCTGTATATGACAATCATAACCAACTTTATATTTCATCTCTGTGCACTGATTTTATTTTATACTAGCTGAAGTACCCGTCCTCGACGGGTTAGTGAATGCAAATTTCCAAAAAGCAAGAACTTTCGTCAGCATTGTAGGAGTACACAGAATGAATGTAGTATGTTGCCAAAGTAAAGAAAGCGAAGTTATAATTTTCATGTATTGTTAAAATATTACAGGTTAGAGAGTAACTAAGTAATATCATTTCATTCGCTTTAGTCGTAATTATGTGATACACCAACGAATATTTACGCATATTGAAATAATTTTCGCAAAATCTCAAAATTTAATCAACATTTTTGAAAAATTTGAAACCTAGAATTTAAGTTGAGTGACAATCTATCATGTCACCCAAATTCGTTTCATTCCCTGCAGTCTTTATTTCGTGATGCTGGAACAAATTTTCAGCATTCTAAAACGATTTTCGAAAAATCTCAAAATGTAAGCAAAATATTTTTAAAATTCAACGCCCATAAATTAAGATTAGCAACTACCTATCATATCACTCAATTTCGTAACATTCGTATTAGTCGTTATTACGTGATGTTTGAAGAATTATAAACGTATTTTGAGAGAATTTTCACAAAATCTCAAAAATCTAAAATAAATGTTTAAAAAATTGGACTCCTATAGTTTATGTTGAGCAACCATCTATCGTGTAACCAAATTTCATATCATTCGCTTTAGTCGCCATTACGTAATGCGGGAACAAAGATTCACTCAGTTTTATACGATTTTCGCAAAATCTCGAAATCTGACCGATTTTTTTTAATTAGATGCTAATAGTTTAAAGTGAGTGACCACCTATCATTTCACCAAATATGATTTTTTCACCTTTGCAGTTATTACGTCATGTGCGAACACAAATTTACGCAGTTTGAAAGGATTTTCGCAAAATCTCAAAATCCAATCAGGATTTTTTAAAAATTGGACGCCTATGTTTTAAGTTGAGTGACCACCTATCATGACACCCAATTTCACATCATTCGCTTCAGTCGTTTTTGCGTGATGCTTGAACACAAATTTACGCAGTTTGAAACGATTTTCGCAAAATCTGAAAATCTAGTCAAGATTTTTTAAAACTTCGACGCCTATGTTTTAAGTTGAGTGACCACCTATCATACCACTCAATTTCATATCATTCCCTTCAGTCGTTTTTACGTGATGCTTGAACACAAATTTACGCAGTTTGAAAGGATTTTCGCAAAATCTCAAAATCCAATCAGGATTTTTTAAAAATTGGACGCCTATGTTTTAAGTTGAGTGACCACCTATCATGACACCCAATTTCGTATCATTCGCTTTAGGCGTTTTTACGTGATGCTTGAACACAAATTTACGCAAATTGAAAGGATTTTCGCAAAATCTCAAAATCCAATCAAGAATTTTTAAAAATTGGACGCCTATGTTTTAAGTTGAGTGACCACCTATCATGACACCCAATTTCATATCATTCGCTTCAGTCGTTTTTACGTGATGCTTGAACACAAATTTACGCAGTTTGAAAGGATTTTCGCAAAATCTCAAAATCCAATCAAGATTTTTTAAAAATTCGACGCATATGTTTCAAGTCGAGTGAGCACCTATCATGACACCCAATTTCACATCATTCGCTTCAGTCGTTTTTGCGTGATGCTTGAATACAAATTTACGCAGTTTGAAAGGATTTTCGCAAAATCTCAAAATCCAATCAAGATTTTTTAAAAATTCGACGCCTATGTTTCAAGTCGAGTGAGCACCTATCATGACACCCAATTTCACATCATTCGCTTCAGTCGTTTTTGCCTGATGCTTGAACACAAATTTACGCAGTTTGAAACGATTTTCGCAAAATCTGAAAATCTAATCAAGATTTTTTAAAAATTCGACGCCTATGTTTTAAGTTGAGTGACCACCTATCATGCCACTCAATTTCATATCATTCCCTTCAGTCGTTTTTACGTGATGCTTGAACACAAATTTACGCAGTTTGAAAGGATTTTCGCAAAATCTCAAAATCCAATCAGGATTTTTTAAAAATTGGACGCCTATGTTTTAAGTTGAGTGACCACCTATCATGACACCCAATTTCACATCATTCGCTTCAGTCGTTTTTGCGTGATGCTTGAACACAAATTTACGCAGTTTGAAACGATTTTCGCAAAATCTGAAAATCTAGTCAAGATTTTTTAAAACTTCGACGCCTATGTTTTAAGTTGAGTGACCACCTATCATACCACTCAATTTCATATCATTCCCTTCAGTCGTTTTTACGTGATGCTTGAACACAAATTTACGCAGTTTGAAAGGATTTTCGCAAAATCTCAAAATCCAATCAGGATTTTTTAAAAATTGGACGCCTATGTTTTAAGTTGAGTGACCACCTATCATGACACCCAATTTCGTATCATTCGCTTTAGGCGTTTTTACGTGATGCTTGAACACAAATTTACGCAAATTGAAAGGATTTTCGCAAAATCTCAAAATCCAATCAAGAATTTTTAAAAATTCGACGCATATGTTTCAAGTCGAGTGAGCACCTATCATGACACCCAATTTCATATCATTCCCTTCAGTCGTTTTTACGTGATGCTTGAACACAAATTTACGCAGTTTGATAGGATTTTCGCAAAATCTCAAAATCCAATCAGGATTTTTTAAAAATTGGACGCCTATGTTTTAAGTTGAGTGACCACCTATCATGACACCCAATTTCATATCATTCGCTTCAGTCGTTTTTACGTGATGCTTGAACACAAATTTACGCAGTTTGATAGGATTTTCGCAAAATCTCAAAATCCAATCAGGATTTTTTAAAAATTGGACGCCTATGTTTTAAGTTGAGTGACCACCTATCATGACACCCAATTTCATATCATTCGCTTCAGTCGTTTTTACGTGATGCTTGAACACAAATTTACGCAGTTTGAAAGGATTTTCGCAAAATCTCAAAATCCAATCAAGATTTTTTAAAAATTCGACGCATATGTTTCAAGTCGAGTGAGCACCTATCATGACACCCAATTTCACATCATTCGCTTCAGTCGTTTTTGCGTGATGCTTGAATACAAATTTACGCAGTTTGAAAGGATTTTCGCAAAATCTCAAAATCCAATCAAGATTTTTTAAAAATTCGACGCCTATGTTTCAAGTCGAGTGAGCACCTATCATGACACCCAATTTCACATCATTCGCTTCAGTCGTTTTTGCGTGATGCTTGAACACAAATTTACGCAGTTTGAAACGATTTTCGCAAAATCTGAAAATCTAATCAAGATTTTTTAAAAATTCGACGCCTATGTTTTAAGTTGAGTGACCACCTATCATGCCACTCAATTTCATATCATTCCCTTCAGTCGTTTTTACGTGATGCTTGAACACAAATTTACAGTTTGAAAGGATTTTCGCAAAATCTCAGAATCCAATCAGGATTTTTTAAAAATTGGACGCCTATGTTTTAAGTTGAGTGACCACCTATCATGACACCCAATTTCGTATCATTCGCTTCAGTCGTTTTTGCGTGATGCTTGAACACAAATTTACGCAGTTTGAAACGATTTTCGCAAAATCTGAAAATCTAATAAAGATTTTTTAAAACTTCGACGCCTATGTTTTAAGTTGAGTGACCACCTATCATGACACCAAATTTCATATCATTCGCTTTAGTCGTTTTTACGTGATGCTTAAAGAAAAAAAGCGTCACGGACAGAATGACAGAATGACAGAATGACAGACAGACAAACTTTTTTTTTGAGGGTCGCATCGGTTTCCCGGGTGCTTGAAACGGATAGAAATCGCAAAATTTTTGAATTCCAAGAAATGTACAGACAAAAGTCTAATTTTATTTATATAGATTAAAATCAAACATATTAAACAGAAACCATACGTTTTAACATAACGTTTCCACTCTTTTGCCAAATTGGCAGGCAGGTGTCAGTTATTAGTTTCAAATTCGGACGGCTCGAAATCCCTCTGTGCCATTGTATTGGCCGTCATCATTCCAGTTCTGACAGTATAGCTCAATGGTCAAAGAATCGCGTTCTTGAATACCACGGAGTATTTAATACATACTCAGCCAATTCTACAGTTGTTGGAAAAATTCACCCATTGAACAAGAAATCATTTTCTTTTCCAAAAAAAAAAAAACATTATATTCTTTGTTTGTATTAAGATATTTTCCTGATTTCTTTTCGTGATTTATGAAATTCTGTGTAACTGGGTACTTCACTTTAATGATGCTGATTTTAATAATATTGATTTTAAAATAAAGAAAGCATTTCATTATCATGAACAAACAGCTACAATTAGTATAAAACAAAATAAATAAGTAAAATAAAATAAACGTATAAGAGGAAAAACTTCGGTTAATGTTCGAGAAAACGATTTTAATATTAAAACTGGCAGAAGTTGTACACGATAACTTTGATAACCATTTTCTTTTCGAAATTTTTAAACTATAAACTCTGTGTGAACGAGAGTCAGGAAGCTCAATATACCAGAGCTTTATTATCGCATGGACAAATCGGGACTTTACCCAGGGCCCCCGGCTCAAAAGGGCCCCCAATTTCAAATGTTGTTCTGAGATAGTTTTCTTTTATATCAAATTTTTTTTTTTGAAAAATAAAACTGATTTCATGGATTGGGCCCCCAAAATTCATCAATGTCCGAGGATAATCAGGCCCTGTAATGTACACATATTTTACCGATTTCAATTCGCATTTCTTTTCGGACAAGAGCGCTAAAATATATCACAAGCCTCCGCTGTACTCGATGATCCAAAATTCACAATGGATTTTTTTTTCACGATTTATTGTATTTTGCAAGTATTCTTTAACGAAATTAGTCATTTTGGGGACAATTTTAATTTTCTATTAAAACTACTCAGGCTCGTGCCAACACATAGGGCAAAAGGGGAGGGGGATAGTTTCGCTTTTAGAAGTGTGAAAACGTACTACTCTATAGGAAATAGTTATGATCTCCGCAATACCATATGTTGTTGTTGTTTTTTCTTTCTAACGGGCGGTACTTTGCCGATTAGGCATTGTCGGCCGAATTATTAAATGCTGCTGCAATTAATAATTTAATGACATTAACCCCGCATCTACTTATATAATATGCTAACATATGCAGTACCAAAATCGACGATATTTCTATGCTGGGAACGGCAACAACTAACTCTAAACATTATCTTGATAACAATAACACAAGCGCAAAAATCCAAATTAATAGTTCAATGACGTCGAGTGAAGCAAGCATATTCGTTACTGGTTACGTATGTCACGCAGTAGCTAGATTACCAAATAACAATGCATACGCGGAAAAGCGAAATCATTTGGATCTTTTCACAGCGCGTTTATCGCACATTAAAAAAAAAATCGCCTTGCAGTGGGCTGAAGCATATTTTATTCCTATTTCTTTCATATTTTTGTAAAGAAGGATCTGTATTAAATAATGCAATCCCGTACTACAAAACACCAGGTTGCTAACTTTGGAACATTAATCCCGCAGCTGCTGCAATTAAGAAGTATTTCTGTAGGAATTTGTACAACATGTTATCACCCAATACAGTATTATTATAATAATTTTATGAATGGAGATGCCACTAATTATGTGTTTTCATACATCTTGCAATGTTAGTACTTGGTTTTACCCCCATATCCCCATGGCCATCCTGTGCTTGATGACACCATCTTGGTGACACGACCATCAGCTTTTGGATATCATGATAAACACGACACCCAACATTTGTAGCAACCCTAACCTAAATAAATTTAATGACAAATACTGTTAAAACAAAGAAACATGATTTTCGTTGAAATGAGTCCGATAATTTGGCCAACACTGCACTGAGTATATAGAACAGTAAGGTATGGGGCGGCTAGTATGATGAATTATTTAAGTAACATGTGTTGAAACATAGAATGAGATCCAGCCCCCCCCCCCCTACCTTCGCAGGGTTTCGGCCGATCAGTTCTCACACAGCAACGTTTCCATTTCAATCTACTACTTGCTCCCCTGTTATGTTCTTTATCTATTGTTATCCAGCATTAGATGTTATCAAAATCATCTAACATATACTTGCCTGGTTTTTTTTTAATACATAATACTTGTCTTTATTATATAATACTTAACATGTTTTCGAGGATTCGAAATTTTTTATTGAAAATTATTACAAAAGTTTGTAACGTAAGCAATTTTTTTCCCTTTTAAGAAAGAATGCGGATTGTTTTTGAGAGTTAGCAAATTTTTAAACAACATATTCTTTTCAAAAACAATATTTTATTTTAAAAGGGAAATATTAAAATTTGACTTTACACTTAAAAAAAAAAGAAAGAAAGAAAGAAAAAAGTAAAGAAAAAGAAAAAGAAAAAGAGAGAGAAAAAGAGATAGAAGGCTATAATCACACTATCTGTCAATAAATGTGTGCCGAAATGTTTTTCGACTCAAAACTGAGACACTAAAACTGCTTTCCATAAAATGTATATAATCTACACAGAATACTTTAATTGTGACCTCACTGATTTTCGAACGTTAAAATTCTGAACATAGATATTCTGCGCATCTGAGAGGATTGTGATGGCGTGATTTTTTTTTTTTTTTTTTTTTTTCAGTCGATTGCCTAATCTATCTGAAATAACCGGTTTACATTTTAATGCTCCACGCATGAAATAATATTTTTATATTTGTTGAAGGCGTTTTAGCAATAAAATATTTTTTTTTAAATACTAGCATACTCTTTCATTAATATAAATGTAGAAAAATTTAATCACAAAGAGATCTATTTTTTCTGTGTCTGTAATTCCACATTGGAAAAACCCTTTTATTTACTATTGCACATGACTCGTAAATCGTCGCCTATATAGTTGTGAACTCTCTTTTTTCCCTATAACGGAAAGGTGGGATGTTTAAAAGTCAGAGGTCGATGAAAATGTCTTTGTTTTATTTTCCCTGTGCAACGATTGTAAAATTTTGACCTTCATTTTATTTGGTTAAGCATACATGCCGGCACGTGTCATGCTGTGCAAAGTCATGACAATTACTACCTCATGCAATCAGTCCCACCTCCTTCTTTGTGGCTATATATAGCATTGTTTTGTTGATCCTGACTTCTATTAGAGGAATTAAGCATGTGCTTTACATTTGAAACGAAACGATATTCTTCGCATAGGCATATTCATAAAAAGTGCTGCATTCTCAATAATTTATAATATTCTCAATAACGTGGATATTGAGAGAAGCATCCAATCAAATACTTCGTTTAACCTCCCTTTGATGCCTGGAGGTAAAAACAATAACGCTTAATCATGAGTTGTAGCACAAATACAATGCAGCTCATATTACATTACACAATTACTAATTACTGATAATCATAGGGATTACATAACTGAAATTTTCGGGTTGGGGGTTGCTCATATCAAATTTAAGAGATGAAAAGGGAAGTTTCTTTTGCATTTCAATACATATGTTGAAAATAAAATGATTTTTGAGATAAAGTTGGGGAGATTGGGGACGTTCCCTCCTCCGAGGCTACATTATAAATTTTGGTTAAACAGAGTGTATCGAGATACAATCTTCTTTTAGGCCTCCATCTGAGTTCTTCCTAACTGCTAGATCCTTTTATTTCAGAGCACAATTTTGCACAACAATATTTGGAAAAATACATACACCCATGGGCTAACGGGATTTGAGCCCGAGACCAAACCGTTTGCATAGCAGTGAGCAGCACCACCACTACGTGCACGTGCACGGTGGGTAGCGGTGGGCAGCGTGTGCTAAAGTGTTCAGCTGTCAGGCACGCCAGACTGTATAAGCTGTAAATTACTAGCTTACAAACATATTGCAAACCAAGTGAATAGCATACAAATCTTCTATGACTCTCAACAAAAATATATGCCGACGTGCAAAACACTTCCAACAAAAAATGGACGCTTCTGCTTTTGCAGAACAAAAAATCATTTTAATTTAAAATTGGTAAGTAATCCGCTAAAAATTTCATCTTGGGGCCGTGGTAGCCCAGTGGTTAAGGCGTTGGACTCGTAACCGGAAGGTCCCGGGTTCGATACCGGCGTACCACTAAAGACTGCCGTGTACGTGTACGTGCACGTTAAATCCGTGGTTCCGAAAGTCCTCTCGGCGGTCGCTAGCAGTTTCCGAGGGGTGCCAATATTCAGAAGTCACCCCCACCTTCTGATGAGGTTCCAAATTGTGGCGGGAAATTCCGGGAAGGACGCATATGTAGCTCTAAGCAACACATTCAGTGACGCGAGCTGTCCTCTCCTGGCAAACAAACAAACATTTCATCTTGCCAAGTAGTGGCCGTCTGATGGAAACGTACTCAAAATCACGCACACCTTACAACACATGAGTGCTTCTCGAATTGTCAGTGAAAATAAAATGCTTTTCGAATTACTTCTTAGTGAGTTGAAATGAAGATTTTTCTATCTTAAAAAGTTTTCCACTAAAAATTCTACTCTTTTAATTATGACTTTTTTTAATTATAAAAATAAGTGTGTGCACTGAATGTCTCTTCTTGCACCTAATATATACCTTAACTCTTAATAACACACATGAAAACTATTCATAAAGTAATTAACCCTATATAATTACTGTTTATAAATAAACACCGATATAAGTAGCCGAAATGATTGTGGTAAACTTAAAGAATCATGAATAAAAAATACTAAGCCCATTAATTTACAAATATTAATTTAGAATGTGAGCACAAGTGCTGGATAATATTTGCAACAACGTACGCTTCATCCAAACTAGTGAATGTTTTGAAAATATTGAGTGAATTAAAAAATTCGTAAATGTAAGCACAGGTTTCTTTTCTTTGAATAGAGGAAGACAAGATTTTAAAAAGATCGTACGTTTTGAATTAGTTTTTTTAACTTTGATGTATGTAATTTTAACATTGTACCTTCATTGTTTCTCTAAACCTCACTGACAAACTAAGTATAAAAACCACCACAAAACATAACACGGAAATGTAAATACTTTTATCAAATGTAAATACTTAAGATGTGTGTAGAGAATAGTCGAAAAAGTTGCCTGTATTGTGTATTAAGGCAAAGCTACTATAAGGCTGTATGCCTAAAGAGAAATGCCTTAAGCGAAGGACTTTTTAAGGGGTTCTAAATTATGTATTCATGTTATATCTGAAACCGCTCCAAACTCCAGAACGTTAGATCGATGGAGATCGATGGATCGATAGGCCCGAATCTGGGACCTTCACACAACAGCCACCTGCCATGTTCAGTGCCTTCATCCACCCGACCATGGTGGGGATGCAAACGTTGTCTGAATGCAGGAGTTTGTACTCATATTAAAAACGTGTTTATATGTTCTTCAAATTTTCTAACTCGGTTACATAAATATTTGGTTTACCCTTCTAAAACTGCATCATTCAAAAAATAAAACATAATTTATCTAGTTAATATTATCTTATGTGTGTGTGTGTGTTTGTGAGTGTGTGAAAATTTAAGCTTTTCCTTCTAAAGTACAGTGTATAAAAAAAAATTAACTTCTTTCATAGTTATAAACCAAATTAAAAATACGTTGTTGTTTAATGGCAGATTCAAATGGAGAGGTTTGAAATTCAAAATTATCGGATTAAAAGTTCACTGGTTTATCACGAGACAAATATCCATTTTAGTTGCAGTTTCAAATTACGAATCACATTGTTTATCCATAAGCAATCTTTTCGGCAATCAAGATAAGAACAAACCATTCAATAAACCGATGTGAATAAATGGTTTTTCCACCGAAACATGAGAAACATAAGAAGAAATAAGGGCAAAATTTCTGTTTAAAATAATATTTTAACGGAAATCCCAGTGTTGCGTAGTTTGTTATAAAAAATAGAGTTTATATGTATATATATATATATATATAATAGAAAATAGTTAAGCGTTTTCAGGGTGATGTGCAATCAGTTTGAACTTTAGAAAATGAGAAAAGAAGTGTAACATTGAAAGGGAAAACGATAAAAAATAAACAGATAACTTTTATAGGTTGCGTAATGAAATATCTAAGCTTAAATTCTAGGGTATGTTTCATTCGTGTAAAGAAAGTTTGAAGTTTGTACGGTTTTTGATTTCGCAGTACCGGCTGACGGGATGTACAAAGCACAACAGAAGTGAATTTACAAAGCATGTACAGTGTACACCCATAGTTATCCGGAATCATCCCCGAGAGGGCTTGCACGGACAATAAAAAAAACACGTATACTCCGAAACTCTTTTTTACGAAAGATAAATCCAAACATCAGTGCAAAAATATATTAAGTAATTATATTTGCATGCAGTATAATATAAAACTAGAAGTTTTTCTTTGAACATTTGCTGCTTAAAAAAATCTGTTATAAGGGTCTCTGCTTCTGTCTGTACATCTTTTGTCTTATGTGGACATATATTTTACGAGCCGCAGTAAAGTCACCGCAATCAAATCCTTTTTGTCTTTTATAATCTAACAAAGTTTCCGGTTCCACAAACTGTACATTGCAAAAAAAAAAAAAAAAAAAAAAAAGTCTGCCAAATTTACAGAAAAAAGCTGTCAGCCAAGACCCCAGTTTATTTCCACTTTTCTTGCAGAAGTCGTCCGTAAATTTTACAGATTCTCAGTTTATTTTGCAGAAATCTTCCGTATAAGGAAAAAAAATACGGGCAGTAAAGTATACGGAAATAAACTGGCGTACAGTTTTTTCCTGTCAGTTTAACAGACTTATTTTTGCAGTGTAGAACAGCAAAATAAGAAATTGTATTTCCCTCATTCAGTGCATCTGCATCAGTACTGCCATCGCCAGGGCCAGAACGACGGAAGTGCAAACGGGCACGTGCCTTGCCTCGGGCGTCGTGCTAAGGAGGCCACAAAAAGTCAGTTATAGCTCCATTGGAAGGTGCTGACCCTGATTAAGATTTGCCCCGGGTAACGTAAATACTAGTTGCGGTATTGATCATCTTTATTAAATTTAACAGCCCTCTAAGTAATAATGCCTTCGTCTGTGAAATAATGGAACGCAGCCTCTCATACCTCATTTAAAAAACCAATCTTCCAATTTTTCTTCAAGATTTTTGCAAACTTCGAATTCTTTTGCTCGTTCGAGTATACTGATTATGGTTTTGTTCTTGAATATCTGAAGAACTTCACATCAACATGGATTTTACAGCATGATAAGCGTAAAAATATTGGTCTTTTTTTTGTGGCAAGTCCGAAATGATCACAGATAATTGAGAGTACGTTGTATCTCAAAATTGTCTATTTATTTGCTAATACCCGGGTCTCATTTAATATCTTCTTAATTCACAGAGAAAGAAAAGATAAAAGAAGATCTCTGTAGCGGTATTAAACTCGGTAAGGCTAACCGTAGATTTGCACGGATGTAAAAGAAGAGCTTATTTCTCTTGCAAAGGACTCTACTTAAGCATTACATATCTCAGCTTCAGTATCTCGTGAAAGTGTATTGCCTTAATAAAATAGCACCAACGCCACTGACAGAAAATCAGTTCCACAAAGACTGAATCGTCTTTACATTGTCACTAACAAGAAAACCTTTTCATGTAGCAAACTTTTCTTCAGCTTTATTCTTACAAGAGTAAATTTTGCTACAAACATAGAAAAGCGTCCCGCATTGTTAAATCTTTTTCGGAACCAGAAAATACGAGTCTGGCTGTTGACGAATGGCCTGATTCAGAATCTAGCTGTTGGTGGTTCCTTAAGATTTATCAATTTATTAATAACAAAAGGAAAAATTCTGAATTTCATTGAATACGAGGAAAATTTGGATTGGAGGAAGATTGATTTATTTTTATTTTTTTAATTTAATGCTTTAAAATAATTATTTTAGTTTTTGTTCTAATTTATTTTCTTAATTTGACTTCCAAAAATTTTTTTGGTATTGATTTATTGTCTTCTTTAATTAAAGCAAGAAGCCGTTTATTTTTATAATTTAAGTTAAATATCCTTCTCTAAACACATTTAAGCAATATTTACTGTAGTATTCCTTAAATTTTTTTTATATCTATTTGATCATTTTTAGACATTATGTTAAAATGAGCAATATTTATGTTAAAAATTAAAAATATATGGACTTTATGTAAAAAATATTTCAACAAGCGGGGACTGACCCCACTTCACCTCACCTTACCCTTACGTACTCACTGATTAAAAATCCAATGCTACGAATAAGTAGCTACTACCTGATTTATATCCCCAAATTACAAAATGTTAAAATTGTTAGATTCAATTTCTTCATTACGCTTCCTCACAGACGCAATGAAGAAAGTGTAATTTTCTTAACATGAGTTCATGCATGGCTAAAATCTAAAAGAATTTCGGGCTTTGTTCACAATGTAACCTGTTTTTAGTAGGGGAGTAAGAAAATAATTTTAAACGTTATTTGAATTTCAGGTTTCTTTAGTCTTATCTTAAACTATTTGTTGCATTCATTTTTTTTCTTCGATTGTTCAACTGCTTCAACACGACGACATTTTTTTTTAGTTACTGCTAAACTACAATTCTAATTAGAAAAGGAAATCAAATAGCATGTTAACATGATAATCTTCAAAAAAAGAGTTCTCTGGAATTTTAAAGTCTTAGATGCTCTATTCTCCCGTTGCCATGTTTCATTAGAAGTACGGTAATTTTCAGAGGTCACTGAAATTCTTCACGGAAGTGATGGAAAACGGCTATTTTCCATGCTGATTATTGGACAGAGCAGTGTCAAGATAAAAGTTTGACATTTCTACAACGCAGATAATTACTTTTCCATGTGAAATCTAAAATTTCTTTTGCATGACGGCATCGATTTATGGCTCTTTTTCTTTAGAAAAGGGAAAGTGGAATCCAAGTACTCATTCAGTGAGTTTTGAGAGATGGAATAATCCCATATTGAAATCTATTCCATTGTTGGCGACAATAAGTGATGCTATTTTAAAATTACTCGTCGTATTTTAGTATCAATTTACTTTTAAATAGCCCCGAAATTTAGTTTTAAAAAGCGTTCACAGCACTGAAAAACGTTCAGTTAGTCCCGTCTGTTGAAACTACCGCGGGATTTATTAACATGAGGTTACTTATCGATGTCTGCCTCTGCTTCTTTTAAACAGCTTCTTCTACAGTGCACCTGCTCAAAATCGCGGAACTTCGCAAACCATTTTATTCTTTCGTAAAACTGTATGTATATTTTGTTGTAATAAATCTTTATTCTTATACCGAATACAAATAATTCCCGCTATGTTTTCCCATCCAGAAGATATTTTGATTAAAAAGATTCCAGATTCTTCACTTCTTTCAACGAATGGCATTTCCGCCCATTGTTTAGACTGAAGAGTCTAAATCATTTTATTATCATTTTATGCGAAAACTGCCAAACGTGGGAACCATAATGCTTTTGTTTTCCGCATTTAGCAAATGTCTTCTTAAATAAGTAATCTAAAATAATTGAAATTTTGAATATAAATTAGCTGACTGACATTCCTGAATCCCCCCCCCCTTTTTTTTAAATACTTATCACATTGCTTGCATGTGGTCTGGTTCCTGACAAAACAAATCTCTTCTGAATCTTGAGTCTGTGAAATAAGACTAAAACTTTCAACGAAGTTATTATTTTTACTTTCCGAACATGTACCTTGTAAGGAAAGTATTGTAATCAGGAAAAAATTCGATTTCGAGATTTTGGTGTATATACACGTTTTGAGGTCTTCTGAATTCATTTATGCTATTTTTACGAGATGTGTGTGCGTGAGTGAACACGATAGCTCCTAAACGGGGCATTCGATTGAGCTCAAATTGGGTGTATATGTTATAAACCACCGTCGCAAGACCGGAATTGATTTTAGCGTGTATAGGACTTATAGTTTTTCTACAGGGCTACGACAAAGATTTCTTTTACATTATAGCCTATTAGGGGGGGGGATTTTTGAAGGTGCGCTAGCGTTTAAACGGTACATTCAATTGAGCTCAAATTGGGTATATATGTTATAAATCACAATCGTAAGACCGGTATTGATCTTGATGTGTATAAAATTTATAGTTTTTCTACAGGACTACGACAGAGATTTCTTTCACATTATGGACTATGGGGGGGGGGAAATAATTGAAAGTGTGCTAGCCTTTAAATGGCGCATTCGATAGAGCTTCAGTTTGGTATATATGTTTGAATTATTCATCGATTAAAATTTATTTAAATGCTTGGTAATGATCTTCATTGTAAGTGGTCGGAAAGTCGAGTGGAGTTACTCCAGATTTTTTTTTTTTCTTTACGTAGGAACGCTATGGTGAACGTAATCCTACGTTTAAATGGGGTACATCATTACAGCAGGAAACTATGGTCGCGCCGCGCCGGTGTTAAATTTAATAATGTTTTGTCTCTGATGGCCGCAGATTACACTTTGTTCAAACCAGATAATAGTATTTATGTGCTAAATTAGAATGTTATGTCGAGACTTACCTGAGTAAGCTAACTTCTTTCTCAGGTGAATCATCACTTGCTATTGCGCTAGAATAGGATTAATTTTAATTTTTTTTTGTGAAATGAGATTTTGGATTTCCCATGTGCATCATAATTAGGTTGCTCCTCATTAATGAAGCAGCAAAGCAGACACAAGTACTGTCAGCGGTACCTTACCTGGAAGTAATTCATTTTGGAAGCAAATTCACTGACTCAAATACGTCGGGAATCGGTGGTGCTTGTTTTCTCAAGAAATAATATCTCCTCTAACTGCGAGAGCAAAGTAAGAGGGATTTCTTCAGAAACATGCGTAAATTAAACTATTCTGTTAACTTCTTATACAGAAACGAAACATACTTAATGGAGTCTCCATTTTTTGATTGGGCTTTCGAAAGCGAGTGAAGCATACCAATTAACATTTTACAAAAGGATTATGAACAAGACACGCGAATGCAGAAAAGAGTGTCATAAAATTGTTTGAATAACGTGACATTGTTAATGATCTTGACGCTTCTTCGAACAATGACTAGTTTGGAAACGATGACAGTCCGTTTCCTGAGATTGTTTGAGTGTGAAGAAAATATGACAAAATGTGTTCTGACAATACGGATGATGCTGAATGCAATTCAAAGACAATCATGTCACTTTTTCAGGATTCATTACTTTTCGTAGTTACTTTCGTAGTTACTTAGTTAGTAGAATATATAACATATGTGTCTTGTAATTATTGGATACTTAGAATAGCAAAAGTAAAGTGTACAATCGTATGCTTAAATATATAAATTTTCAAATGATTTTAGGCTATGTGGAAAAGAATAATTGTGTGTTTTAGTAGGTTAGACACAACATTCCATGAGAGTAAATCATAGCATTCTTAAACCTTAGAAATACGACTAATCATTCTATTTTTAATGCATCTTATTCTTTATGACATTGGGTGATAACAATTATATTAATCTCCATCGATAAAGTAAGATTTCTTCGCCGACTGACTCATCAACGCCAAACCAAGTCTATACTAGATACATACACGAAATTTCCGGAGTTTATTTCTTTTGTTCCCAAGGAGTCGTTTAAGAAGTAATTTTTAAAAATTTGCAGCCAAACAGAGGATGGCGGGCTAAAACGTTCTTTTCACATTTCCTTTATACCTCAGTGGAAAAAAAAATATAGACATCAATTCCTTGAATTATAATGTAATGAACACAAGTATATAAATGTCATTTTCAATTTTTTTTTAATTCGTCGCCGATAGACGGGCGATAATGGACAAAAAAGTGTTTTACACGTATCTTTTAAATCTTTGGGGGGGGGGCGCGGTAGCGATGATGCTCTTGCTTTTAAATGTATTATAAACAGGAATACACTGTTTACGTGTAGCTATGGTAGTTGCGACGAGGATGGCTATACCTACTCCATGTAATAAAATTGTGCCTCAGCTTGACCATTTTTCCATTTTTGTGTCGAGATTGAAATTATATTTGGCGGCGTTAATTACTCTATTCTATTTTATTTTCAACCTGAATGGGAAATGATTAGCTATTATACGAATGCTTAAGTCGCCAAAGATCAAAAAGTCGCTGTGGGTGGCAAATACCTAAGACGTTCCAAAAATGCTCTTCGATTTTTCCTCAACGCTAACATTGTCTACAGGCTTAAAGCAATTGCTTTAAAATGTAGTAAAGATGGTCTGGAATTTGGAGTGCGCTGGTGATGCCGTTTTTGAAAGACAATATAATAATGCGCCATATTTGATATCCGTTTTTAAGTAAAAAAGACCTATGATGACGAATTTTGGAGGTGTT
This sequence comes from Cheiracanthium punctorium, assembly GCA_038373885.1. NCBI lineage: Eukaryota > Metazoa > Arthropoda > Arachnida > Araneae > Cheiracanthiidae > Cheiracanthium > Cheiracanthium punctorium. The sequence goes on from JAWZYV010012460.1 coordinate 53,153, forward strand.
ATCACAAGGTCGATTTTAATGAGTATTTCATCTTTGGTGCAGCTTGGGTTATTGACACCTATATGACGAGCTTTCATGATTTGGCGATTTATTGCCAAGTTTGTGACCAAAAAGTAAGCTCCTAAAGCTGGATTCGCCTTGGGAATATCATCTATATTTAGTGAGAAATTGCCGAACCCTACTATTTTACAATGGGAATAATTTTCGTTATGCTGCAGTAATTTGAAGTAGGCTTTCTTGTAAAAGTGTTTCTTGAAACATATTTGAGGTTTTTTTTTCAATTATTCATATTTTAAAACTATTTTTTATTTTCATTTTTTTTTTTTCGAAACTATTAAAAGAGGAAGAAAGGCGCAAAACCAACTGAGAGGGTTTAAAATTTTAGAATATTTGAATATACATACCAAATATGGTAAAATTACTTAAAATAAAAATCTAGCTATTTTACATTGCTTTAATTTTCGCTCTCGTCACTGGTAGATAGGCGAAACAATTTATTTGTGATATTTTCTTAGTAATTTCATTTTTTTATTACAAGTAAACACTAGCGGATGCAGCAACGTTTTTATCCTTGTGCAGACAAGTCAAAATATATAGAAACTTTTAGGCTGTCATTTTTATCGATTTATTCAATCTTATTGTTTCTTTAATTTTAATAATTTCGGATTTTAGTTCTTTTCAAAACTGTTCCTTGTATCTCCTCATAAAAATTGGCTACGTGCAAAATCTTAATACCAACATTTTTTCGCGATTACAGTGTTTCATTTGTTTCGTACAAGAAAGTAAAAAGTGATCAGAGCTTCCTTAAAACGCTAGAAATTTTTTACTAGAATATTGGTTATAAATAGCTAGGCAACATGAAAAGCCATTCTTCTTTTAAACGCAGGCTTGGGTCATGACGGAGTTGCACATTTAGTGTCATTAAATTTAACGGGAGACAGGGGCATAGCCAAGGGGGGGGGGGACGTTCATCCCCCCATGAGGAATTTTTTACCATACAAAATGTATATTCTTCATATTTTAAAGCTATTTTTTACCTTATACATGTATGCATATATGCGAGTTGCAGTAGTCGTAATCCCCCCCCCCTCATGAAAAATTTCTGGCTACGCCACTGACGGGAGACAATGCTGATAGTTCGAACAAACTTTTTGAATGATTCTAAATTTGTTACGTTTCTGGAATTTTTTCTATGCTTGAAAAACAAAATAAAATAAGAAAGAAAGAAAGAAAAGAAAAAAAAATATTCTTTTTGCATCCTTCATGAGGAAAATTTTTTAAAAAGAAGCTAGTGTGTCTATGGAATCCAATTTTCGAGATTTTGGTCAAAAAATCTGCTGTTCCACTTGGGGATCGTACATGGATGGCAACTGTTGTTTTACGTTAAGCATAGACGTAAGCATTAACGGATTAATTCACACTGCAAATACAATGCTTTTCTGAAAGTCTCATATAGTAAGGTTTAACCCTTTAACGCGCAGTGGTTCCCGCTCTAGGAACACCAAACTCTGACGTTTTGACTGTTGCCAGTCACGAAGAATAGATTTTATTTCTAAAAAAAAAAAAAAAAAAAAAAAAGTTGCAGGTGACATACTGCGCGGCACAGCCAGCCCTGTCGTCAAAAAAGGATCTCTAGATCTGTGGCACGCGATGAACGTTTCGATCGTCCGCCATCTTGCTGGTAGTTAAGTCGAACGGCTGCCCTTTTTCCAGCATTGGGAAAGGGTTGCGAAAATGTGTCGCTTTTGGGGCTTTCAACTTAAGCAGAAAAATAGATTCACATGGATTCGGATCTTACTTTTCGTTCGAAGATCCGCGGGTACGTTCATCGGGCACACCTCTAAGCTTCATGTAAACAAATGAGATATTGTGCTGTAAAATGTTTTATAATCTTTGCGCTTGCTACCAATTGCCGTTCCCGTTAAACAAGGCGTATTTTTTATTTTATTTTTATTTTTTTTTTACCAGAAAGGAAACGGCAATGGGGTCAAAAGCGGATGAGCCGGATCATTCTATTATCTTTCATCCAGTTTCCAATTATGAGCGCGATTCTTGTCCGAAACCGCATAAAGACTCGTGTTTAATTACGTATAGACAGACAGCCACCGTTTTCAACTCAATTAATTTAACGAGCTCGACTCGATATCAGACAGGAAATAACGGACTGTTTGATCTTAAAATTAACAAAAAGTTTTTTTTTTATTTTTTTAGAAAAAGAGTGATGGATAAGGCAGTCGAGGTTTTAAAATTTTATAGGTATTTACATTGAAAGAATTAGTGATTTATCCTCCAAAATAATATTAAATAAACACCAGTATTTTATCAAAGAAAGGTAGATTTGAATTGTCGCAATTTTAAGTCTAAGAGTTATAGTTTTTTGAAAAATATTTTCAAATTGCTCTTCGCATTTTTATTGCATATCTATCTCATAGTTTATATCTCATTAAAAAAAATTTATTTGAAATGAACAACAACTGCAAATCATTAAAAAGAAAAAACCTCGACAAAAACTGATGTTTAAAAGACGAAATAATTAAAACTTTGGAAAATAACTCGCAAGAAAGGTACTTATAGATTAGGACGCACGTTTCAGGTGAAAAATGTTCGCCCTTTAATATTTGTAAAATGGACACTATTTCTCATTAATAACTCAAAACCCTTATTTCAAGAATCTCTGATCGTCATCTTTATTTTGTAGCACAGTTCATTATACTATTAAACTGTGTAAAAAAAAGTGTTTTTTTTTTTTTTTTTTCATTTTAGCTGAACCTTTCACATTGAATCTAGGTAAATCACTGTATTATAGCTTGGATCACTCTGCAATCCTGTTTTTTATTAATCTTTGCAAGATTATTTTTGAAACATCCTTAATAAACGAATAGTTTCAAGTAGATAAATGTACAAGCAATTCTTTTCAATTTAAAAAAAGGGTAGGAATTCAACTCAATTTTTAAAAAAACTTACAAAGAAAAAAAATAAAAATAAAGAAGACCCAAGGTACAACTACTTCTACATTTATATTGAGGAGAAATGGAAAATTTTGCATGCTCATAGTTCATTCACGCTTAGTCCAAATCCGAATAATAAGTATCCAAGGTGGTATATGGTCTTAATTTAAAACATGACCTGCCCCACCATGGCCGAATGGATGGGACACTCAAAATGGTGGACTGCTGAATTATGAAGGTTCAGCGTTCTGGCCTGGCCTCTGGTGCGGCTGTCAATCTAAATGTCTGGAGTTTGGTCGGTTTTCTCCAGATGTAGCGTAAATAACGGTTAGAACCCCTTAAAAGGTGCATTAAAACATAACATAAATATTAAATATTGCCAGTAAAAAAATAAAATTGGTGGACATTTAAATGTGAAAACGGCGCTTATGAAAATGTTCTGTATAAACATTAAAATCTATTTCCTCCGAACCTTAACATTACTATATAAATTTGGTCTACATTTAACGGTAGCCGAATAACTGCACGTGGGCTATTTGTTCCAGCAGCTATGTATTGTTCTTTCAATACAGAGATAATAAATTTAAATAGAATTAATTTCCAGTGTACGTTGAATGCATTTATCAATTTCCGCTATATTATTTTTGGTATCTTTAAAATTTTATTTCCGAAACAAAACGCGCATCCGATCGATTGTGTAATTTTGTTGCACACATTTATGACAGTTTTATAAGCTTTCATATTAAAATAATAAAAAAACTATAAAAATGATTTTTCATCAATAAAATTATTTAGTATTTTGTTTCATTTCTACAGTATATGTTTTGAAAATGTATTTGTTGCGTTTCTTTCAACAGTTTCCTAAAACCTATCTTTTAAATTTCTTCGTTGAAAAATTCAATATTTGAATGTTGAAGGTCATGTATGTGTTAGGTGTGTCATGAAAATTTTAGAAAGGCTATTTGGTGCACGACACTTTAAAATTAGGAAACACGGATAAAGAAATCTCTTAGTGCGCCATAAATAATTAACTTAGTTAAAAAGTTACTTTTTCTCTGCTATAATAATCACTATTAAAATTAAAATCCTTAAAAAAATGACTGAATTGTCGAAATGTTTTAACTATGGTGAGCATTTTTATTAACTAGCACGCAAACTGCTTGTTTAATTTTTTTATTTCTCTCTTACTTGGACAACAAATTATTTTTCATATCGAATAAATCATTAATCGCATATACATTGATCTTCCAGCGTATACAGTATAGTATTTACCGAAATAATAAAAATTATATATAAGTGTTTGTTTTTGTGAATACGTGAATGCAAATATTTTATTATATATTCACTATTTTCTACTTTTAAATAAATTTTGCTTTTGCGAAATCACTAATCTTGCAATCACTATATTTTATAAAATAGTTAATTTCTCGTAATTTTCTTGATATAGCTTTTATGACATAGTTCAAATTTAATTTGAGTTAAAGTTTCATTAATATGTATATATGTATATCCTACTTTTAGAAGTAAATTTTTTTTCTCAATTTTAAATTAGTAGTTCGTATCAGCATTTTGAATCTCCTAAATATGCGATACTCTTTTAAACAATTTAAAAAAATGTGCTTCTGCTTTTAATATAACCACTAAATCTATAAATTTAAAACAATTCTGTAGAAATCAAGGACGTGCAAACATTTTAGAAGGGAGAAGAGAAGAGAGACAAGAGATTATTTACGACCCCCCCCCCCAAAAAAAAAAAAAATTACTGAGGCGTAACTATTTTTTATCTCCCAGTTAATCAAAATTTACTGCAGCAAATTTAATTAAAAATACAGATTTTCTTTCCGAAGTTCTACATGCAATTTTTTTTATAGTTAAGTGTTGATTGGTTTTTGCAGTGTTCAACATGTGAACATTAAAGAATAGGAAATGTATAAACTCATTTAGGAGCACGGAAAGATTTTTTTTCAGCTGAAGCTGCAGATGCAGGTACAATGGAGACCAATTCCACAAGTTTGAACACTTACTTCATTCATGAGGTCGTTGACTGTGCTGTTAAAGTTCTGGCAGATATCAAATGATGACAACAACTTTTAGGCATTATAAAATAATTATTTAAATATACACTGCAATTAAGCCACTGATTGACATCAGAATGCAAAGTTGTTTTATTGGAACAGTTTTAAAGTCACTTCAGAGCTGAAGTTACAACTATAATAATGCTTTCATTTCAGAATAGAGAGGGGGGCAAATTGCATTGATCGCCTCCTCTCCTCATAAACAGGGAAAGCAAAATAAATCCCTACCCCTCCCCCCATTGGCGTAAATTGGCATGTAACATTGAGGAAGAGGGAGGCCAAAATGTTTCCCATTGTAGAAAATATTTTCAAATAGGTGATATCTGAATTTTCTTGAATTTTTTCCTGTCTCTAGTAAGCTATTCCTTTGCCCTCCCTGGAGAAATTAAAATTTTCAAATATGAAAATTATCGGAGATGATAGGGCTACACAGCTTTATGAGTAGGCAATGCGTTTATGAAAAATATAACTTAGCCCCCCCCCCCCGATTTTTCGAAGCCATTATGATAAATATCGGAAAGCAGTTCCGTTTGAGCATGCTAAGTAAGGTCAGCTCTCCCGCAGCATAGAGTATACCGGAATTATACGGCTGCTGGCTCAATGAAGAAAAGAGAGGTGTCCGGGTTTTCCCATCATTCTCTTATTCTTTTTTAACAGAGGGGCTGTGCATAAATAGATGTTGCGAAAACACAGGATTATGTACAATGGCGAGATAGGGCAAGCAGCTGCGTTTGCCGTTGACATTGACCTTTTCAGAGCGTCTTTCGCTTTCAATTCAGGTCCACTGTGGTTTCGTCTTCTGTTGTTCCTTTTTTGTGTTCTTTTATGCTAATTGGTTGCTTGCATAATAGATGTATTTTTATACAACCATTATTATCTATATAAATTGAAAAAAATCAATCAAATATCCTATTTGAGGTTATTTCTTGCAAATGGATGGCACAAAATTTTCCTGTAGAGGTTCTCCGAAAACCTTCTAAAACTTTTAAAACTTTCTAACCTTGGATATAATTGTTACTACTCTTGATGATGAGATAATCTCTGTGTTTAGTCAGTCCCATATGCTATGATGTAATACTGTTATGTATTTGTGACAACATTTAGGAAGTAGCATTCGTATAAAATATAAGGAAAAATCTCATAAATGTGTCAATGATAGAACAAAATATTAAAAGGATCAATATAATTTAGTATCCAAAGCACAAGGAACACCTGTAGGGAATTAATGTATCTTAGAAAGGACATAGTTTTTTCTTCTCTGTTGCGGTGATAATTTTATTACTTCACTGCCAAGTGTCAGTGCTTTATTATTATTATTATTCATCTGTTCATATGCATTGAGCTTATTAAAAAAACTCTCATAAAAATATGCTTTTACGAACAAAAACACTCTGTTTCACATTCAAAACTTTTATTTCGATAGATGTTATTTGGACTTTTAGTATCTTTATATTAGCAGTGATTTTCTGTTTACAATCAAGTAGCATTTTAAGTAAAACATATTTTCACTTAGAAAACATTAAACTTTTAAAATTAATTTTCTTCTATCTTGATAAAAGTTAACTTTTTAAAGAGCCATTTATATGTATACATTCTGCCTTTTTTACCTAACTTTAAAATTTCTTATAAAAATTGATTTTATTTACTTGTTTTTATTTATTTATATTTTTTTCAGCCAATTTCTTGCTGATAGTTTACATTAGATATGAAATTTAATAGTTCTTGTAAAACTGAGCAAGAAGTTCTGAATATTTGATACTCTGCATTAGAAAGCTTAAAGTGACTGTGCGGAGAAACGTACAAGCTACATTTCAAATATGCATTAGTCGATATTAGGAGCTAATGATAATGGATACGGAAAGTCGTCAAAATTTATTTTCAGGAATTTGAGCCCTATAGGTTTTAATATAAATGAAATGTATGTATGTTCCTACGTGATTTTTGAAATATAATTTCATAATTCTTGCTTTATTTGTAAAACTACAGAAGTAAAATGAGTTCATGGGTGCCGGCAGAATATTTCCCAAGGGGGGGGGGGGCAAAGACTACTCCAGGGGGGCAAAAACTACTCAAGGGGGGTAAAGACTACTCCAGGGTGGGGCAAAACCTACTCAAGGGGGGGGGGGCAAAGACTATTTCAACGTACGGTTACCATGTTGGAAACAGCAAAAAAAAACAAGGGAAAACACTGCATACAAAAATCCAGGGGGGGCATTGCCCCCCTTGCCCTATGCAGCCGGCGCCCATGAATTATTTATCGTAATCTTTGAGTATTTATAGCTTATTGTGGGTTTATCATATAACAGAATTTTAACTTTAGTGGTTTATTATTCTCATTTATAACTGTGCATGATGGTTTGTAAATTAAAAGCACTTTAAAGTTTAAGGTTGCTCTACACGAAGAGCGATCTTCGTCACAAGACTTTTGAACAGCTTTAAAAGCAAACCAATAGTGTTAAGGGGACAAGGGACGTTAAAACTGAAAATTGTCATTTCTTAATTTTTAGTCTCCAATCATACGTAAAAATGTTTAACACAAAGGCTTACATTTACATTAATACTAAAAATAAAAAATTAAATCTTATTTAAAAAAATATATTAATATCTTTGCGAAAAAACGCGCATTCAATATTTTTTTCAAAATATCCCATGCGCATTCCAATTAATAAAAAGCTGTTGTTTTTTTACAGTGCACTTCTAATGCATATATGAACAAAACTGCGCATTAAATTTTCAAACAAAAGTTAATTAATAGAGATATAGGAATTTAAATGTAACAATAGTGTGTAAATTCGAAAAAACGCTACATCTCACATGAATTTATTTTTTCTATAAAGCTTACCCTTGTCACACAAAAATGAATGCGCAGATGTGTTCATATATATAATGCAAATGCATACTTAAAAAAATTATAGCTTTTTATTAATTTGGAATGCGCATGGGATATTTTAAGTCAAAAATAATAATGCGTATTTTTTCAAAATAATATCAAGTTTTCATTTAAAAAAATATTTATTTTTTAATTTTTAGTTTCAATATAGATGCAAACTGTTATGTTAAACAACTATGATTTTATGTTAAACAAATTTACATATGATTACAAGTAAAAATTCAAAACTGAAAACTTTGAATATTGAACGTCCCTTGTCCCCTTAAACACTCGAGGAAATTAATAATGCTTCTTCACCCTATGCACTATGGACTGACTTTAAAAATTGTAACTTTTAAAATTTATGTATGCCTCGTGCAACTTTCAGAAGAAATTCATAAGCACTAAATTACATTCAAAAATGGGCCAAGGATATACCCATTTTTGGAAATATCGTGAAATGCTGTATATTTAGTACTTTTTCTGACAATTTCGTAACTCTTATAGGTTCATTGTCAATGTCAGTTCACAGTGCAACTTGTAAAGAGACATTCTAAAATTTAGTTCAATTAAATTTTTAAAAAGCTGTTCAAAAGTTGCATGATTTCCAAGTAAAACAGCGTTAAACCTCAATTATCTTCTCAAATGCAGGCATATTTTATAAATGAGAATGAATATTCTGGAATCCTAGATTATGCTATTTATGTTTTCGTCTATAAACATTCGTACGTTTTCTTATTATTCCTTAGGGTGTGTTGATTGAGTAATGTGCTTATTATTCAAATTGTATATTTTTACTTTCCGAACATGTACAATGTAAGGAAAGTATTGTAATCATGAAAAAATTTGACTTCGAGATTTCAGTGTATTTACACGTTTTGAGATCTTCTGAATTCATTTATGCTTTTTTTACGAGATGTATGTATATATGTGTATGTGTGTGTATGTATGTGTGTTTGTGTGTATGTGAGTGAACACGATAGCTCCTAAACGGGGCATTTGATTGAGCTCAAATTGGGTATATATGTTATAAACAACAGTCGCAATAACGGTAATGATTTTGGTGTGTATAGGACTTATAGTTTTTCTACAGGGCTACGACAAAGATTTCTTTTACATTATGGCCTATGAGGGGGGAATTCTTGAAACTGCATTAGCGTTTAAACGGTACATTCGATTGAGCTCAAATTGGGTATATATGTTATAAACCACCATCGTAAGACCAGTATTGATTTTGATGTGTATAGGACTTGCAGTTTTTATACAGGGCTACTACAAACATTTCTTTTACATTATGGTATATGGGGAGAAATTCTTCAAAGTGCGCTAGCGTTTATTTAAATGCTTGGTAATGAACTTCATTGTAAGTATTCGAAAAGTCGATTGGAGTCACTCCAGATTTTTTAAATATGGTATAGGGAAATACATCCAACATCTTAGCACCAGTGAAAAAATTTTCACTTAATCTTATCTTTTAAGTATTTATTTTTTTACTCTTTGAACGTCTTTGCGTTCTGCATATTTAAGTTTGAAACGTCGGCTGACAATCAGTCGGGTAAGAATAAAAAACATTTCTTTTCAAAGAAAAATATAAATAATTATTTAGATAACATCACTTCCTCATAGTTTCAATCAAATTTTAGCTTTCAATAAAAAAGAAACAGAAGATGAAAAATTGTATAATAAGACAAAACCTGTTTAAGGCACCAATGAAATGATATCTATTTACTAGTTCTATTACTTATAATTGAACGAAGCTGTTGCTTCAATTCATTTGTAAACAGTCTGCTTCCTTTTCCGTTTGTACTCACTGGCTTTTTTTGTTGTGAACTTCTTTACAAAAAAATACCAGTCTTCCGATTTCTATTTATATATATATGATTGATAAAAAGTGAAATATGCATGCATTAAAGTAGCCAGATTTAATAATAAATATCATGATTTGTAGATAAAAACACAATATTTGTAAAAAATACTTCGCTCACATGTAAAAGAAGGAGTACAATTTTCGAAACTATTGACCTAGCTTACTTAAAGAAACACCTGATTTTAATATATATAAAGAATAACTTGGAAATAATAAATAATAAATTCACTTTAAAATCATGAAAATTTTGGTATAGAGAACATGTGACTCAATTGTAATTTATTTCTACTACCATATCGAATTACCATTGTTCATGCTGGAGGTGTATGCTTATAGTACTTGTATATAAATAAATCATATATTCTTTTTTGTACTTTAAAAATATTGAAACTAACAAAATCTGTTTTCATAAAAAATAATTGTGTGACATGGCTCCTTTTTGCAGTCAATTCAATCCATCTCAAATGCACTCTCATTTAAAGGAGAAGCCATATACGAAAATTCCTTCTAAGTGTTGCCTACTTTATCAGAAAACAGGCTCATATGGCCGCCCGTGTGAAGTTATCTGTCTTGCAAACATGATTTTAAAAGTCTGTTCAATACCAAATTAAAATTTTTATTATTAAGCAATGGAAAATATACGTACAAAAAAAAAATATCGTAACTTTTCAGAAGAAGTAACTTTAGCTAACTCTATTGTGCAAAATTTCAACTATTAGATTATGCATATCAATTTCTTCGAGAAATTTGTACTCGATTGATGTAATTGCTACATTTGTTCAACTTTGTTACTTTAAGAATAATATTATTATAACAGTAGTAACAAAAGCATTCAAAAAGTATGGTGTTAATCTATCTATTATATAAATGCTAAAGTTTGTCTGTTTGTTTGTTTGTTGGTTCGTCCGGGAACTCCTCCCACACCGTTCGACCAATCAGCTTGAAATGTTGCACAAGCACGTAAAACAACATGGAATAGACCGTAGGCTGTTTTAAAATTCTAGAAATCCCCCCGTTCCCCAATTTTTTTTACGATTTTTCGCAATTTTCAGGGTAGAAACCCAGCAAGCGCACACACGTTTAAATTACGTATTCCCGATGTCGAAATGTCGGAAATAGGTCGAGGAAAAATTACAGCAAAAAATGGCGTTTAAAAGAGATCAAACATACATTGTGTTGTCGACGTCTTAAAGAGCCGTTCGATTTTGGTCAGGGAGGCGGCTATCTTCGACTGTTAATGTTGGTCGCCCTCAGGAGGTCTATGATCCGTCAATACATCGCCGATTTTCCGCTTATGGCTTTGGCGGTCTAAGAGACACCCCCCCCCCAGCCAGTCGAGAAGAAACACGCGATGGAGCATCGAGAAATTTTTTCAGCTTAGTTAATAGTCAGTTGAACGTCGAATAAACAGTGCAGGGGAGACAGAATTTACAGGGTCCTTTCTCACGACCTTTGACATGTCCACCCCAACCGTTTTCTCAGAAAGCAGATGCTTTTTTTTTCTTTTTTGTGTGTGTATTCGTTCATGGTTCGCGTGGCTCGTACTTCGCAGTTTTTTATGCAAGGGCAGAACTCGCTCCAGCGTGTAGTCAATGGCTGAGCTCAGCTCTACACAGAACAGTAAAATTTCCATAGTTTTAACTATAAAAGTGGATATTTTTCAAGTATCTCTTGGAATATTTTTCAAGTTCAATGCTAACACGATTTATCGTTAGCTTGGCATATTAATAAGTTTGTCTGGCTCTCTTTAAATTGTGTTGGCCGGTGATGTTATTAAAGTTTATCGGGGTAACTACAAATTTTAATTCCAGCCATCAAAATTTTAGAGGTGAGTTAAGTAATTATTTAACTAATAATTATGTGCTTTGTTTCTTTTATTCATTTTCTTTTTAATTGCTAATTATAAGTCTTCTTATTTGTATTATAGAGTGAAATATAAAGGTACAATTGGCATAAAATCAACTGTTTACCTTAAGCATATGAAATATTTTTTCTCATTATAAGCACAAATTTACTTAATGTAAACTTACTATAACAAAAGTCAACTTATTATTGCATTATGGCATAACTTACAATGAAACAGATTAAAGCACTTTATGCAAAGTTTTTTTTTTTCTTTTTAAATTGTATACTAATATGTGTGCATTTAGTATGTAATTTAAACCTATTTGGAGAAGTGAAATTGAACAAATCAAAGAATTAAGAGAGATAAATAAAAAACTGTTTGTGTAATGAAGTAGACAAATTTTTTCTCGTGGGAGGGTGAGAGGGGGGGGGGATTTGTAGATAGAAAACTTCTTCATATTTTATTACAGGAAAACTATAATAAACTATGTAGATAAAAAAGCAGGCTTATTCGTCTAATAGAAGTGGTTCCTTGACGATTTCGTCGAATCCTGACAGTTTATAAACGTAGTAATTATACCGGAATTCCAGACATTTAGAGAATATGTCAGTCACACACCATTTACATACGTCGTGAAAGCATGGAAATTCAAACTTCTTGTCGGGTGCACATGCCGTTTAAAAGGAAACACTCTATATTTCTAAATATAATACATTATACTACTAGTTGTTAGCTAATGAAAAGCAATTTTGAATTAAATGATTAGAAATAACAAGTTTTAAATTAACTTCTAATCGTTTAGATAAAGTTATAAAATTTATATTCATAAAAGTTTGAACATATACAAAAATATATTAAAGTTAAAATATAATCTTGATTTTTAATTTAACAGATAAGTAACTCGCACGAACAACTTATGTCACTAATTTACATTTTAAAGGGTTTCCATTTTTTCCCCCGGTACATTTTATTAATCGTTTTGGCTGTATTAGGTATTTTTAATAAAAGGGTGCAAAAAATTATTTAATCTACTCTTATAAACTATCTAAATATTTTCATATATTGGTTAAAAAGTAATCTTTTTTATATAAAATAAGTAAATTATATTTACTGTTAGTAAAATTGCATTTTAAACTGTATTCCTTACTTAACTAAATTTACTAATATTCTATTTAATTTTTAAGTTACTTTTTCACCATCTTTCACCAATATATGAAGATATTTAGATTGTTTATAACATTGAATTAAACAGCGTACTCACCCCCGCCTTTTATTAAATATACCTACAGTAAAAAGAATTCATAAAATGTACCGGGGGGAAAAAGTAAACCCTTTAAAATGTAAAATAGAGACATAAGCTATTTATGCAAGTTACTGATCAATTAAATTCAAAAAATCAAGATTATATTTTTCTTTAATGTATTTTCTCTGTGTTCAAATTTTTATGAATGTATATTTTACAACTTCATCTAAACGACTAGAAGTTAATTTAAAACTTGTAATTTTTGCACATTTAATTAAAAATAACTTTTTATTAGCTAACAAACTAATATTAAAATGTATTATATAGAAATATAAAATGTTTCCTTTTTAAACGGCAAAAGTTCACAAGATCAGAACAGTTTGAATTTCCATTCCTTCACGACGTATGTAAATGGTATTTGTCTATTCTCTGAATGTCTGGAATTGCGGCATAATTACTGCGTTTATAAATGGTCAGAATTCGACAAATTCTGCGAAGTCTTTAAAGAACGACTTCTATTAGACGAATATAAGCCGGTTTTCTCTGTCCTGTTGGAGCGATTCGACAAGGTATAACGTAAAATCAACCACTATGAGCTGAATTTTATAAACGAATTCCGAGAATCTGTCTCCCTTCGCCGTTATAGCGACGAGTGTTCGACCAATATCGGGATTTTCTCTTCCTGGCGGTCACCCTTTTCTATTCTTACGCCGTAGTTAAGCTAGATTGTTATCTCTCACGGTCACCCCTCGCGGGTAATACGCCGTCGAGAAGTTCAGCGCTCGACGGGCAAACAGGTGGACATATCCAAGGATTTTTAACGTCGATGATTACGTCGAAACTACGTCGACGGCGACGTTAATTCGATGTATCGTGGCTGGCTGGGAAGCTACTCAAATGTCCAATTTCAGCACATTCGTGAGCATGCGCCGAAACGGTTGGTCGCAGACCTACCAAATTTTGCATACGGTTTCACTAGGACAGGTTCTAACACGCCTGAAAATGATTTTTTCGAAATTCGAATTAGAAAATGTTTTATTTTATGTTTTGTCCGATTTTTAGCGATTTTTCTCGCTTAAAATGAAATAATGCCGGTAATTACACTCGCAAGGAAACGATATTTACATCATCGGATAGAGGAGAAAATTTTCTTTTAAAAACTGTTTGTTCAGACTGTGTAACGTAATTTGCAGATTTTTGGGAATTTTTCAAATAAAATTAAATTTGACGCTGACTTTCGTAAACTATTTTTAAAACTGCTGCATCTTGAATTCTATCCGTCATAACATTTTTATATTTTGTCAAATGACGGAACATACATTTCACCCTCTTTTAAAAGAGAAACCAAAGGAATTTTTAAGTAAAGAAGGATTTTCATTTCAGTAGCAGCTGTTTAAAAATTTCGGTATGATATCTTACGGTTTGGTTGTCTTGGAGACAGTAACAATAATTAAAATTGCCAGTTGAAATAAATAAATAAAATTTCTTTAAAATAACTGAGTTTTCGCATGTGAAATGTACGTCATTTTGATGTCACGAATTTAAAACCCCTTTTGAATCAATCACAATAACGGACTCACAAGCAAAACATACGCCACGCATGAAATAATTCTATATTTTATTTTACGTTGGCAGAAAAAGAATTGAATGCTGTTTTTTCACCAGTGAATTAACCAGCATTATTTGCAATTGAGATTTTAAACGGGACACGTTTTCGAATCGCAGGAAATATATTGCGTTGTTAAACAGGACCTGATTATGACCAACAGGGGCCCCCCGCGCATTGATGAATTTTGGGGGCCCCATTTATAAAATTTGTTTTATTTTTATTTTTCAAAAATTTTGTTATAAAAAAAGAACAACATTTGAAATCGGGGGCCCATTTCGAGCCGGCGGCCCTTAGCAAAGCCCCGATTTGCCCGTGTGATAATAGAGCCTTGGTGCTAAATAGTAAATACGCCAATCTGACAGGAATTATGCGTAAAAAATTATGGGGAGCTGATTTAGTGGCAACCATAAAGTGAAATGATTATCGTTTTTGCTAATGCGTAAATTGCAAAGAATCACCAAAGAGTAAAAGACTACATCCGTGGCAAATATCTAAACCGTTTCTTTAAATTAAGCATTAACAGTTGCAAAACGAAAATATATTGTATTGGTATCAGTAAAAGATAGTATAAGTAATAGTAAGTAGATATGCTTAGGCAATATAGATCAAAGCACAATATACCGCATTAATAAATATTTCGTGAAACTAAGTCTTCTATTCATTTTTCAACAGCCGTATTACATCACAGCTAAATAAACATTAAGTAATTCTACGTCGAGTCAATATATCCCGCGGTATTTTCAACAGAAAAGACTGTAACAGAACTTACTTTTTTCTTGGAGATATGTTTTTTCACAAGTAGTTATGATCACATTTTAGGAAAATGCTCTCTTCTTGCCTTGCGAAGAGCGGGTACACAACTATTTAATTATAAATAAAATCTCCACATCATGTAGTATCTAAGGCATTAATAGCATAACTTATATCTAAAAAAGAGTATGGTGTAGAAATGAGACATTTTGAAAATTAGGAATTTTCACTGCAAACCGTCACGCTTTTCTTTTCTAATCGTAAATGACACCGACATAGATTTTTTTTGCGTCATAATATTAACAAGGGTCTCAGGTCAGTACTTATACTAACTTTACAAATAACTAATGAATAACTTTACACCCAGAGTCAAATCATTTTGCTTATTTTTAGATTCCAAATCACTGGAATCAATTCGAAATATACATGTAAGAAAAAGTTTCGCTCCCTACCGTGCGGAGAACGGGCACGCAGCTAGTCTATTATATAAAAGTAAAAGTTTGTTTGTTTGTCCCGTCCACACCGTTCGACTGATCGGCTTGAAATTTTGCACATACACATAAAACGACATAGATAGTCCGTAATCAACTTTAAAATTCTGAAAACTCAATCGTTCCACGATTCTTTTGATAATTTTTACCTTCAGAAAGCTTTCCCAATTTCCGATTGTCTAATGTTATTGTGTGTGTTTTAAGGCAAACCTGCACGCGGGGTATCTGCCTAGAATGGGGGGGTGCCTTGGTAGGAGGACTCTCTAAGGGGTTCTAACGCGTATTCACGTTACATCTGGAGAAAACCTACCAAAACTCCAGACCGTTAGATCGGCAACCGCGCGATGGGACCCGAACCCGGGACCTTCACACCTCGGCCGTCTACCATTTTCAGTGGCATAACCACTGTGCCATGGTGGGGGCCTTCCGATTGTCTAAAATAGTGATCATGTGATATACCATCTATATGCTGGAGATAGACATAACTGTAAACAAAATGGTATATCATAAATGAAATGACGTCATTTTGATGCCACGAGTTTAAAAATGCATCAGAACTCCTAATTAGGTTACCAAGCTTTGACAAAATATTACACCACGAGCGAAATAATAAACTCTTAAATTATCATATGCTGCAGAAAAGTAAAATAACGCGAGTTTTATTTCAATGATTTATGTTAGATATCGCAAGAGAGAATGACACCATTTTGACATCATGAGTTTAAAAAGGAGTTAGAAATCTAATTATGTTAAAAGGCTTCGACGTAAAAATTTACTATTATAAAAATTGATAAGTATTTTGCTTAATGCATGAGCCATATTAACGACAGGAAATTTGCATTTTTTTAAACTGAGGAAAATTTAAATGTCGTCACAAGGTGAAAAATACTTATTTTCCCCAAAATGAGCTTATTCTAAGGAACTTCTTGAAAAGAGCAGCCAGTTTTTCCATACTTCGAAATTTAATTTGAAATGTTGTTTCTATTATACATTTAATTTCAGTTTTTAAAATATATGTCATGTGACATGTGACATGTTATTACAATACATCAGGCTGGCATCATTTGAATTATAGTTTTTACACGATTACTTCTTAAATATATTTTTGATAGCGGGGGAAGTTACTTAAAGCAAATTTACGATAACGTTAATTTTAAGTCGGACAAATATATCTATCGCTGTTCTGATAAGGAAACTAAAACCATGATGTGCAGAACTAAAGCATTCGCATCGAACCAGTCCAATTTCTTTTATTCAAGAAACAGCCTTAGTGAAACAGGAAGGTTTATTTTCTACTACGTCGCAGCCTTGTTTCGGGTGGAGTGGGGGGGGGGGGGTACAGGAAGACTATGTCCCCCAAATTCGTTTAACAAACTATTCATTTTAAACTTTCAAAATCATGAAGAACCTTCGCTATTTTTATTCTTAAATATGTTATGTGCATCCCCAAAAATTTTTGGTCACGCTACGCTTAACCATTTTCATGTAAAAAACTTCAAGAACCTTAAGCATTGGATTTATGATGAATAAGATTGATACAGCGAAATTTTTCTACGATTCCAAAAGATAATAACTGTTTGTATAAGATCAATTTTTCGAAACTATACAATTTCTTTAATTGCATCTTCCAAGGAATCAGTTAAAATGAATTTTGTGAAGCAATCACTTTGCAAACATCCCCTGCAATCTTCGAAACAAGTTACCACTCTCTATCTGGCAAGCCGGCTTATTCGTCGTCTGACGTCACAGCATTGTGAGGCTGTTGCCAAACACACGCGGTCGAACAACGTATTTATACTCTGGCTCACTCCGTTTCCATCTGTCAGTCAGGAAGGAGTGCTACTCACTCCAGTTCGTAGATAACTAATTGGAACCGGCCTTAGGAAGTCGGTGATTTTTCAAGCTGAGAGAACATCGGGAAACGGGTAAGTTAATATCGAATTTAAGTCAAGCGAGGGCTGAAAAATGATTTATTTTGATTCTTATTATTATTTTAGAAAATGTATTACAGATGTTATGTTTGCAAACAACATTTTTTGTGTGTGTATGTGTGCGCACATTTACTATTCTAAAAAAGTATATAAGAGTATACATTAACAATGACGTGATTTTAAAGTCTTTTGATGCTTTACATAATACTTATATATAGTATGTATTATCTTACAGTGATTTTTCTTTTTTAAGTAGTTCAATAAATTTGGATGTGCGTGTTTAAAACAATAAACTTTTCTAGTTTAAATGTTGATCCTCATTAAAAACCACTCGTATACCACCAGATTGAAAAAAAACTAATTTTTAAAAGTTCAATTAATTTGGATGCTTGTGTTAAAATAATGAACTCTTTTTTTAAGTTTAAATGTTGATACCCATTAACCCATTAAGCGCCAAAGCTCCCGTTATGGGAACACCTATTATATATTTTTTTTTCTTAAAATATTTTAACGCAATTTGCGAAATACGCATTTTATATAAACATTTACTCTATAGGGTGTGTTATACATTTTTATCAGAACAATATATTTTAATTTAATGCTTTTTTCGAATTTTAAAAAGTGAAATTTTGTTTTTATGACTGTCTTATATGAAACTACCGTTCAACAATAAAGAAAGGTTTGGAACTTCACAAGCTGGTTTCGTACATTTATAGTATCAACAAAAATAATAATTACTTTATATATACAGTTTTGAGCAGCATCTGCGTAAAAAAAGGAATTGCTGTATCCAAAATGGATAAAGACATTTATCCCCAAAAGACGCCAAAGCTCCCGCTACGGGAACATGCTATATTTTCTAAATGCATTGAGTTAAAAAGAAACAACTGTTCTATAATAGAGACATGCATTGTATGTAAAAAATGTATATACATTAAAAAAATTCTATCCGATTCTCATAGCGGCGTTCAATGGGTTAAAGAGAACTTGTATCATATTTTTCTCCGCATAACATCTACGTCTGCAAAATGTAACTATAGATTTAAATATAAAAATATCATGATACCCAAAATGTAACAATGAAACTATACTCCAGAGAACAGAAAAGAAATTCTGAAATCATTGGAAATGTTTTCTTAGGTTATTTAAGAAAAAAATTAAAAAAGCAGTTAAAAGGGAGGAGCGAATGCGAATGATATTTTGTGCTTTAATCATCGCGGATGAAAACTGTTTCCACATGTTTGAGATAAACTTTTATATTTTAATTTTGATATTTTATCTATCTATCTTATAAATTGATAATTGATATAGATAAGTGATAGTACAGTTTTTTATTTGCCCACATGATTTCTTATGCCTTGTTTGCCTAGTTTTACTATCCTTAGATGAAACTTGAACGAGCTATCATTTCAAAATTCCATGAATATCAAGGCAACTAGAAAGGTACAATGGGGGGAGAATCCCGGAGACTAATATGATATCTTGCTAGTTTATTATTATTATTATTATTATTATTATTAATATATTTACTGATATTTTTAAAATTAATGATCATAAAAGAAGTTTGTAAAACTCGTTTGGAGCGTTTTGAAATCTATTGAGATGAAACTATGATAAAGTTTTATTCTATATAATACTAAATGGCCAATTTTTAGTGCTTCTTGATTCAGTCACAAGTCACTATACGTTGAACATGTATAATTACATTTACATATATATATATATATATATATATATATATATATATAGGTTCTGAATTCAGTAATTTAATAAACATGCAAGGCAATCATGCGGTGTTTCTTTTAGTTTTTTTCTTTTTTCTTTCTTTTTAAGTGCTCTAATTGTAAATTTATTTAGAGTAGAAAAATTTGCAAAATTTGAAAGAATGCTCTTAAAGTAATATTAATAACAACCTCATTATGTTCGGAGTACTAATTTCTTGGCATTAATAACTTTATATTAATAGCAATTAAAATCTGAAAAATAACTAAAAAGGGATAAATCGTTTTTTTTAAATGTAATATGACCATTTTTAAGAAAAGAAAATTTTCAAGCATACAAATGTAACAGTTTGGTTTATCATTCTATGGAAGAGTAAACTGTTGCACAAAGTTTTACAAAAAAACCATTCATATATGAAGTTTACCCTGCTTTACATCTTACTCATCTGTAGAACAAAACAGGTTTATGCGAAAAAAAGCTGCCTATAATGGGGAATTTATTATCGCACAGAAGTATGATGAGTAAAGTCAGCTGAATATTTGAAGGACTGTAAAGAGAACTTTTCTAACAAAATAGGTCATTTTCATTGCGTATCAGCTGTCTGATCCTATTCTCAGAATCGATTTCTGTGACGATTAATGTTTAATTCCATAGACACGTTTCTCGGGTTCACATAAGTAATTCAGGCGAAATTCTGTTGTCTCGCGTTATACAGGGGAAAAAAAAACACCTACGTCCACGAGATATTTGAACGAAGACAGGCGTATTGAAATTTCTGTCCGATTATAACGAAAATCCATAAAATTCGAATGACTGATTTTTTTTTCATACCCCAACTGAATTCTGATTTGTGGTTTTCAAGACTTCTCTGCTGTTGTGTCTGTTATTTTGTTTTCTTCATTGCTATTGGTCTTGCATATTCTTAGAACTGTCATGTCAAAAGATCTATAAAACTTTTTCCATTGTTCAGATTATTATAACGCACTGCATTACTGATGAAAAGATACATAACTTTTTTTTTAAATTGTTTATAGTGCCCACAAAAAAATAGACGACAGTTTAAGCCAGAAACCTGTTGCATGTTTGAATGGAAAGCGAGTGTGGATAGTGATCATGCAAATAATTGGGATGCTGGGAGGTTGTTGTTTTTTTTTTTTTTTTTTTTTTGTTGTTGTTGTTTTTTTCGTAAACAGGGTTGCCAGTAGTCAAAGAAATCTGAAAAGCTGGAATAGTTTAAAAAAAATTATTTTAACAGAAAAAGTCAGGGAAATTTGCGAATTTTGGTTAAAAACTTCGAAAATTTTGAACTGTGATGTGAAAAATTATTCGAAGTGTGCATTTATAAATTAATTTTATATCTGTTATTTGTCTAGGGGGGGGGGGGGACTTGGCTTAAGTGCGCTACCTTGGCTGATACGGTATAATTTTTTCTCGGCTGGTCCTAGTTTTACGACAATAAAGAGGCATCATTTTGTTGAGGTTAAATTACCTTTGTCTTTCAGTAAGCCCTGTCGAAAAGAAGTACCGTATCTGCCACTGTTGCGCACTTATCTCAAGTCATTTTTTTTTCCAGACATACGACAAATGTAAAATTAATTTATAAATGCATACTTCAGATAATTTTCAGGTCACATTTCAACGTTTTCTTCCTTTCTGGCCAAAATTTTAAACCTTTTCTAACTTTTTCTGTTAAAATAAATTTCTTTTTTATTCGAGGTGTTTCAGGGTTTCTTTGACTGTGGTGCAGCTCTGTAAACTAAAAAACAAAAAAACCTCCAAGCATCCCGAACTAATAGCAAGACCACTATAAATACCCGCATTTCCATTAAAACATACAAGAGATATTTGGTGCTCAATTTAACTGCCAACATCATTACAGCCAAATTAAAATATCAACTTTTTTTGCGGCACTGTAATGTTTATTTGTTGAAAATATTTATTAAAATCAACTGTTTTCTAAAAAGTGGACAGTTTTTAAAAAGTACATTTCCGTTTAATCCATTATAGAAAACTTATATCTTAAATTAGTTTGTGTGTGCACTTTGCAAATGATAAAAAACTGTGTATTCGTTTCCTTTTCGCTATTCTGCGTTCTTTTTACCATTGTTGCATGTCTCACAAAAAATACATGAAGGATTTTGCGGCCGATTAAACTTTGCCAATAATCGGTAGAATGTATCTTAAACTTTCATTACACTAGTTTATCAGCTGTAGACAATTTTAATTATGAGTGAGATGTGAGTGATAAATTTGTTTACATCCTGGAAGTATACTGATCTATTTACAACAGTGTTAAAAATAACATATTTTACGATAGTGATAAGAAATTCAAAAATAGATACAACTTCAAGGTTAGTTACAAAAAATAGTTCAGAAAATTGTTTACATTTCTAATACTATAAGTACCAATATAATGTAATATTACAATTAAATTGCTTGCAAAGTAATATGTGTGAAATTACATCGTCACAACAAGTTTACATAAGAAAATTTAAAATGTTAATTAAGTAGGTTAATTAGCTTTTTAAAATAATTTTTCATTCATATTGTTTGTTTAGGAAATTTTAACATATGAGATGCATACAAAATCTTAAATATAACACTGAAACCCACATGCTCAGAAAATTGAAAAGTAAATAATAAAAAACACAAAGGGCCAATTGCAAGAGCAAGTATCAAAAAAGAAAGATTTTCGAAACACAGCATTTTTCTAATGAATGCCCGAGGGAATAAGAAACTAATTATATAAATACAAAGCATATTTGAAGGGAGCCGCCCAGGTGGTGTAGTGACTAAAGAACCATTCTGCCACACCTTGGGTCCGGGTTCGAATCCCGGCATGAGCATGGGTGTTAACTTGTCCTTCCCTTCATAGGGGGTTACGCTGGCCGCCCGTTGGGTGCTCCCATTATAAAATGGCCAATAAATCGGGTTTTAATAGTGGCGAATGATTCATGAGCAATTAAAAAAATCTGAAATGAGTGATTATATGAAAATCCTTGACGAATACCAGAATTAAAAAGTCGAGTCAGAAATATGCTAGTACAGCAACATTTATCACAGCTGCTAAATACAGTAGACCTCCCCCCCCCCCCACCTATAACACGGTAGATATGTTCTGCGTTATAGGGATCCGTGTTGAACTGGTCCCGAGCTATGGTCAACCTGGAGTGTAAACCACGCTGTTCAACCGCTGCACACTTTATTTGAGCAATTTATTTCACATTTCACTTAAATACTGCTTACTTGATATTACACATGCACCAGAGACAACTGATATGCACTTCCTCTAAATTAAAGCGGGTTTCAATTCGCAGGTTTATTTGAATAAAACGTTTTATTTCTCGAGTTGAAATAGAATAAAGTAAATCATACAAAAGTTCTTTCAGATGTACGTCTAATGTACACCACAATTAGTAAAAGCAGACGATATACGAGTCTCTTTTAACGTTTTACTGGGAACCGGATCGCAATATTTTCACCGTGTGCTAGGGATCGGTGTTGTATGAACCCGTGTTATAGGGGGGGGGGGCAGAGCCTTATTATCACATGCGCAAATCGAGACTTTGCCCAGGGCCCCCTGCTCGAAAGGGCCTTCAATTTGCTCTGAAATATTCTTTTTTGTGTCAAAATTTTATGAAAAAGAATTTCCTAAATGGGGGCCCCTAAGTTCATAAAGGCCCGGTGCTCCAAGTGGTCATAATCGGGCCCTGGGAGGGGGTCTACAGTAATTATTATAACTGAACATCGTGTAGTAAAATATCGAAATTCATGCATGACTCGATTTCATATTCAACTTGAAAGATATATTTTTATTTTCTTATTCAATTTCACGCTTTTTTCCTAGAAAAGTAAGCAGAATATTCGATTTATGTTAGACAAAACTTTTTTTTTTCATTGCTCAATTTTATTCGTAAGTTTCGCTAGAAAATAAAATATTATTATGTTATAAAGCATGTAAAATAAAGTAAACTTTTATATCAGTACTTAAATTGAAAGAAAAGTATGTTTATTGTGTTACCAAAACATCAATAGAATAAAAATGAAAGTTATGGATTTTAATTAAAATGAGGCAAGAATGTATAAATAATCAAAACAAATAAATAAAGCATCCATTTACACATTAACCTGTACTCCAGCTTGCATTTTATCTCTCTCTCATACTGCTTTGATACTTCAATCGTATGTTGATCAGTCAAAAGACAAATCTTTCCCATAGGGTCTTAAAATACTGAATTTTTCTATACTATTTTGATAATATTGAAAAGATTATCTTTTAGAAGTATATTATTTTCACTGAATTTGCACTCGCAAATTTAAAAATTGGAAGAACCGCATTGAAAACTAGACACAATGAACAAAATAAATGGTATTCATTATTATCAATTTAGAAGTTTAATCCTGTGACAGGTGAAGTTTAAACAAAGAATGAAACTCTTAATTTATTAACTTTACTGAAAACTTAAGAAAAGAATCAAAATTTTTTATTAGTAACTATAAATACATTTTTAAATAAACATTTTTTTTTTATTCTCTCGATATCTCAAAATAAAGTAATTTATTTGTGGCTTCAAAAATATTATTTAATCTGCTGAAAACATCAATGATATAAATACAGTTAAAAATTCCTACTTTGTTACGAAAGTAAAATTTACCAGTCATTATGTTTTTCCAATTACGCCATATGAGCTACCATGAACCTGAGGAATGATTTCTTAAGTTTCATCTGCAAAACATACTATTATCTTTACAAAAGAGTGATACAAATTACTAGTTACCACATCTCTTTATTTTTTTGTGCGAAATCCACCATCCTTATAAAGCAACTACTTTTCCTATCTTTTTTTGTGAAAGTGTTCTTTCCAGCGGAATCTAAATCTTTTCCTTCTATCCTTTAGAATATTTTCGAATATCCTATTACTAATCATTGACTGTAAAGCATTTTTTAGGTATTTTTTCAGCATTTGCTCTGAAAATAAAACTTGCACGACTTTAAGTGATTTTTCCCCCATCCTATTTATAAATGAAAGAAAAACATTCTAGTATTCTACCTAACATACTGGCAATTTCGAAAACTTGAACGTCTACCCATCTATATTCATTCAGTAAATTAGAATTATTAAATTTCATAACACTTAAACGCGGCTATGTCATAAGCACGTTGTTTCTACTTATAAAGGAATTTTTTTTTCCCCTTTGAAATATTGCATGTCAGTTTTTCAATATCCATTTCGGTATTTAATATTTTAATAATGGAATAAGTTTCTTTTATGGATGTTCAAATCCTCAAATGGTGTTTCTATTGTATTAATTTAGTAATTTTGCGGAAAATAAAATAATTACTTATGATGCCAGTACTTATAATGCCAAGTACAATTCAATATGATTACCGAAGTTCACCAAGGCTCGTGTAAGCATAAGTTATATTTAACAAGTATTATAATCATCTTACACACATTTTATTTCATTGATTTGTTGTAAATCATTTCAACAACTATTTTAGTAAATTTAATAAGAACAACACAAAAACATTTGTAAGACACACATAAGTAAAAAATGGTAGTTCCTTGCAACGATCTTATTAATTTTAACCTTTTAACTCCAGTTCTCTAGTGTTATTGTTAATCATTACACCAGGGTCACAACTAGGAGATGTAAGCAGAGCACGTATCTTAAGCCCTCTGCTAAGAGTGTGCCAAAATCAATTATGGTTCTACCAGAGGAAGGTGTTCTAATTAAGGTTTGCCCCGGCTGATCCTAACTCTAGTTGCAGTCTTGATTATAGTAAAATTCTAAACTGTGGTATCGTATACTATCGAACTTATCTCGGTCCGTTTATCGGGTAGTGCACATACCTGCCCTTTCGGCATTGGACGTCATGACTGGTTAGAGGCTGATAGGTTGATTTATCCGCTACGAAATGTTCTCCAATAACATCATGGTAGGGCCCATGGACTTCTAGAGGAAAGTCGTTGAAGCAGGGGCGTAGCCAAGGGGGGGGTTAGGGGGGTCATAACGCCCCCCATGAGGATTTTTTTGCCATACAAAATGTATATTCTTCACTCCCTTATCACACACATGTATGCATAATTGTGAGTTGCAGTAGTCGTAACCCCCCACATGAAAAATTTCTGGCTACGCCCCTGCGTTGAAGCAATTGAAAAACGAGTGACGAAATGGCCACAACTGGCTCGAATGTTCTAGAATGTTACAGACAAAATGTTGAAGAATGCTTGAGAATGCTGTGGTATGTTCCTGTTTGTTTGGTTGATTATAGCAACGCTACGCTAGGGCGATCTGCCAAGGATGAGAGTGCCTTGGTAAGAGGACTTTGTAAGGGGTTCTAACGCGTATTTACGTTACATCTGGAGAAAACCTACCAAAACTCTAGACAGTTAGATCGACAGCCGCGCAGGGACCTGAACCCGGGACCTTCACACTACGGCCGTCTACGATTTTTCAGTGACATAACCACTGTGCCATGGTGAGGCAGGTATGTTCTTGTAATGGGATATGAGAAGTTGGTGAGGTTTGACTTTTTTTTTTCAAATATTGCTCGAAACTCTACTGAAACATTTAAAAAACTTTCTATTTTTTGAAGCAGTGTCTTATTAAAATTATATTTATGTTTTATACAAGTTTTTTAAAAAGTAAGCTATCCTCCCTGTCAGAAGAACGGAGGCACTCAGATAGCCCCAATATATACATCAATGTGTGCTGTGTTATGGAAAAGCTACGCAAGGGCTATGTGCAAAGGATGGGGGGTGCCTTGGTCGGCCGACTTTTATTAGGGGCTCTAACGCAATATTAACGTTCCATCTGGAGAAATTCGACCAAAACTCCAGACCGTTAGATCGACAGCCGCGCGATAAGCCCGAACACGGTATTTTCAAATTTCAGCCTCCTACCATTTTGAACATCGGTAATGGTGGGCCTTAGATACATTATGAAGCAAGACGAAATAAGGTAACACTCCATATATTTTGCTCATCACGCGAAAACAGCTGAAGCGAATGAAATTTGGATGACATTCATTTTGAACAACACTTTTTTTTTTCCCTGGTATACATCTTTGCTTATAACAAGTTGTTTGTATACAGAAGATAAAAATTTATCAGAAAACTACTTCATACAGCAAACTCACGTTTTCACTGCAAGATAAGTAAAACTTTCTATCGATAAATTGCAATATCACTGTTGTAGGAGTGGATGAATTTGAATTTTAAGAATGAAGGGAAACGTTATCTGATAGTGCAAAGGAAGCAGGAAAAGGTCTCTTTCCTTACCTAAAGTAGAATCCAATATACGGAATATAACGGTAGACAATTTTCTTTGCACTGTTTACTGTGGTCAGTTTTCCTAAAACACTTTAAATTTCCTTAATGGAAATAGCATTTAATAAAAAAATAAAAATAAAACTAGTGATTCTCATGACATACATATGGTTAATCGAATCTCACATCAATAAAAAAATCATTTTATCTGAATAACATTATGATTTTAATAAGCTTTCATTCAATTACCTGTAAAAAAAGAAAAAAAGAAAAAAAAAGTAAAAGAAATCAGCATCTGAGATTTTATCTCATAGATAGATGCTGATGTATTTTTCTTTAGTATTATTAACAACTATTAATTCAGCAAATCCTTATATTATATTATCACGTAATAGATTTTATTCAGTTGTATGTCTCTCTTTCCCGGTTCCAAAATAATGAT
Organism: Cheiracanthium punctorium; assembly: GCA_038373885.1. NCBI lineage: Eukaryota > Metazoa > Arthropoda > Arachnida > Araneae > Cheiracanthiidae > Cheiracanthium > Cheiracanthium punctorium. The sequence continues at coordinate 80,220 of JAWZYV010012460.1, forward strand.
AATATGACTCAGTAAATTTCTTAGAAATCTCTGCTTCGCGCTTTCTAGGTAGGGTAGATTGTGGTAATTATGACCATGGGGTAATTATGAACAACAGAATTTAAAAATATCTTTAAATGATAAAGTTTTGACAAAACTTTAGGCATGAAACTTATAATGTATTTTCATTGGTGGTGTCTTTCAATACTGATTTCAAGTATATTTAAGGCAGTATCAATGTAAAGCTAACAGCATATCAAAATTTTCAGTGAACGGATTTTTCGGTTCTGTGTTGAAAGATATTTGGGGCAAAGGAAAATTTCTTCAGGCAAGCCTAGTTCACATTAAAATTGTGTTTGCAATTATTTAAAAGCCTCTTTCATGATTTACTCTCTCATAACACAGTTAAATAATTCTTTAATTCGTGGTCATAATTACTCTATTTTTTAAAGTAAAGTATGACCATTTCTAAAACCCTAGTAGGAATAATATCACCAAGAAAAATACATGAATACATGTTACACTTGCATCATTTAAAAAATATCACGGAAATAATTTAAATCATTTATTTGTCATATTTTAACTTTAATATATTATAAAATTTATTTTTACTGCTGATTAATTCTTAAAATTTCAAATGCCCCAAAACTTAACCTCATAGACTGTGTAAACAGAGCCAAGAAACGCTTTCCACGACACTAAAGAAAATAATAGATGAGAGTTTGTAATAAGAATAAACGAGACATGAATTTAAAAAAAAAAATCGATTTAAACCATGAACATTTCTGTAGAGGAATATTCCTCTATTATATTTATATATAACAGATTGTTAAAATATGTGTTTCTTAGCTAAACTAAAAAAAAATTAAACTGGCTTACACCCGGCTTTTTGCGAAATGAGCCCTGTTGTCAGCAGAAGATTTAAAGGAATTGAAATCCAGAATCTGATCAAAAAAGAAAGTTAAATCCCAAAACATTCTTTTCACATTCTCCCCAAACGAAGAGCGCCAATGTTGTCTTGCCTCTCAACTACGCAATGATATCAATAGGATGACAGGTATTATCCATTATTTATCTATCTGTCTATCTACTTGTATATAAATAGTTATAACATGTTGTTGAAATGTGTGTTTCTTCGCTAAACTACTGAACCAATTTGAACGAGGCTTTTTGCAAAATGATCCCTGTTGACCGTAGAAGATTTAAAGCTATTAAAATCCGAAGTCTGACCAATAGACAGAAAGTTACGTCCCCAATCGCCCCGTTCGTCTTATTGGTTTGAATATTTTCACATATGTGTAAAACGTCATACAGAAGGCCGTAGAAACTGGCACAATATAATTCTAGAAAGAAAGTTTTAGACTTTTCTTACTTTAGGTTACTATTGTGATGGAAATTTTACTGTATGTATGTGTGTAGCAAGTTATTTTATTTTTTTAAGATGCTTCATTCGGATTAACTCCAGTTATCCGATTATAAAAATTATACATTCTATAAAAAGGACAACATTTTTTCCGTACGAAGAACGGGTATTCAGCTAGTTTTCTTAAAATTAAGTAGATGGGGTGACTCTGATTACTATCAAAAACAAGAACATTTGTTCAATTGCTCCAACAAAATTTGTTAGAGTAACTGTCAAGAGAAAACAAAGTGATCATAAGCCCCCCCCCCCACACACACACACACTAATGGCCATAAATAACCCATTTTTTTAATTGTGTTTTTGTTCCGTGTAGTTATGAAAAATATTGTCAATAATTGCCTAAAATTATAAGCAATTATAGACAATATTTTCTGATAATGAAAAGAGTCAAAAACATACAAAGCGGTCGTTGTTACCTTTCCTGACTCGATACATTTTATAAGATTTCCAAGCAAATTTCCACAAATTAAGTTAAAAGATAAAATGTGTTTTTTTGTTTTTCTTTCAGATATTCACTAAGCCAGGGTTCGCACAAATCCTGAATTTTCTAAAATTCCGAACTTCTGAGAAATTGGGCAAATATTTGAGAGGCTATAGAGAAAACTTCTTTTTGTTTTTTATAATTAAAAAAAAATAGGACCACTTTTAAAATATCAGATCATTTTAGGATAATTTTTCAAGAGTTCGGAATTTCAACAAATCCAAGAATCCTACGAACCCTGTCTTAGAAAGACCCCCACGGAGGGCACCCCACCCATCGGCCTAGAGCCCACGCGTAGCTAATCGGCCGTAATCCCACAAGCAAACAAACCTACGAACCTTGTTTGCTTATGAAAATAGATTTGGCATTTGTCTGACTTTGGAACTCTTTATAATTCTTTCAAATTTAGTCGGCTGACTGATTAAATCTACAGTGATCAAGAAATTGAAACGATGTCTTATAGGGTTAGTATCCAGAATTTTCATTGGAAAATCAGGGAGAACGTTTTGTATGCAGTTATTGCTCCTGGACATCGGTATACCTAAACGCTTTACCTATCTTGGTGAAGAAAATATAAATAAGAAACGCACTGCTTTAAATAGAAAACATACGATGCGCTGACATCTAACATCTTGATATCAAACAGCACATGGGCTGTAAAAAATTTCTTATGAAACCATAAAAACCATTTATAATTCTCAGGAAGTTTGACTTACACTCGAATATTTTACTCGTTTGAGAAGATGTACCGCAGAAATGCTTTTCATCTTTGCTAAACTGCTTTTGTGGATTAAAAAAAATACAATAAGTCATGCATAAGCTTTTATTTTATCTGTTTTATCCTCCCCAACTGATAAACTAAATTAAAATGAGCAGTCAACACTGAGATAAAGAAGAAAATAAACAAAAATTCTAAAATTTCAAGCTGACTTTTTTAAAATTCCGGGCTTATGTATTGACTAGTTCATGGTACCCATTCCACTATTGAATACTGTTCTTCATTAACCGACAAGGAGAGGCTCGTGATTGAAAAAAAAAAAAAAACTGAAAGTCAATCTTTTCGCCCATCATACTTTATAAACAAAAGCATTCAATCAATCACTCAGCAAATTCCCTTTAGAGAGGCAGAGACAGGCTCGTAAAGCATTTATATGCTCAGTTTTTATCAATAGCGCACGGTCATTGTTATCCAAAGTGTATATAAAATCGGGAGACGCCACAAGGCCATTGCCCACACCCAGCGAGTGTCGCGGCTACAATGTATTTGAATGGGGATATTTGGCCGCGTCTTGACGCGGCGACACATGGGCTGTCCTTTACCGAACAATAGATGTGGTGTGAAAACCGCAATATTATCCACGGTTCCTAATTACCTATTGTGCGGAGTATCTCCCTCTTTCTCTGCGGTGCGAAAAATTTATTGCTTACAAGTGATAATTGGTTTCGCTACTGGCACCCTACTGCTGGCGACAAGCGACAGTCTCTCGATGTGGAAAGCGGCCTACAAGCAGCTTCCGCCATGTAAAAGCGAGGAAGACGGAGGAGGAGCTTAACAATCTGCCAACTATATCTTCGTTATATAGCTTCCAGCAAAAACTGTCTACCATCAAGACGCAGTTTTCCCGGAGGCTACTTAGCAGCGCTGTCAGTAGATGGCTTTAAAACTTCTCGCTTGTAGCGTTTCCCTAATAATTCTTGTTTCTACCTATTGCTTTCCGCAATGGACGATATCGATGTGTAGTGATTTTTTACATATCACGTGCCTCTCATCCCGATTAAACCAATCAGCTGTAGAAGCAACGCATACTGACCTTCAATCAGATTAGCTCAAGTGTATATTTTACGCCTACACAAGTGAAGTAGTCTCGTATTGATATACCCATTTGGACTAATGGCTACAATAGTAAATTAATTTTCATTAAGTTGGAAAGTGTATCATTATTCATGGATGGGCCTGTTTTCCTTTCTTGTTCCATAAAACACATTTTTGGAATCGAAATCTATCTTAAAATAGCCTACTAAAACTGCATTACAATCTTCGCCAAGCATATTCCAACTATTCTTCACCATTTTAAATACTGTTTCGAATGGGCATCATAATCTATGAGCGTACGCTATTTGCCTTCCCTGTCCCATGAAACACTTTTTTGGAATATAAATCTATATTAAAGTCGCCTATAAAAACTATTTTACAATCTTCGCCAGGCATATTCTAACCATACATTTCCTTTGTAATAAACTGCCAGTTTCGAGCTAAATTTGGAAGATATCACGAAGCTTGGTTCGGTTTTGAAGACTTATTTTTGGCACCAAACTTAGCGATCAATTATCAAAAATTACAAACCTTGACTTTCAAAATTTTATTCCCCCCCCCTCTCAGCATTATCTGGCAAACACATTTGAAAAATGCCTCGGTTTGACTGCTATGTCGACGCTAAAAAGATGCTATAGTGGTTAAAAAAATAGAATAATATTCATGAATTTTAGCGACAGACAGCGAAAATGTTAGACTTCTATAATACCTGAAGTAGAGAGCCGCTAGAAAGTAATTTGTTAAAATCAATTGTTCATTTTCCTTTTATAAAATAAAAATGGCGTCAAATGCAAATCCAGGTTCACGAAATATTACTTCACGCAGGCGCGTAGCCAGGAAAATTTTTCGGGGGAGGGGGGGGGAGGATATGAACTTATATGTGTATAAATAGACGGAATTTCATCACTAATCCAAAAATTTCGGGGGGGGGATATATAACGATATCCCCCCCCTGACTTCACGCGTGATATGTTCCCGAATTTTTTTCTATTCTGTAACACAGTGATTAACACTCCATTTCAAATTTATTACCGTTTGAAAATGTAAAAAAGAGCTATTTTTGTACCGCTCTGCTTATTTGTTTTTGGTCATTTTCAGGAAATTTTTGAATTGAGATTCCGCGCAATCAGACCAGTAACTTGTAAAGTATACGTGCGACCGCTCACATTCTTTCAGTCAGCTTGTTTTTATGATTTTGATGACTAAGGAATTTTGATTTCTAAATTTCGTTTACGGAGTTTTTATTGCAAAGGTAAATATCTTTGTACACTTATATCTTGTAATGTACTAATTTCATTCATTTTAAACGCGTTATCTTCGTGGTTTTACTGAGTTGGATTGTTTATCTATATTTTAGTTGATAAAAATGTTGTAATAAAATTAAACGTTGTAATGAAAACCATCAGCTTGTGCATCAGACCAGGTCATGCACGGGCAATTTTTGGCATTCTCTCTGAGCATGGCTCCCTGAGATACCAAGTACAGACTGTTCAAAACCAGTTTCTCTTATGGTATTTTGCCTACGAGCAAAGTTTCGCCGATTTGACGCTATTACCTATCACTGTTGCTAACTCTGGCTGCATTCGTAAACGCCAAACGAGTTACACTCGTGCAATGAGTTTCCATCTAAGACGTTCGTAAAGGAAACTGAGTGCATACAGTTTTTAAACTAGAGCGCTCGTATACAAAATTGAGTGCGATTAGTTTCAAACGAAATAAACAGATCTGTGCTAAGGTTTCCTCAGTTGTTTAGAAGATACATTTGCTGCACGTTGTTGTTGTTTTCAAATGGCGTCCGTTGTTATGGAAAAGTATGCTGTTGTGAAAAGTATTTTACGTTTTCTAAAGCTGCAAATATTATTTTTTCGAGGAGGAAATTCATGCGTGCGTTAGAAAATGCTACGAAGGTACATAATTTTTCATAGGTAATCGTTTTCTTGTATTTTTCATTTTAGTAAATTCAAAAATGCATGTTGAGATTGAAGTTGATTTAATCCGTTATTAGCGAAATTTGAACTTCTCTTGCTAAAGACTTTTGAAAATATGAAGTTGAAATTTCTAAATTTTGATTTGTGCACTTCAATTATGGCCACTCTTTCTTTTAAAAATCTTTTAAATGATTTTATATTGAGTATGTACTAAAAACTCTCCTCAGAAAAATTAACACATTCGCGAATTGTAAACAAACACGTCTCCTAGGTGACGAAACTAAATAAACTGAAGTTGCTCGTAAAGTCAAAGGAAACTGATAACCACTGACAGCACTAAACACACGCATTCCAGTTTTCCTACGAAAATTTATGCAACGAGTTTGTCGTTTACGAATGCAGTCTCTGCCGGAGAAAAAGTGACTCAAATCAAAGTTAAAAGTAGCCAGAAATGGCTAAAAATGTTTTCAAGCTGAGAAAATAAAATAAAATTGTAACCCGGGAATGAAAGTCCAAATTACTTAAAAATCATTTGCAGACAAGCAAATTTCAGCAGTACAAACACTTAAATATAAACGCCAAAGAAATTTAATTTTTTTTCTCATCTTGAAAACATTTTTAGCCATTTCTGGCTACTTTGATTTGAGCCTCTTTTCCTCCGCCAGAGTTGGCAACAGTGATAGGGTCAGGTAGTATCGCCAAATCGACGAAGGAGCGAAAATTTGGTTGTACGCAAAAACGGAGCTTTTCGGACAGCCTCTTGTTATCTCAAGGAGTCATGAACCTCTAATAAAGAATTAATCTAGACTGTATGACATACTCAGGCGATATTTTCAAATACTACGGCTGGTATGCATGGGAATATACAGAGTACGTCAAAAACGTGGTAACAAGCTTTAATTCCTTATTTCAGGTAAGTGGGCAGTGTATATTGAAAAATTGTTCAAAATAAGCTAAAAAAAAATCATACATTAAAAAAAAAATTCTAAAAGTTACACTTTTTAAAATTGTATACGATCCCCCTCTACAAGATATTTTCAATTAGTAAAATGTGCTCCATACACCAATGAAGTGATAAACAAATGAGAATTAAATCGCAGAAAGTGTCAGAGATATGAAGATAAATATATGCCGACTTAACCACTTTTCAATGACTCTCGAATTGAAAAAAATTACGTCCAATGATCGCGTTTCAGATGTCGTGCAGAAATTACGAAAGAAAATAATTTTTGCACCCTAGCATTAAACGTTCACGTACAAATTCATGTATAGCTCTTGACCATCTTTGTTTAATGAATTTTCCTACGTTTTATGGTGAAAAGCTGAAATATGCATCAACGAATTAGTGTATGGGGCACATTTTACTAATTGTTTTTGTTTGTTTGTACGGGGGCCGTATGCAAATTTAAAAAGAGTAACTTATTGAAAATTAACGAGAGGAATTTTTTTCCTTAAAGTAATCTGTTTTTCTACGTTATTTTAAATATCTTTTCAATTGACATGCATTATTTAAAAAACGGTACTTACGTATTATCCCGGCGGTCATTCCCACCAAACTATTTTTTCGTCAAATGTGCTCACAAACTGTTGCCAATCGTATTCCAAACCATCAATAATTTCATGTGTTCGGCATTTATCTTTGCGAAAAATCACTCGTCTTGGCAGACAACCGGGATAATACCAAAGTACCAAAAAACATTAGAAAATTCAGATTTTAAAACTTTATCTAAATTAATCCTTTATCTTTTCAATTCACATTATTCGCTTTCTTAAATCGTAAAGAATTAAAACGTGCTACAACCTTTTTGCTACACTCTGTATAAGTGTCGTACGTTTGGGAATGAACAATAACCCAGTAGGATGTAACTTTTTATAGCGCTTTGGCACGTATATAAAATCGGGATGAATATCAGACCTAAAAGATAAAAATCTCATTTTTTCACACAAAAAAATATTATTTCAATGGAAATCAAGCACCAATTGCATACTAATTTGTTATGCACTAGAAGCCAAGGCCTCTAGACTCGCTAGGCTCGCAGTTTGCATGAAGCATTCGGCCCCTAAAAAGACTTATTCGTAAAAAAGGCATAATTTCAACAAACAAAACCCAAAGGTTGGATCATAGAATGTTACCAAGCTACACATTGCTTGGTTCTTGCATGTTGCTTGGAGCATAAAAATTTAAACCTCGCACTATTTGTAATTATGTGGAACCCATGGAACGCCTTGCGTATTAGCCAATTATGTCGAATTTTCATAATTTGGCAACTTGCGTATATGTATAGTTAATAATTAGCTCTAAGAAAACAGTACTTCATATGTTTTCTTTGATAAAAACTACGCAACAGTTAGGATAGCTAGCCACCAATTGCAACTTTTTATTATTTGGCGATTTACACATGCTCACAACCTATTATTACTGCTCATTTAAGGCTCCCGGAAAACCGTTATCCATATTTTCATATACATAATCCTTTGCAGATTGGCGTATTTAGCACCAAGAATTATATCATCTCACCGCGCTGGCAAATATCCATATTGTACTATAACTGCTAATGGCATAGTTAACGCCACCAAATATTTCTACTGGTAGCAAATACTCCAGCTGGACCGAAACGGCTTTAAAATATTCTGCATTTTAATTATTTTTCATTTTCAAGATATTGGGTTCTAACATTTTTGAACTCGCGGTTTATATTCACCCTGCTTGGAACGATACCATTTTGCCAGACCGTACCTAATGCCAAGATGGCGCTTTTAAAATCGGTTACAATTAGTTATTCTGTTTTGAAAAAACTAATAATCTCTAATTCTAAAACTCCTGTTGTCTAAGCGAACTTACTATTTGAAAATTGTCAACTTTGTGTAACACACTTTGAGTTACTTATTTCATATACTTTTTAATTTGGCGTGAAATGGGTGTCATTCTACTTTATGTTTGTCAATTTCACGCGATTCTACGTACTTGGAAATGCTTTGTTTCAAAGTAATGAATGATTTTGTGCCAAATATGGCAACCATTGTTTTATTTTTTCAGTTTTTTATTAATATCCTCTAAAATAATTCGATTTTTGAAATTTAAGTGAGCTTATCAGGTTCCTCGGAATTTTTCGAATCCGTGAACATGTTTCTTGAAATTCAAATCCCCACGAACATAGCCCAACAAGCTCTTGACAGTGGCCGTTACTTTTTTTAAGAATAGAGATAAAACTGGTCAACACAGATTGAAATCACCAAACCAGTAATTTTCTAGATTAAGGTCAACAGAAAATGTGAGAACACATGCCTTCTGTGACTGTAACATTAGAGATGAATCAACAACTGTAAGTCATAGCTGAATTTAAACTCATAATTTTTTATTTCAAAATTTTGTTTTAGTATTACCGAAGTAGATAGATTTTTTTCTTTAAAACCTGCTTTTATATCCACCAGGAATGAATAACTAGAAATACGAGTTTTCCCCGAACAATTTAAGAAACTTCTTAAGCATTTTAGTGAAACCTAAATTAGTCTCACCGTTGAGGAAGTGCTGAAAGAACATACCTTGAACTTCAAGCCCTTTCTTAATACTGGATGTCATCAACGGAAACCTTTTATTTCCACGAAGAAAAAAGAAGTAGAAAGGGAAAAATATTGTTGATCTTCCCCACAATTTAGCTTACACTATCCTTCTATTACTGGTGGTTTTTGTTCTTGGATTCACACGTTTCCATATGTTTTTCTTCGTGTCAAAGGTCACCAGACACACTTTTGGTGAATTTTAATTTTCAGTTTGTACGTAGCACACGCAATCTTTCATAATTTCAAGGTGAAATGACATAACCATCTTGCCAAGAAACAGGTTGAATGTTGCTATGTAAAATGCGGATTACAAAATGCATTTCGGGATAATTTCAATATGGTATTATATGCTTTTATAGGGTTCGCCTTTTTGAGCTTTAGGCTTAAAGCAAAGCATATTTTGTGTAGGATAACCAGGTCTGCCAACCAGATTAGGTAATCTTTCGCAAACCAAAGACTATACTATTTTTATCATTTTTTCATCGCTTTTTGAAAATATGGTTTTCATAAATGAATTCTTGTAAAAAAAAAAATGGAAATATGGGTTACGGCCAATTATCTACGCTAGGGATCTAGGGCGGGTGTGGGATTGACCCCCAGGATGAATTCTTGTGGAGGGTATGTTTTTGCGTATATTTATGCTTTGATGAGATGACTACTTTTCATCATTTTAAAAGTTTGGTTTGTCATTCTTTGCCAGTAACGGATTAATGCAAGTTTGTCGGGGGGGGGGGGGGGTTAGTTAGAAGATTGACATATACATCCATTTATGGAAGAAAAATAGGATCTTTTACATTAATTTCTTTCTTCTCGGGGGGGGGGGGGCGGTCGCTCCTTCCGTCCACCCCCCCCCCTCTTTAATCCGCCCTTGTTCTTAGGTTTGAATATTTCCATAAAATCTCAACTTTTAACCAGTGAACTGGGTATGACGACATTTTGCGTCATGCCTGGAAGATTGCAAAAATCAAATTTCCTACATAAACGTATATGGGAAAACGTTATTTCAGAAGCACGTACTGACAAGTCAAATTTCCTAGATCGGTCTCCTTCATGGGCACCCATAAGGGGGGGGGGGGGCAAGGTAGGGCACTTGCCCCCCCCTAGAGTTTTAGGTTAATGCCTTATGATGTAAACAAATGGCAAAACCAGGGCTAAAATTGTTAAAAGTTTGAAATTTGCCTCCCTCTAGAAAAAATTTTGAAGTTTCCCCCCCCCCAGAAAAATTCCTATGGGCGACCTTGCTCCTATTTAAAGCATTGTTCTCAGTAAAAAAGTAAATAATACCACGTATAATAACTTCTCATGTTTTTTTTATAATGTTGCGTTATTTAAAAAATTAATTAGTTACTGACAAAACTGAAATTGTAAATTTGTCTATTACTCGAATACTTTTTTGAGTGAGTGTACAATCACATATCTGCATTCTGGCACTTCAGTGGGAACAGAGTTTCAAAAAATTTTATTACCAGATTAACAGGTCAAAATGACTTTATTTAAAATAATAGTACTTTTAAATAAGAGAAAATTATGTTTTGCCTGTTGTAATTTTTGTGGATCAATGTAATTTCTAAATAAAATTTTGAGATGTAAAAATAGAAACCTACTGAATATTTAATTATGTGTTAGCTCTATCATCAGAAAAATATTTTAAAACACATTTCCTAAACCATATTGCGTTTTTTTTTTTAAATGTCGATTTTTCTTTCTCTTTTCATTGGCGATCGGTTAATAAATAAATTCGAACACTTTTAAGAGTTATTTTTTTCTTCATGCCGCTTAGTCATATTCTTTAATGTTGATTAGCATTACTGAAGCTATTAACATATTAAAAGAATCAGAAAGTAGTGTCGTCTCTTCGTGCATCAATATTTGGCCCAGCCAGAACTACTGAAACTAATAGCACGTAATTTGACATGTATGTGGGTTTTTAAACTTAGGTGCTGGGTTTGATAGTATTTTTCAAAATTCTCGTAACCTATGCGGGTCAGAGGTTCCAAAATACTCTTACTACATACCTTCTTCTTAAAAAAAAATATCCCTAAATTTCTTGCTATAATGTACAGGACATACGAATACGAAAAAAATCAATTTCTAGACGTTTTGAAATTCGCCCTTCAAGATGGGTAGACGGCCAACTCCTTTTTTTCGCATCTTTGCGTGGTTTGCCTTAAATGGCAAACAAAACTTAAATGTGAATCAGTATTATAATATCAGTTTAATTATATTTTGTAGTAATTTCTTTTAAGACACATTTAAAAGTTTCAGTTGATTTTTTAAACTTTCAAAATTCATTTGGTGTTTTCCTTTAAAAAATAAATACTTGATAATCTCTACTTATTATAAAAGAAGGTGTCTGTGTGTGTGTGTGTGTGTGTGTGTGTGTGTGTGTGTGTGTGTTCTGTCGGCAGCGTTACGGACAAACGGCTACACCTAGAAACACCAAATTTGGTACTCGGGAAGATGTAAATATGTAGTTGTGCACCTCGAAGCGATTTTTTCAAAATTCGACCTAGATTTTTTTTTATTTTATGTTTTATGCGATTTTTGGCATTTTTTCTCACCTAATTCGTAATGACGGCGGAAAATACGCTCGCAGCAAAACGGCATTTGTATCATCGGATAGAGGAGAAAATTTTCTTTTAAAAACAGTTTGTTCTGAATACGTAACATGATTTACCGATTTTTAGGAATTTTTTTACTAAACATCTGCTTCGCGATTTTTTTTCGTAAAATAATTTTAAAACTACCGCATCTTGAATTCTATCCGTCATAACTTTTAGATATTTTGACAAATCGTGAAACATTCTTTTCTCCCTCTTTTAAAATAAAAACGAAAAAATTATGTAAATTAGATGATTTTTTACGAATTTTAATGCAGCCTAATGTTTAGAATTTAATAGCATCAACGCGATCTTACGCCATTCATTACATTGCGATCACGGCACGAGAATTTATGTTCGGTTGTTGCCACAGAAAGGATTAGAAAAAAGGGTTTTTTCAACCAATCGAGTTTTTAAATGGGATATCGGAATTTCAATTCGCAAGTGAGGATCTATGACGTCAAATGCTTTAAGATACGTAAAATTTACGCCATAATTTTAACTCATTTATTCCAGCTTTATTTTCAACACAGGGAGACGATATTTTGATTAAAATTTACTGTAGAAATAAACTAAGAAATTCACGATTATTATTATTAGAAGTGGTATTTTAATCCGATGCTTATTTAAAAATTGAAATTTTTTCACGGCGCTGAAAATGTTCATTTTAAAAGTTAAAAAGTTCGTTTCAAAGCGCGATATATTAAAATTTTTCTATTTACTATTTTTATTTTTGGCATTTAATTTAGCGCAGGCGTTGCCTAACATACGCATGCAGGTTACGAGTATAGTTTTATTTTAACGTTGGATTAAGTTCCTCCATAAAGGTCCCACGCTTAAACCAAACGAGCGAAATTCGATCAGTCGGAGCGAAAAGTGAGCCAGTTTTCAAAAGTGAGCTTCTCCTTTAGGAGCGTTTTTCGATCAGAAGAGCGGAGCGGAATATAACAATAAGTGAGTACGGAAGTTCTCCGAAAAAACAAGAAGGGAAGAAAGAAGTTCTCAGAAAAAAGACTACTTAATGAGCACTTTCGCGGAAAAACCTGTCGGTTTCCATGGAAACTGATCGCTCAGCGATGTATCGTTTTTTTTTCCGCTCTTTGGGTTTAAGCGTGAACGCAAAGTTTTAATGATACCGTTTGAAAACAATTGTGCGAAATATCGAAATTAACTACCTCAATCTACCGGGGTATCCTTTACGGTAGTCAAACAGTGACGTCATAAATTAAAAAAAATGCGTGAAATTTGTAAACTCTGCAACTCTAACGCCCTGTCACAATTAAAATGGGAATAAGTAGCTCCTCGAGATTACACAGTTTGATGTTTTTCAGGAGACAGGACTATGGAGGATATAAAAGATATCGCTATATTAGATACATGGATATTTAAAATGGCACCCCTTGGATATTTTCTCCCCACAGTAAGATGAAATGGTTTGCTGCGCTAAATACGCCAATCTTATAAAACTATGTATAAATTAAATATATATGGAGAGTTTCCTTAATGACAACCATTATGTGAAATGATTATTATTTATGCTAATGCGTAAATTGCAAAGAATCGCCACAGAATCAAAAGATCCCATTGAGGCCAAATAATCTAAGCTAAGGGAGCCTTGAAGAGGGAGAAGCGAGTATAGATAGTATTAATGCACGTAATAGGTAGTATTATTAGATTTGTAAAGATAATATGAATAAATCGCAATGTACCACGTTAATAAATATTTCATGAAATTAAAAGTGTTTCTCCTTTTTCAACGGTTGTCTTACAACCAACTAAACGAAAAGTAATACTAATTAGCCTTAATATATCCCGCAGTAATTTCAACAGTAGAGATCACTTGAACTTTAAAAAAAATGAAATTCTGTTTTGTCACATGCAGATATGATTTTAGTAGTAAAATATTCCCTTCTTCCCGTATGAAGAGCCGGTGCGCAGCTATTTTAAAAACATCTCTTGAAAATAGCATAAATGAATTCAGAAGACCTCAAAACGAGTAAATACACCAAAATCTCGAAGTCGAATTTTTTCATGATTGCAATACTTTCCTTATATGGTACATGTTCGGAAAGAAATAAATGATGCTCCATTTCATGTAGTGTCTTAGGTATTTAATGCTACAACTTGAGCCTAAAAAACAGTATGATGTAGAAATAAGACATTTTGAAAGCCAGGAGTTCTCTGCAAACCATTAAGCTTTCCACTTTTTTGATAGTGAATGACACTGACGTAGTTTTTTGAGTCATTATACTGCAATGATCAGGTTAGTACTCATGACACAAACTTTACATTAAGAGTCAAATAATTTTGCTCTTTTTTTTTTTTTTAAATTCCAAATCACGAATAATTTCGAATTACACGTAAGGAAAATTTTCGTTTCCTACCGTGCGAAGAACAGGCACGCAGCTAGTATAAAATATAAGGATACTGTTAAAGTTAGAATTTTGATTTAAAATCATAAACTAAAAAATGTGAAGGAAAATTTTGATGTCAGTTTATATATAAAAATATATGTACAGGGACTGCAAATATTTCTCGAAGTGCATTTTTTTTTTAAATCACTAGGGGCCAAGGCCCCCAGACTCGCTACGCTCGCTTTTCGTATGAGACATTCCGCCCCTAATAAGGCTTATTCGTAAAAAAGACATAATTTCAACAGACAAAACCCGAAGATTGGATCAGATAGAATGTTACTCAGCTACACATTGCTTGTTTCTTGCATGTTCATTGGTACATAAAAATTTAAACTTCACACTACAGTAGACCCCCACCCCCTCATAACACGGAAGATATTTTGTTATGGGAATCCGTGTTGTACGGGTCCTGAGCTATACTCCACCTGGGGTGCGGGCTCCGCTTATAATCGCTGGAAAAATTATTTGCACTCCTCAGAAACACAATGATATTTAATGTTGCCATTCAAAAGTTATATTAATTAGGAGCTAAAGCATAATAAAATCAGAACATCTGTTTCAGTTGCATTTTTAATAATGTAAAACCTATTGGACACCTTGCGAATTTGCCACCCATGGCGACTTTTCATTATTTGGCGATTTACACATGCTCACAACCTATAATTACTGTTCATTTAAAGTTACCGGAAAACCGTTATCCATATTTTCATTTGCATAATCGTTTGCAGATTGGCATACTTAGCACCACAGATTATACCATCTCGTCGCGCTAGCAAATATCCAAAGTGTACTATAACTCAGTGGCGGCTCGTGGGATACAGCAAGTACTGCCGGGCTGAACTTGAAATTATCAGCACATACTTTAAAATAATTTATTCTATAAATTTTCTTAAATTCAGATTAGAATTATGGAATTCCTATGGGAAATTTTTTTTTAAATCTCAAAAAAAAAACGTATTGTAGTAACGGGCGGATCGCTCATTCAGAAAAAAAAAACCTTTAATCTTCCCGCAATTCAACTGCGAAAGTCATTCGTACAGCCCTCAGCGCTGATTCAGGAATTGGCAGCACCGTTCCCATGGTAACGGCTACGTAAGCAGTTTCTCTGGCTTAGGATAGCATAGGGTGTTTTAGCTGAAGAAAGGTTTTCTGACTTTTGCTGCAGTTGTGAATTCGACGAACTGATTGGCTCTGACGAGAAGTGAGGGAGAGAATAAAGACACAGAATATATGTTCTAGCCCAGCGTTTCTCAACCTGAGGGGGGGGTGCGTTCCCCGCAGAACGTTTGCAGGGGGGGGGGCGAGTAGTGATGCATGTTTTTAAAAAGTCATTTATTCTCATTTTTACTCAAAAATATATCCATTTTCGCTTAAAATGTTCATTATTAAAGATTAAAAAACTCAATGTATGCTGAAAAATGTGAGGGGGTGGGGAGCACCACTGTAAGTTAGCCTTTGTTGGGGGGGGGGAGGATGCACGACGTTAAAAGGTTGAGAACCGCTGTTCTAGCTCATTCTAACGGAAACAAGTTTTTTTATTTTTATTTTATTTTTTTGTCTGGGAAGGTTGAAAGTTTTTAGCTTTTTGTTACTGTGTCCACGTGTTATTGGTATCTATTATTTAACCGTTTTGAAACATGGAGCCCCGTTATTATCCAGTTTACGTCTTGTTTGAAACTCCGTTTAACACATGGAAAGAAGATGATAAACGACATCCACTAAAAGAAAATAGACCGACAACAAAATTCTCCATTCATAAGAAAAAAGCAGGTTCGTCTCAGCATGGTCGTAGCTTCCATCCATCATGATATGCACTTTTCTCTTGGCTATGGGGCAGTTTTTATTTACAAAAAAATGTTTTGTTGGCCATGTTTAATCGTTGAGATAAAAAAGAGCGTTTGAAATGGTACTGGATAGGATGGATTAACCACCATCACACGAGCATGTAAAACACATGAAAGCTCAATCGAGCATTTAAAAAATACTTTAAAATTTAAGGAGTTGATAAGAAGTGGGAGCAGGGCCGTAACCAAGATGACATACTAAGTAGGGCTTTGAATCTAGTTTGGGGGGCTGACTAAATATAAGTATTAGGAGTTCGGGGGGGGGGAGAAGTTTCTTCCAATTTTTACATCTTCACCTTGAATTTTTATTTCAGAAGATACCATATCTTAAAATATTTACCATTCATTCCATTAACAATTTTTTCATTGAGATTTACTGCCAAAGTCAAGTGCAAGGAACGTGTGATAAGCGCGGCGGCAGTTTTAAGGTTTTACCTTACCCCTTCGGAATTCCTGCCCCGAGTGGCAAATCAATCTGTAAGGAATAGCGGAAGTTTTGTGTTTGACCCGCTTTGTGATTCCACTAAACTTTTGTATTCATTAGTGAACTTACTGAAATCTTTGAAAATCTTAGGGGAGGGGGGGCTGGGAGACTTCTAGGTAGGGCTCAGCCCCCGTAGACTCCCCTCTGGTTACGGCCCTGAGTGGGAGCTAAATTGCTGACGCATTAAAGGAAAACTCTCGACTTTATATTGCTGAATTTATCAAGAAGGTAAGCCTGAATAGACGCTTCATGCAATTACCATCAAAGCAGTATTGTTTTTAAGTAAGCAAGAACTGGCATTAAGAGGACATGGCAAGCGAGAAAATTCTTTAAACATGGAGAATTTTAAAGAGCTTTTAAAATTAATAATATCTGAATTAAAACAACGCCTTTTTATGAGGACATCACTGACTGATTCGCAAGTTTAAAAGAAAAGAGGATTGATTTGACTTATAAAAAATAAGTAAGTTTTCTTTTTTTTTTCTTTTCTTCTCAAGTTATCATTACAAAAGAAAATTCTCGGGAAACTTCGAATTAGACACGGATTAATGCAATTTTGAGGATAGGAGCGGCTGGTTGAAATTTATGTCCATTTTATGGAAGTAAAATAGGATATCTTACATTTTTTATGTAATTTCTTTTTTTTTTTTATCCTGGGTGAGGGCTTAATCCGCCAGCTTACGAATTCAGTTTACGAAGATTTTCCATTCCTGTCCGGAGGAAGGGGGGGGGGGGGTCATTTGTTTCCGGCTGCACTAACATTTTTGACCACGGGCCGCAACTGCTATAATGGCATAGTTAAAGCCGCCAAATATTTCTACTGGTAGCAAATAATTCAGCTGGACCGAACCGGCTTTAAAATAATTTTAAAGCTGGCTGCATTTTAATTATTTTTTTATTTTCAAGATATTAGTTATTCTGTTTTGGAAAAACGAATAATCGCTAATTCTAAACTCCTGTTGTCTAAGTGAACTTACTATTTGAAAATTGTCAACTTTGTGTAACACATTTTGAGTTACTTATTTCATATAGTTTTTATTTTGGTGTAAAATGGGCGTCATTCTAACTCATGTTTGTAAATTTCACGCGATTCTAGATACTTGGAAACGCTTTGTTGCAAAGGAATGAATGATTTTATGCCAAATCTGGCAACCATTCGGTTTATTTTTTCAGTTTTTTATTAATATCTTCTAAAATAATTCGATTTTCGAAATTTAAGTCAGCTTAGCAGGTTCTTCGGAATTTTTCGAATTTGTGATCACCTTAGTCGAAACTCAAATCCCCACGGTTTAGGAGGAGATAGGTCAAGAAGCTATTGACAGCGCCAGCGACAGCGGCCTTTACTTTTTTTTAGAATAGAGATACTTAGAGATTGATAAAATATTAGATACTGTAAATGCATTTCAACTGCATCTTGTTTTTACAGCAGTATTATTCATCATTTATCTGCCTTAAGGGTTGTTCCACTTCAATGACTGAAAGAAATAGTAGTATTAGTTCCGCTCAAACTAACATCGAGCTTTTAGGATGAGCAAATGGCAATCCAGTTGAATAAACAAACAGAATATGATATCTACAAAAAAAAAGAAAAAAAAAAGTTATAGTGGGAGTCTGAAAAATTACTCCTCTGTCAGTAATATTTCCCGTTTCTAACAATTATGAAACTTTCTCAAGGTCTTTTAAAGATGGAATTTCTCAGACTGAGTGAACTATGCTGGTTACAAATGAGTCGCTTTATGTCACCCAGCAGAATAATGAATAAGCGTATGATAAATAACTTAATAGCATTTATGACTAGATCACATAGAGAAATAAATGATAAATCTTTCTGTTTATGTGTTTCGTGGAGAAATACCACGCAATATCTTAGTTTTATATAAGATAATGATGCAAAATACGCTTCTTTTACGTATGACAGAAATAATGACAGAAAAAGACTCTTTGACTGAACGCTATGATAAAAAAACTACAGGTATGTATACGCAGGATGAATTACTAAACATGTACTTCATTCTTGTTGTGTCGTTTTCAAAAGTTTACTCGATAGCTTGCCACTCATGGCTTCCTTAGAAAATTAAATGTCATTCAAGCTCGTTTTCAGATGTTACAATTGTGATAATATTGATGTTAATTTTTGGAGTTTATGAATTCAAATTTGCAAAAGAAATTTCTAACAGAAACACAACATTTTGTACATTCTCACAACATTTTAATGCATTTACATTTGAATATATATGTAAAGCATTTGATCGCAATATTTTCATTATGCACTTTCTTAAATACACGGGCCTCCAAAAGTTAAGGAATAACATTTTTCGCAGCTCACCATAAAAAAAATGACAGTAACGATAAAATTTATAGTTTATATAAGTGATAAAAATGCAAATTTATGCAAAAACGATAGCTACCGATTTTTTAATAGAAAAGAACGGGCATATATGAGTGAGATAAAAATATGCAAATATCAGGCTTTCGTAATTACGTGTGCAACTTTTGGTTGATTTACAACTTTAGTTGGCAGATTTGTTGACAATCGGCAGTAGAGTTCCGCAGGTTTGAGAGGAGCCGTTTGCATGATTCTTTAAAGTGGCGGACGGATGGATGGAAATGGGGTTGTCACAGGCTGATGCTGCTAGTCCTCTTAATGTGTCTCGCAGTGTTGTCCACCGCCTCTGGAATTAATATCAAACCGAAGCTTCTGTGTCCAGAAGACATGTTCCAGGCCGACCACGAGCTACAACACCTGCAGAAGACCATTTTATAGCTCTTTCGGACCGAAGGAGAAGAAGCATTTCTGTGCCGCAAATTGTTGCAGACCAATCTGTAGCATCAGGGAGAAGAATATCAGATAGTACGGTGCGAAGGCGTCTTCACAATGCAAGTCTCTATGCAAGGCGACCAGCTGTGTGTGTCCCCCTCAACGGACGACAGAGAAGGGCCCGCTTATATTGGAGCACCAGATACCATCGATCTAACACTATTGAAAGACGCAGTTACCGAGGTGGAGGAATAATGGTTTGGGCTGGGATTTCACTCGGTGGCCACACTGACCTGCATGTGTTCCAGGGAGAAACTCTGACTGGTGTGAGATATCGAGATGAGATCCTTGATCCATATGTCCGCCCATATGCCGGTGCAATTAGCAATGATTTCGTTCTGATGGATGATAATGCACGACCTCATCGAACTGTAGTTGGTGAGGAATATCTTGTGGGTCTTGGTTTAGAGCAAATAGAATGGACAGCTCAATCTCCAGACCTGAATCCGATTGAGCATCTTTGGGATTATCCTGTAGACAGGTTGCTGCTTTAAGTCCCCCTCCAAGATCTTTAGGAGAGCTGGAACAAAGCTTTCTCCGTGTCTGGTATTCGCTTCCCATTTCGGTAACCAACAACTCAATTAACAGCATGGAAAGTCGATGCCGCCAATGCATTCAAGCTTGAGCAGGGCCGTATCCAGAAAAAAAAATTTCGGGGAGGGTCCAAAAATTTCGGAGGGGGACCAAACGGTGAAAAGGTTAAATTTTTCACAAAAAGGATTTATCATTATTGTTTGTTAACAAAATTTTAAATTTCGGGGGGGACCCCCTGGTCCACTCCACCCCCTGGGCACGGCCTTGAGCTAGGGGTGGGCAGGCATATTCCTTATTAAAACTCATTATGTTCTACTGCATTTACCACATAAAACTGTGATATATTATTTTTTCCAAGAATGGACTTTTCGAGCAAGATTGCTTTTTTTTTTTTTTTTTTTTTTTTTGTAAATCATTTTTGCATTTTTCTTATGTAAAATGTTGCCGTCCACACATAACTATTTGTGCATATGTCCACACAAATAGTTATGTGGACGTTTTGTTCTACATTCATTCATTTGCAAATTAGGCACAAAAAACCGGTTATTCCTTAACTTTTGGAGGCCAGTGTAGTTAAGCTTTTATATAATTATTTAACTTCTGTCTATTAAAATTACATTGGTTATTCTGAATCTGAAAGAAAAAGAAATGCATTTTCGTTCTGAAAAAATATTTCATGAAATAGTTATTTGAGAGTAAAGTGTGAAAAGCTAGGGAGAAATTACTCTTCACATTAAGTTTTACCTAACAAATAATTTTATGTGCGTTTTATGAAAGTGCATATTTTTAACCACTAGTATGTAGAGCGATAATTTTTACGGCGTGGACCCGTTTCCAATGTTCTTTTTCTATTGGAAAGGGGACAAGGGCGTAGCCAGGATTTTCATTAGGAGGGGGGGGGGCAGGACATGGAGTCTAACCGGAGAATGCCCGGTTTGTCATAATCAGACCCTATGACTAGCTCATTTTAGGGGGGGCAGCTGCCCCACCCTGCCCCTCGCTGGCTACGCCCATGAAAGGGGATAGTTTGGGGGTGATCTCATATTAATTTGGTCACGTTCTGATGATATTCAGAAAATCTGAAAAGGCCATGTTTTAAAACCGTTGTCTAAAGGGCTTCAAGGTATAGTTCCTGGATAGTGATACGTCAAAAGTCGCCAAGGTTTGCCATTTTTGACGATCTTGGTGCCAAAATTTAAGTTAACCCATTTATGCCTAGCGTCCGTTTTTTGGGACAGCATTTTCGCTATCAGTCGAAAACCTTATTTATTTTTCCTAGCCTTTATTCGCGAGTATTGAACCTCAATTCCACAAAATATTTTAATATGGCCAAGTAAGATGTTGGCATTTCAATTTTTATACATAGAAATCATCCCTTGTTCGAAAAAGTTGACATCAGAAATTTATCAATTACTGCTGGTGTTAGCAAAAATGGAAGAAAGTCGCAAAAATATCCAGGCACGAATGGGTTAACATATTTAAACCCTACTTGATGATATCGTCTTTATTTGGTGAAAAATTTTCATACTTAACTACAATTCCATGGAAATATTAATTAGCACTTTTCTAATGTGTTTTCAGCTTAAAGCTGAACATTTTATGTATGTTCAGCTCTAATTTTTTAAACCACGTGGACCTATTTCGATGATTTTTTTATGGAAAGTTTGCACCTCATAGATTGGCCCATATTATTTTTCAAGTTTTGGTGATATTACCTATTATAAATAAGGGAACTTTTCCATTCTCATGAGCGCATAAACAGTACTCGGGCAAATATCTTTGATTATCGGGATATTTGAGTTACCGTGATGACGTGATGGTGAAGTAATTTGGGTTTTCTTTTTAAAAAAAATTACTTGTATATAATTATATTTAGAATCTTTTCTGATTTCAAGTTTAAGTAAAAATTCAAGAAATGGCTGATCGTGCATGTGAACATGTGGCATAATCATCTCGCATCGGCATTCAGCATATTACTAATTACTATTTCCTTTTTAAACCTAAAATTTTCATAGGTTCAAAAAGTGAAAATAATACTCTCAAAACATGCAAATTAGTAACCTATGCAAGAAGATGCTGTACCATACATTAAACGAAATTTCTACTTTATTTCAAGTGATTTTACTTGATCCCTTCGCACTCCTGTACCGTCCTGTTAGTATTCCACAGAACCGAGCCTTTTTTCCCCGTCAAATATTTATTTTTATATACTCTTCATATTCGTATCAATATAAACTATAAAAATCACAAACCTTAACTTTCTTCTTAATTGTTTTACATTACATACGCACACACGCATTATCGGTATTTTATTCAACTAAAACTCATATTTTCGTCTTATGATATTAATCGTAAAACTACTGAAGAAGTTGAAAGGCGGTGGGGGAAGCGTAATTTTTCACAAAAATTTCTTTATCTTTTAAAGAAAACGTCGGTAACAAAATAAAAACAACAACAACAAGTATTAACAGACTAACATTAATCCGACTTGCAGTTACATTGTAGAAATTAATGGCGGACACTTGTAAAGATACGAATCTGATAAGAGCCTAACAGATGCAACGTACGCGAAGAGTAAATTTAACCGTTCTGCATTTTAGTGTCATTGAATAGTATTTTCCTGATAGGATGCACAAGTGTTGCACGAAACCGTAAGGGTTTTTATTCACGCAAAGGAATATTTTCCGCATGACATAACTGCGGTATAATAGGTTTACGACAAGAGAGAAACAAATTATTTTCTGAATCACTCACAAAATATAGCTTGCATGGGAACAAAAATGTCGGTGTAAAAAATGCACATTAAATGTTATAGCCTGACTCATAAAAAAAGCAACAATGAAGATATACATTTAACATGTAAAATGCAAAACTGATTCAATCTATATAAATAAAACAAAGTGCAAAATGTTTGTCGGACGCGTAGCTCCGAGACGGGGGATCTTGGGTTTGCCAAATTTTGTATGGAAATTCTAATTAAGTTAACAAGCTTTGACAAAATATTGCACCACCAGTGAAATAATAAACATGCAGATTATGAGTTACTGTAGAAAAGTACCGTAAAAAAACTCGCGTCATTTTTTTCACTAATTCATGCTAGATATCGCAATTGGGAAATGATGCCATTTTGTCATCATGAGTTTAAAAAATGTGTCAGAAATCTAAGGTGCAAAAGCTTTGACATAAAAATTTACTATTATTTAAAATTCGAAGTATTTCGTTTAATGCGCGAGCTACCCTTGACAATTTTTGAGCACTTTGATTTTTCATCAACCATAATAACAAAAGTAAATTTGCATTGTTTTAAATCGTGGGCAATTCAAAAGTCAAGAAAAGGTGGAAAATACTAATTAACATGCTAATTCGCTATCGGTTTGACGACGGTCGTCATAGGTAATCCCAAAAATCGTGCAAAATGTCGCCAAGTTGTGACGACTTTTGGCGATTGCATCCTTGGCGATGCTTTGGCTGAATTATAGCAAATTAACAAGCTCTTGCACAAAAATTACGTCATTAGAAAAAATGGTTCCAAAAAATGTTTGAAATACCAGTTAGATAGGAATAATCCTAAAATCTCGAATTAACGTTAATAAGCTCGGTTGCATTGCAAATGAGAGTAATATGAGCAAAATAATTATGAAATGAAAGAAAAGGAACAAAATCTGAAACACTCTCAGATTTTAAATACCCACTAAAGTGCTATATGTTAAAAGCGTATCATAATTTATGCGTCGTCCATATTTTTCTTCCTTATTCCATTAAGTTGGAAAGTGTATCATTATTCATGAGTGTGCCGTATTTTTCTTCCTTGTTTCATAAAACCCATCGTTGGAATCGAAATCTATCTTAAAATCACCTACTAAAACTGTTTTACAATCTTTGCCAAGTATGTTACAACTATACTTCACCGTTTTAAATATTGTTTCGAATGTGCATCATAATCCATGAGTGTGCTGTGTTTGTCTTTCTTGGGTTGATTCCTACTTTAACGCCCTGACTCTCGCCAAGGTGGCGATAATTAAACATATGCAGTTACCATAATGATTTTTTGTATTTATGTGGCAATCGTACTTTAGAATTAAAATGGTGATTTGGAACAACATCTAACTACATCATTCCGTTACCCTTTTATTTATTTTGGGTTGCCAATCAATGTAGATTTAATAATTAAGTGTCTTCAAATTCCTTAACTGGTGCGTTTATCGCTAATTTGTTCACTTTAGTTTTAATCTACTTCTTTTGGAAGCGTTGAAACTTGTGCATAACTCCTATAGACCCATGACTGCAAAGCTCGCCAAAGTACGGGGATTTTTTAGGTTGGCCAGAGTGGAGGCGTTAAAATAGGAATCAACTCTTTCTTGCACCGTAAAGTACATCTTTGGAATCAAAACCTATCTTAAAATCGCTGACTGAAACTGTTTTATAATCTCGGCCAGGCATATTCGAACTATCGGGATATTCCAACTATATAGCGTAGACATTTTAAATACTGTTTGAAATGGGCATCATAATCCATGAGTGTACCGTGTTTTCCTTTCTTGTTCCATAAAAAACTTCTTCGGAATTAAAATCTATATTAAAATCGCCTACTAAAACTATTTTACAATATTCGCCAGGAGTTTTCTAACTATTCTCGAAATATATTTATTATAAATTGTCGCGTTTTGGTACCAAATTTAGAGATCCATTATCAAAAATTGCAAACCTTGTGCGACTACCAACATTTTATTAACGCCCTCCCCCCTCTCCACGTTATCTGGCAAGCACATTTACCGTGACAGTTCATATCTACAAAACTTGTCCACAAGATCGCGTAGACAAAAATGGGTATACAAAATTCTCTACTAAGCGAAATAGCACCCTAGTGCTGATAAAACAGTTGTCCTTATCATGTAGTGTCTAAGGTATTAATGCTTTAACTCAAACCTAAAAAACGGTATGATCTAGAAATAAGATATTTTGAAAGTGAGGTGTTTCCGCTGTCAAGCTTTTCTTTCTCTAAATGTGAATGACACCAACGTAGATTTTTGTGTCATGATATTACAATGATCTCAGGTTAGTACTACTCATTGACTTTAGGAGTAATTAATTGGTAAGTTTAAGTCAAGAGTAAAATAATTTCGCTTATTTTTAGATTCCAGATCACTGGAATCAATATGAATTACACATGTAAGAAAAATGTTCGTTCTCTACCGTACGAAGAACGGGCACGCAGTTAGTGAATAAATAAAAATTTATTGAAGGCTAAGACACGTGTTTTAAATTAAAAAGAACTTTATTAATATTCAACCATACACAAACATCGGTTACGTGCCCATGCCTGTTCTATTTAGAGATTAAAAGCATTGATGAAGAGATTCGAGTTAGGTATGTGGGCAAAATCTGAGTTTTAAAACTCTAAAAATGACTGAAAAAGTCATTGAAAAAGTCTATTATATTATATACTTTATAGAAATTATCGATATTGTATAAAATCATGTGTAGCAATTTCCACCATTAGAGAATCGTCAATGAAAACCACCTAAAACCTGTAAAACAAATTCTGAAGTGATTGGAAATTTCTCAGAATTGAAACCACAATATAAAATGAGTAAATATCTAGCTTTTCAAGGTTTCCAAGTAAACAAAATAGAACTACAGTCTCAGGGTTAGAGTAGTTTAAAATGAAGAAATTATACATTCTATTTGACACAGATAAGAAAATGCCTTACTAAGCAACATTAAAAATAAAAACTAACATTTTCAGCCAATTTTCATTAAAAGAAAAATGAAAAAATCTTGAGATTAAATTATAGTTACTCCGCTAACGAAGATATTTCGTTATGTTTTTATCATTTTTTATTTTATTTCTGTTCAAAATTTCCTGAATTCCTAACAAGTATTAATGTAAAAGAATTTTTCCTTGTTTGAGTTATTTTGCGTGGACATTTTTTTTTAGTTACTATCCTGTATTCCATTGCTTCTAAAATATCCAAGAAAAAGAGAAAACCTTGAATTTTTTTTTCAATTCCTTTTAATGGCGTAGTACATCCTCTTAAAAAAAAAAGATGTTTCATGCTGGCAAATTTCATATATTAGCACAAACCACAGAGATACCTTAATAAGGGGTTTCCTTTCAGAAGTACATTGAGTTTAATATGTAAGTAGTGATTAAGATGATTATTATATTTTTCAAACGGCAACAGTCCTTTTTTATTGTATTTTATCACTTTCTTTTTACTACTTAATAAAATGTGTTATTTTGTCATTAGCATAAATTCCTAAAACATGGAGACATTTTTTCCTCTTCAATTAAGGAGCAGAACAGTCTGACGCGCTTTTAGAATAAGTAATATTATATGTATACTAGCTGACCCGGCAAACGTTGTTTTGCCATATAAATTATTCCTAGGATTATTTTAGTTGAAAGAAATGACTAACTTATTGTAAGTTTGTGAGGATGTGGTATATGAGTGGAAGAGGCATGGAGCGCTGTGAACGATGTTGGAATATAAAAATAACACAATACCAAACATTTATATTTTTAATTCATTGTAATTTATTCTTTAAATTTATATATATCGCTAATTACAATAATTTTACTAAAAATAATATCAATCCCTTAACGCAATAGAGTATACAATATTTTTTGTTATCCCATCTTTAGATAACACAAACAAACTGGATGCCCACTGTATGGTGTTCTCAAATCTAATCCACAAACAGACATAGTTTGGCCTTGAGACTTATTGGTAGTCATTCCATAAAACATCCCCCCCCCAAAAAAAAGGATGAAAATCTGAAACACTTTCAGATTTTAAATATGCACTATAGTGCTATATATTAAAATCGTATCGTAATTTATGCGTCGTCCCTATTTTTCGTTTTTATTCCATTAAGTTGGAAAGTGTATCATTATTCATGACTGTGCTGTATTTTTCTTTCTTGTTTCATAAAACCCATCTTTGGAATCGAAATCTATCTTAAAATCGCCTACTAAAACTTCGCCAAGTATATCACAACTATACTTCACCGTTTTATACATTGTTTCCTACTTTAACGCCTCGACTCTCGCCAAAGTGGCGATGATTAAACATATGCAGTTACCATGACGATTTTTTGCATTTACGTAGAAATCGTAATTTAGAATTAAAAAGGCGATTTGGAACAACATGTTAAGTACAGCATGCCTTTACATTTTTATTTATTTTGGATTTCCAATTAATGTAGTTCTAATAATTAAGTGTCTTCAAATTCCTTAATTGGCGCGTTTATCGCTAGTTTGTTTACTTTAGTTATCACCTAGTTCTTTTGGGTGCGTTGAAACGGTACTTACGTATTATCCCGGCGGTCACTTCCGCCAAACTACTTTTCGTAGATTTTAAATACGTTGCCAATCGTATTCCAAACCATCAACAATTTCATGTGCCCGGCATTTATCTTGGTGAAAAATTGCTTCGCCGGGATAATACGTAAGTACCGTTGAAACTTGTGCATAACTCCCAGAGACCCATGACTGCAAAGCTCGCCGAAGTACGGGGATTTTTTAGGTTGGCGAGAGTGGGTGCGTTAAAATAGGAATCAACTCTTTCTTGTACCATAAAACACATCTTTGGAATCGAAATCTATCTTAAAATCGCATACTGAAACTGTTTCACAATCTTCGCCAGGCATATTCTTCCTGTAGGCATATTCCAACTATACCGCAAAGACATTTTAAATGCTGTTTGGAATGGGCATCATAATCCATGAGTGTACCGTGTTTTCCTTTCTTGTTCCACAGAGCACTTCTTCGGAATAGAAATCTATATTAAAATCGCCTAATAAGTCTTTTACAATATACGCCAGGCGTTTTCTAACTATACGCGAAATATATTTATAATAAATTGTAGCGTTTTGGCACCACATTTAGCGATCCATTATCAAAAATTTCAAACCTTGTGCGACTTTCAATATTTTATTAACGTCCCCCCCCCCTCTCCACATTATCTGGCAAACACATTTGAAAAGTGATTCAACACTCTATGTCTACACAGAAATCCTGATTGAAATTAATAGCACTCGGGGGCTAAACATTTTGGGGTGGACCGCCCTTATGACTTAGGGGTATGAGACATAGTTAAAAACCTATTCTCAGACCTAACGAATACATAGAAAATTTCATTAAAATTGGTCGAGTGGTTTCGGAGGAGTTAGGTGACTAACACTGTGACAGGAGAATTTTATATATTGGATTTTCCGTAGTTTAAAAAAAAAATTCGCACATTAAAAAAAATTTTTAGAAAATTTTCCGGGGGATTTTCTAAAATACCCATTTTTTCTATGTTTTTTATAATAGAAATAATGAAGGGAGAAAATCACTTTTATTTGACGATAACTGTTTTACATACTGCATATGACATCAAGTAAACTCTCTGGGGGAAAAAAATGTGTAACCGAATGAAAGAAGAGATGTTGGTATCAGGGGCGTAGCCAGGGGGGGGGGGATATCGGGATATATCCCCTTTCCGAAATGTTTGGATTAGTGATGAAATTCCGTCTATTTATACAGATATAAGTTCATATCCCCCCCCGAAATATTTTCCAGGCGCATATCCCCCCCCCGAAATATTTTCCTGGCTACGCGCCTGGTTGGTATGATAAAAGTAGCATCCTGCCGTGATAAAATTTGGTCAGTTAGTGTGAAAAGAAAAAAGATCAGTAGGTCGTACCATTTTATCATGGAGATTTTTTTTAGCACATCTCTTGCTGTTTAACGGAAACCACTTATGCGGATGATTTTATTTAAGAGGTGGAAAAATTGTGATGCAAAGAAAAGAGAATTGATCTTCTCAATTTTCTAAATTTCTTTTAGGAATTTATTCTTATTTGATCTTGAGGAACCCTTAAAATCACGAAATGATCAAAGACCGTGCTTTATCCAATAATATAGAAGTGTAGCTAATTTCTGATGGCGGGTTGTGAAATTATCATACAGGGTTAAAATAGGGTTTCAAGTAGATTATCTATTTTTTTATTAAGGTAATATCAACAAGTAACATTAATATGAAAATTTGACCTCAATTAAAAATAGAGAAGTTTCCAAAATTTAAAACTACAATGCGTGTTAAAAGCGTTTAATAAACGAGATTTTGGCT
The DNA here is from genome assembly GCA_038373885.1 of Cheiracanthium punctorium. NCBI lineage: Eukaryota > Metazoa > Arthropoda > Arachnida > Araneae > Cheiracanthiidae > Cheiracanthium > Cheiracanthium punctorium. The sequence goes on from JAWZYV010012460.1 coordinate 109,215, forward strand.
ATTTTAAAAATTTGCTCAGAAGCAATCTTGCGAATCTCAAATTAAAGTAATCATTCCGTGGAGATATCATCAAAAAATATGTGATAATTAGTAAGATGCAAACGCTTATCAATGCTTTTCCCTTTATTTCATACTTATATGCTTCAAACAAATAATTTAAATGAAAAAAAAATTGAATGCCGCACTGCAAAGTTTATCTTTTCATTAACCATTTATTTATTTTTTATCAAATTTTGTTTTCAAGAGAGCAATTTCGAGAGAACCTCACTTCTCTAAAACTTTAAAATTTGTCATATTCCTTCTTCCTTTTCTCACTATGCTAATTATAAATATGCAGATACGATTGCCTTGAATGTAGATATAATACTACTTTCAAAAGTCTGTGGAAGGTCTGGAAAATATTGCCTCTAAACTACAGTATTCACTCTACGCTAATATGAAATATGTTAAATTTGTGCACAGAAACACAACTTTTGGTCTGTGAATGCAGTTAATTTAATTACTTTCATTTCTTTTTCACTAAAGTGTGAGCGAATTCCGCATCCTTTTAAAGGCAATGGGTTCCGCTGTCATGCTCCGTTTCCAACAGTTTGAAGCGTTTGCTCGAAAAGAAATAAAAATATGATAAAAAAAAAAAATTGCGTGATTCAATAAGGAAATAGACCGATGAATGAAATAAAATAAAAATCCGCACGATATTAAAAAATTTCAACTTTGCAGAATAATATAATGTATTACGTACTATTAGTAGTCCACATACTGAATTCTTACTTTTACAAAACAAAAAATCTGGAGTGACTCCACTCGACTTTCCGAGCATTTCATATTTACCAAGCGTTTAAATAAATTTCATTCAACTGAATCGTAGTCAGTGTTCAGGAGCTAGTGCACTTAAAATGATTTGAGTGTATCTAGGCCGCAATGTATAAGAATACGTTTTTGTAGCCCTGTACAAAACTGTAGGGCCTACACTCACTAAAATTTATGGACTGTGTAAGACAGTGACTTATAATGTGCGTACCTAATTTGATGTCAATCGAATGCACCATTCAGACAATACTTCACTTTAAATGATCTGCGTTCTTAGGCCGCAATGTATATAAGAATTACTTTTTGCGAGCCTGAGAGCAAACTATCAGCTCTGCGCACACCAAAATCTGTGCAATGTCATGAGATCGTGACCTAGAATATACATACCCAATTTGAGCTCAATAGAATGCATCCTAAAGACACTAGCGCACTCAGAAGAATTTTCGACCATAGGTTCTAATGTAAAAGGACACTCGATTGTCGCCGTGTCAAAAAACTTTCAGTAACTATGCAGAAAAATTTATACATGTTGTGTGACGGTGACCTATAATATACATACCCAGTTAGAACTTCTTCGAATCCACCATTAAGACACTCGCTCCTTTTAAATTATTTGCGTCCTTAGTCCGTAATGTATAAGTATTGTTCTTTGCAATCCCGTGAACAAACTATCAACTCTACACATGCCAAAACCTATTGATATCACCTGTGACCTTTTATACCGGGTGATTCAAAATAGATGTTAGGCGATTATTTTTTTAAACCGGAAGTGATCGAATCATACTTCCAATTAGAAAGGGTCGTCCAATAAGAGTACCTTTCAGATAGGGCATTTTTTTACTGGGGGTTGTATACATATTAAAATACGAAATTTAATTTTTATACGGTCCCACCTTTCCTACCCTTTATTTTACTTCCTATATTTAGACGAATGTTGCTCTTTGCCTAAGAAAATTGATAAAACAAACCGCGTGTCTCTACGTAGAATAGTTTCCGAGATATATCAATGTGAAAATTTTGGCATTTGTCGCCAAGCACTAAGGGGATGTCTCCAAAGTGAGAAAAATGTAATTGCTCTTACACTGACGTTAATCTATGTTAATAGTCACTTGATAGACACAGTTGACTCCTCAAATACTAATTTATCTAGACTTTTCCTGCAAGACATGTTTGGCGGTTTCTAGTGAAAGTTACCACACCATAGTAACCTATACTGTTATTTTGCCATTCTCTTTTACACTTTAAAATTCCTTCTTTAGAAGCGTGATGAAATGAGCGGATGAACCCCCCCCCCCCTGAAAGGCTAAATTATCGCTAAATTCATAAAGCAGTACCTATCATTTTAGGTGAAACTGTACCTGTTAATTTCACACATGTGAATGAGTGTAATTGCTTTCCCCAATAATGAAATCTTTATTTATCTTTTATCATATCATTGTTGGTCCCCTAAAGTAAAGATTTTCTCAGCTGAAAACTGACGCCAACACAGAAGGTAAAGTGGTGTAAGCCATCATTTTCAAAATTAATATTCTCGGAAACTATTCCACTTAGAGACACGGGATTTTTTAAAATTAGTTTTAGACAAAGAGCAACATTCTCCTAAACATAAAGGGTAGGAAAGGAGGGACCGTATAAAAATTAAATTTCGTATTTTAATATGTATACAACCCCCAGTAAAAAACATCCATATCTGAAAGCTACTCTTAATTGGACGAACTTTTCTAATTGGAAGTATGTTTCGATCTCTTACGGTTTAAAAAATAATCGACTTAACTTCTATTTTGAATCACCCGGTATATATGCGTAATTTGTGCTCAATCGAATACACCGTTTACACTCTAGCGCATTTGCAAGGATTTCCGCCCATTGGCCATAATGTAACATAAATCATTTTTGTAGCCCTGTAAAAAAACTATCAGTCCTATACACACCAAAATCAATACCAGTCTTTCGACGGTGGTTTATGACATTATGCAAAATTTGAGTTAAATCAAAATTTACCATTTAGACGCTAGCACACTTCCAAGAATTTCCGTCCATAGACGGTTATGTAAAAGAAATCTTTTTCGTAGCAATGTAAAAAAAAACTTGAAGTGCTGTTACACGCCAAAATCAATACCGGTCTTTTGCGACTTCATTTCACGGTCATTTGGACGGCATTTTTACTTTTAAACATGCGATGTGCTTATTATGTGACCTTCGATGTTGAATATTGTGGTAAATTTTAGTATAATGGATCTTTTATGTCAACAGTGGTTTTTGATTTTTCAATGTGTATGCGCATACAGAAAAAAATTAAATGTCATGGTCGTTTACGTTACACACACCAAAAAAAAAAAAAACAGTTTTTGTTAAACTGAAACTCATTATTTTATTTCTGTTCTGTGATTCTGGTTTAAAATTCACAACTTTTAAATATGGTGGACAACTATTCAAACTTAAAAAAACATTTTTATTTATTTAGTGAGATTTCAATAGACTCAGCACAAAAATATTAGTATTTAGTCACTTATGATACACAATATTGGTCACTTACGTTACTAGTCAAAATTAATTTAAAGTATGTACTGTAAACTTTAAGTAATGTTCACGGCAACACTGTAAAATTTACAGTGTTGCCAAACAGTATAGAAATAAGTCGGTAGTATACAAATAAGTCTATTAAAAAATTCTAAATAAATTTTGAAAATTTTATTCTTTTTTTTCCCCTCTTATGGAATGACCCGGATGCTTTAGAATTCAGCTTCTAAATGTATAATACTCACGATTCGACAAATACATAGTTGTAAAAATTTATGGTGACTAATTTTATGATAACCGATACCGTGGCTTTTAATAAATATAAAGAGTGCCTTTTACTGTTGTTTAAGCAATTAAAAATAAAAGTCCATTCTGGAAGGGGGAACTTTTTTTTCCTGTTAATACGACTAAATACGTTTTCAATTGAAATTTAAACAAAGTTACTTTTTCTGATTTTTCTCACTTTAGAATTTTGTATAACCGTGTGTATTTTGTCGCGACACCAATGACACTTTTTTCAATGTGCCGATACAGTTATTCATCTCTGAGCATATTCAAAAGAGGATATCCGCTCACAGATTGGGCTCGATGCATTGCATTCAGCGGCTTGCTTCTATCGGCGGCCTGTAAGGGTGAATGTAAAAATATATTGGAATGAAATGGTGCATTTTGTACTTTTTTTCTTTTTTCTCGAAGTGGTTTGTTGAGGCTTCACGCAAGTAGAAACTCACGCGCTTAGATTTTGAATAAAATAACCATTTATAGTACAGTCGTTCTAAATTTCAAGTAAAAACGGTGTTTGTCCTTATTTAGCGGCATTTTTTGAGAACGACAGATTTCGACGAAACTGAAATCTTTCACACATGAACATTAGAATTTTATGCGATGTTTTCAGTGAAGGTGCTTCAGTTATTAGGAAAAAGAGTGTTTTATCAAATGATTATAAAGTTTTGAATGCTTTTTAACTTGACAAGTTTCTTCAAGTTAAATATTTGTCAATCTTCAACAAAATAAGATTGTGGATTTATCTATTTAGACGGAAGCAGGGTTTATTTTTATTACGTACTCTTCTTGTAATGGAAAGCTGAGAATGAAAGTTACCACACAGAATTTTGGAATTTATAGTGTTTACGAAGAAAGTAAATCTTAAATTAAAGATATTGGTAGGGCTCAGTTAACAGTGGCTGTTCTACAGTACCAAAGTTCATCCAGAGAACTCAATCATACAGAAGTAATAACATCGCTGTTACATTGAAAAAAAAATTCCTCAACGACATGACCGATCAATACCATCCTGCTTCAGTACCATCTACATCGTGGCTGCTATCGGTGTGCCAAAATTTTTCATGATCATATGAGTGGTCTTGGGGGGGGGGGGGGGGTTCGCGAACAAACGTCGCAAAATTTAATCATTCAGATTCAGTTATTTTCAGTAATTATTCCTCAACGACATGGCCGATCGCTACTATTTCACTTCGGTACTATCTATGGCATTGCCTCTATCACTGTGCCAAATTTGGACAAGATCGAATGATTTTCCTCGAAGGAATTAGCGAACAAATAGAGTATTCTTTTTTAGGGATTATTCCTTAACGACATTACCGATCACGACCGTCTTGTTCCATCAACCATCTGCACCATGGCCGCTACCACTGTGCCAAATTTGGTCACGATGCTGTGAGTGTCTTGGAGAAGCAAGGTTACAAAAGTCCAGATATTCAATCATAAAGCTTCGCTCTGTCTTCGGCTACGCTCAGCAATAAAAATTTTGAGGGGCCTCTATGCCCAGCATATACATTGGCGTGCTATGCCTAGCTATGATACATTGGCGTGATTATATCAAGCCAATAACTGGTGACCATTTGATGGAGATTTCGTAGAATTCTTCGAATAATTATAGTGCTTGTTCGATGATGGTTTGATTAATTATAAAAAACTGAAAACTATTTAAAAAATATAACGTTCATCTGCACAGAATGACAAGTGAGTATTACGGCATATTAAAACACGTCTGCCAAAGAGTCATAATACGTATTATTAAACCAATTTATATGAACGGTGGTAACCTGCTGGAAGACACCAAACTTTAGGACTAGTTAAAGAACCAGGAAGTTGCGAATTTGATCCATTACGTATCACAGAAGGCTACCGTATGCATTCAGTATACGTGCACACCAAATTGGAGTCCATAAGCACTTTCTTAGGGCGCTGTGATTCTGAATATTCTCTCGTTTCTGTTAAGAATTTTTAAATTGTTGAGGGAATTTCTGGAAATGGTGCAAGCAGTTCTAAACAATGCATTCGGATAACTTACTTCGATTGAAAATTTTGAATTTAGCGAACGCATGACTTAAGTGGGACAGAAAAAGTTGTGCCTTTGAATTTTATTTAAGGCAGGTTATGCTGAACTATTTATTTTTTAATATGGGAGAATACTTTAATTCAATGAATTTCTTGTAAAACGGAAAAAATGACAGACAATCATAGAACTAATCACATGTTATTTTTAATAGTATTATCTCCATCTTCTTACGTGTACGAAAAACAGGAATCATTTATTATCTGATTTAGTATTTGTATTACTTGATAAGAAATTAAGGACAATTGCCCATGTCCTATCCATGGATATCTGGATAAGATCTTTCGCCTATCGATATCGCATCTGTCTGCCGTTGATCTGTTATTTTCAGGAAATTATTAATGGAACATTTCGGTAGCGTTTTGGTCAAGGTCTCGAAGAGATATAAAAAGCCACATTAACTTTTTATTTCTCGTGTTATTGTCACATGTAGTAGATTTGGGAATGCATCATTTTGCGGCTTTTGCACTGTATAAAAAGATTAAAAAGCTGTTAGTTTCGATATTCATTAAATAAAAAGCTTAAATAACTTGGCTTCTTCGTTTTTGAGTCTCAACTAACAAATTTTTTAATTGTTTGAAGGTAATTAAAACAGCTCTTTATATTTTCCCTATATTTAAACATACTTTATTAGCAAAGATTTAAAAGTCCCCCGTCCTAGGCATTCCTTCCTTTGGTAGATAGCACTAGTGTGCTTTCTCTTAACAAAATACGACGACAGAGATTCAACGTCTAAGACAAAATTAATTAAGAAACTGTAATGTTCTGCTGAATATTCAAGCTCATTTCGTTAGAGTATAGGTTCAAATCCACAAAATGTCAGTACAGTCTGCTTATCAGGATTTTGGTAATTTCGTTTTAATTTCACTTGAATAAGAGTTATTATTAGTATTATTATTTTTTTTTTGGGGGGGGGAGAAACATTCATTTTCATGCCTGTATTCTACGAGTAGAAATTTGGTATCAAACATCAACAGATAAGCGATTAACGAAATTAAAATATTACTAAATATTTTTATAATACTTAAATATTAATTATAAAAATTAATTTACTTTTTATTTTAAAATTACTAAATTGCATAATTTTTTTCATCGATGAAATTACTTCTTGAAAAGCCTTTATAGAACGAAAGAAAGAATCTATGCAGACATGGCTGTAATACTTTTTTAGCTTTTCTTTTCTAAAACCAGCTTCTTTGGTAACTGAAATGGACATTTTTTTTATGCTTAATAGTCTCTTTTCCATCAAAAAAATAAAATGGCAACCTACTAAATAAGCATACCTTCAGAATGTCGCAAATCTTCTTTATGGCGAAAAGAAAAACGAAACAGAAAAAACAATGTCAATATTTCGTAACTGTTCGTTAATAGGTAAACACGTTTTAGTATTTGAAGGACATTTCTTGTCACATGTAGGAGGTTTTTTTCTTCTTTTTTTCTATTAACTTGTATGGGGACACAGGAAAAAAGACACATCACGTTTTTCTCAGCTTAGCTTCCGGACGGATGTATGTCATTATAATTTCCTATCTGTGTGACATAGTTTTTTGGTTATTAAAAAAATTTAACTAGGGTGTGTTTGTGTATTGAGTAGTCACGTGCAGAAAATGAGATTTTTTTTACCAAAGTCTAGGCAAAAAAAGGTTTTAATTTTGCCTCTATAAAACTGCATTGAAGTTAGTTTAAATTTCAAAACACTGGGTAATATTTTCGAATGATAAAAAGAAATACAGATAGCTTGAAATCGCACGTACAAAGTACATCGAATTGACAAGAATTTACGTATTTACCCTCTCGCCTATGAAAACATTTAAAAGTTTTTTTATTTATTTATTTACTATATAGTATACTAAGTATTATAACTTTATTTTTAAGGAATATGGACATTACCACACATTTCTTGTAAATGAAATACTATCAGTTTTCACGTGTTAAGTGGGTGTATTTAATAAATCTAATGACTAATGTTTTATACGCCAAAGAATAAGCATTTGGAGATTTCTGAGACTAATATATAAACTTTTTTAGAGTTTAGCGAAAAACGAAATGGCTGTTATGCCGAGTTTGAGAAAGCGGGTTCTAGGGGTTTGCACAGTTTTAGGCTTGGCGCAATTCACAGAGAGCGTAAGGAAACAGTATTTTTAAAAACAAATGAGAGTATTATTAGAGTACATTTAGACATTAAATTTTAATTTTCCATGCAGAAATAATGCAGTTATTAAGACGATTTTAAGCGAAATATCATCAGGATTTCCCCCAAATTAAGTAACTATTCTCTCGCTGCCAGTTGCAACCATCGCAAATAAAGTTGCGATGTGAGAAAAGTCCATGGTTTTTTTAATAACAGAATTGTAGATGTATTCTTTGATTGCAGTTCCCTCTCTAATCATTTCCCTGTTAACTTAGATGTTCGCAAAAGTAACACATGAATCATAGTTGAGTCAATAAAAGGGTTGTATACAACATGATTCTCGACTTAGTGCTTTAGGAATGTGCTTGGACTAGTTAGGTGGTAAACAAACTAAAGGTCCCCGCCCTGACCTACGAGGAGAGAGGTGTTCAAGAGAAAACGTCAAAGTTCTATTTTTTGGTTTTTTCGATTTTATCTTTAAAATAGTGCATTTTAGCTAAAAAGTTTGTTATATAATGAAACTGACAAAATTACCTACAAGGCTGTTTGCAGTTTTTTCTTTTTCAATCTCCAATAGCTATTTAGATGTCTGCCTAGCGCCAAACATTGCACATTTTTCAAGAACTTATTTTTCCTACCCCTTTCCATTATTTTTACCTTCTGTCTTTCAGAACTCTGTTCTACCGTATTGATGTTCAAAAGGAAAGTAGTAGAGCAATATTGATTTCCTCTAAAATAAGTTATTGGTTGCAATACTTTATCTTGAATGATGAAAAGTCATAAGGAATTGAAAACTTCAAGAAATATTCGAAAACTGAAAACCCGTATGAAAACATAGTATTGCACATTACTTATTAATCAGGAGCTATGTGTTTGCATAAAAACTATTTTTACGTATTTATACATATGCATACTATATACACGTATTTAAATTTAAAATAAGTTTATAAAATGCATTAGCCTCTAGCAGACTCCATATTTATTAATTCTTTCTTCAAATAAAAATAAAACAAAAATCGCATCCAAATGTCAGTGACCTAAAAGAAGTCCTTTTATTTTATTTATTTATTTTTAAGAAATAAGGTTCTTTAACAACGATCTTCCAGTTAAGAACTATTATTGATTGTTTACGTAATCACTCTGAGATTTATTACGAAATTATCCTCAGTTAAAGTCTGCAAATGCGCTGAAAATAGCATTGTTATTCACTCGAGCGAAAAGGATGACCGGCACGAATTGAGTATGTGTTTTCTTGTTTTTCGTTTAAAGTAAACATTTTTTTTTTTCGAAATAGTCTAAACTTTTTTGTATTGAATCTATCGAATGCGGATTAAGAAGGACAAGGTTTTTATGGAACAAGAGAAAATACTTTAAAACATTTTGTTATGTTAAGTTTTAGATTAGTGTCATCAGATGATATTTTATTTATTTATTTATTGCTGAGTATTTTTAGCTTCCATATACATCAGAAAATGGAATGTTCATTACATTGTAATTTATGTAAAAGGATTTTATTTATGAATGCATAATCGACACGTGAAAACTTTTCTAACATTCAGAAAGAGTAATCAATTAAACTGAAAAATCATGATTCAGTCCATTTTTATTTACAATAAATTTTTATGTTTGTTTCAGCACCGTCTTAACAAGTATTTTTCATTATGTTTTAGGTAACAAGTTAAGGAGTCAAATTTTGAAAATGGAAAGACTTTCAATAGTATCATTTTTATGGCTAGCATTCCTTGCAAGTGCATTAGCTTCAGAAAGTAGTAAAGAAGAAAAGTGAGTTTGTTTACTTGTCTCTTTAAAAAAAATTCTGAATTGTGTATCACACTAGATTAAATAGTCTGCGTTCTTTCTTTTATGTAAAACATTACACAATAATGAAAGGGCAATAAGTCAAGCAATGATATTACAGTACACAATTTTTACAAGCATTTATGTATGTCATTTCCTTGTCCATTCTTGTAAAACAGATTTCGGCTACGAAAATGGTTAGCAAGATAATTTTTTATATCTGTCTTTTTGCTGTGTGTAATTGTGTGTACTTTAATCTCTAATTGTTTAAAGTGCATTTTAAATATTTAATCTTCTTCGAGCAAAATAAAATTAAAATCTAATATTGATATTGGGGTAAATATTCCGGCATGCTTTGCACCTCCACAAAAAAATTACAGTAAAAAAAAATTATTTTATATAAAGTGTTTACTGAACACATAACTTCTCATACTTCTTTTAATTTAAAAAAAAATTGGGTTATTTACAAAACTAAGACGAAACGTTATAGTATCAGGTTGTAACGAAAGTTTCCCGCCAAATCTGCTTGAAAAACTAACTTCTAACTCCTTAGATAACTGTTTTTGAACTTTCGGTACCAAACCTGCACAGTGTCACGTGATACAACAATAGTATTTAAATATGTACTCATTATTCGTTGATATTCTGCAGCTGACTTTTTGCAACACAACTGGAAGTACATGATGGTTCTAATCCTCTAGAGTGATAGTTCCATTTGACACACCTTGTACTTAATGATAACTATATTTTTTACAGATTTCATAACACAGTGTTATAAAGTAAGTCTCTTTCTTTCAAATACCAAAAATCGTTTGACAAAATATGAGCAAATACGCCAACGAGAACTGTGTACTGACGATGCTTACGATGGCGGGAAACTTTCGTTACAACCTAATACTTTTATTCGAATGCCTCAGAAAGGATGCAGCATGCGTACCTCTTTTACATGACCTCACAATGTTGCATTCATAGATTATTTTCTACGTGGAATGAACTCAGTAGCAACATTGTACTATTTGCGTGAATTTTTCGTTACTTAGTTATAGAATAGAAAAAATAACTGAGCCGAGAAGCATATTATAATCAATGAGTTTAACATGGTTTTATTTCTTTATTAATTTTGATTTGTATTTTTATGCTGCTCAAAATGCTTTAGAAAGTTCTATGTTTTTTTTCCCCTTTCAGTGGTTATATTTTTACTTGTCCGAGATCTCTGAAAACCGGTGCACAAAACTACTTGCAACTCCGTCGCTATGGGGACCTGGATGCTGGAGTTCTTAAAATTAAAGTTACTTATACTGATGGCTATAGCTCTAACGAAACTGTTGCAACCGAAGATTCGTATGAAATAGAAGAAGGTAGGAAATTATGATTTCTAGAACCTTTTTCTGTTAGTTTCATATATCCCCTTACAATATCTTGTAACGTGTGCCCAATGTTTTGCTCTTGAAATATAAAATAACCCTTAAAAGTTATATAAAGTGAATAGGTATTTCTATAACAATGGATTTTTTAAAACATAAATAATTATTGAACAAATTTCACTATTTAACACTTTTTTTCTCATAGACACTACCACAGATCTTTTAGAGGACACAGCCCGTAAGTTTTACTGACCACCTAGCAAAAAGATAAGCATTAGGGTGGGCTGGAAAAAAAAAGGGAAAAAAAAAACGAACATTTTTTTTTTTCCCAACTGGAAATAGCGTGGAAAATTTGCGATTTTGGAGGACTAAATAGTTGTTAAAAAGAAAAAAAAAAATCGGTTTTTATTTTGCTCTCGCGCATTTGCTCTAAAGCTTGCCAAAATTTGGGAAAATCACGCTTTTTACTTTTTTTAATTTGCTTGTTTCTGAAAGTAATAACTCAAATTCTTGTGTATTTCAACCACAAACAGTAATGCTTAACCATTATTTAAATCCATTTACATCTTCCGGTCGCGCACCGCTTAACGAAGTTTAGGGATGGACGTGAGACGCGAGAATTCTCGCATTGTCTCGCGTTCTCGCATTGTCTCGCGAGACGAGACAGGCATTTTTTTGCGAGACGAGAAAGAAAATATTTTGCGGGACGAGACGCGAGACGAGACAGAGTCTTGTCTCGTGCGAGATTTCTCGCATTTTTTTCCGTCTCGCATAAATACGATCTGAAAAGCGACAATTTGCCTGAAGCCTCTACCGTTTAACTTGCGTCTCCTTCGTTTTCGGTCCTGATATACTATCAGCACTCTACAATACGCACAAACACGTAACATTTAAAATTAGAACAGACGAGAGATATACAAAACACACAAAGGAGAGGATAAAGAAAGAGGCGGAAAAAAAAGAAAACAGAAGAGTTGAAAGAAAAATAATAAGTAAATAGGAAAGGCGGTACGGTATGTTCAAATCTGGCCACTTTTAGACGGGGCCCGGGGCATTAAGTTTGGGGCCCCCCTTACTATCCCCTTTTTTACGCATTAAGCCCCTTTACTGAGCCCCCCTTTTTTAAGCATTTTAACCCAGTTTTGACCGTTGTTGTACTCGAAAATTGCATTTCAGTTAACTGTAGTTTTTGTACTTTAATCAAATCGTATTTATCACCCCAAAAAAATCTCTAACTTGATCTAGTGATAGACAATTAGGTAATACCTATATTATAGAGGAAATTCAGTTTTTTCCCCACAATTACTATTTCAGTACATATGAATTTATAATTTAGATAATCGGGATATATATGGGCCCCCTTTTTCTTCAGGGGCACCGGACTACCGCCCCCCCTTGTCCCTGTGATAATCGGGTTCTGGGTATATCAGAGAGAGATTAGAAGTAGAGCAACTTGCATTCGCATTGATGCTTAGTCTGAGTAGGTTGAAATATGATTGAATATCCTTGGTTGAAATATCCTTGTACCGATATTATCCTCAAACTTTCCCGCACGTTGCGGCGTGCGTAGGGGGGGGGGGCGCCCACCCTGGTAACAACTTTCTAGGGGCGGTTAAATCCCTATTGTTGGCCTATTTTAAAGAGATTAAAATGACATTTTTTATTCTTATATATTAATATCGGACGGAAAGAAATGCAAGCAATTTTTTTAAAAACTATTTCTCTTTTCGTTTATATTATCATGTTTTCCCTTCCTTCGGCTTGCAAAACTTTTATAAATTTTTTTCCTCCCCATCATTTTATCTTGCAGTTGGGTTCCTATTTTAAAATTATCTTCGCCTGTTAGATGTCTTTTCATTTTTTTTAAAAAACCACCCTGGATATACATTAGGGAGATTATGGTTTAATTTTTCTGTAAACAGGGCGACCATAACGACTGTAGTACTATCGCTAAAAATTATTGTGGAAAAAGTACAAACGGATAGTCGTCAACAAATTAACTGTTCAGTAATTTAAAATATAAACAAAAAATAAGACGTCTATTAACCAACTGAGATACTATAATGAAATCTAAAAATGCACACACGTTAATGTTATTGGAAATATTAGGCAAATAATTATAATTATCGTTAATATAATCTTGTTTTCATTAATATAAAAATTACACATATTTTAGAGACTTGAAATTGACCTTAAAGGAAATAGTAGAGATTTAATAAAGACTAAAAGTGTTCTGTTTATAATTTTTCAAGGGTTATCTTACAACCAACTGAACGATAAGTAATTCTAATTTGTGTTAATATATCCCGCAGTAATTTCAACAGAGGAGATTACTTGAACTTAAAAAAAAAAAAAAATCTGTTTTGTCTCATGCAGATATGATTTTAGTAAAATATTCGCTATTTCTCGTATGAAGAGCGGGTGCGCAGCTATTTTAAAACAAACGGTTGTCCATTTCGTGTAGTGTCTGAGGTATTTAATGCTACGACTTGAACAGTATGATGTAGAAATTACACATTTTGAAAGTCGGGAGTTCTCTGCAAACCGCTAAGCTTTTCACTTTTCTGATCGCGAATGACACTGACGTAGTTTTTTGAGTCATTATATTGCAATGATGCCAGGTTAATACTCATGACGCAAACTTTACATCAAGAGTCAAATAATTTTGCTTTTATTTTAGATTCCACATCACTGGAATTAATTGAAATTACGCATGTTAAGAAAATTTTCGTTTAGTACAGTGCGAAGAACGGGCACGCAGCTAGTAAATAAAAATAAATACTATATTTTCGGTGTGACATTATATATACGGATTAAATCTCAATTTCTTTTACTTCAAATGCCGATATATGCTGATATAGTTATTAATATATCTACTGATGTGGCTATATGTAAGTAATTGTTATTATTAATATTAATTTTCAATAAAATCCCAATAATAAGTTAGTATAAAATGGTAACGAAATCGCAGTCCTTAATTTTGCGAGACTCGCGAGACGTTTCGCGTCTCGCGCGAGACGAGACAGCAATTTTTTTGCGAGACGCGAGACGAGACAGAGTGTTTGCGAGACGAGACACAGTGTTTGCGAGACGAGACGAGACGCGAGACGAGACAGAGGTTTACCACTGCGAGACGAGACGAGACAGCCCCGATTCTCGTCTCGCACGTCTCGCGTCCATCCCTACAATGAGACTTTGATAAAAATTCACATATAATGGTAGATTTCAATTTAAGGGGGAAAAGATACTAATTTACAATTTCCCCCCCTTTACTGGGTACAAGTTTGAATTCCAACTATTTAAGAAAATTATAAATATTTGTAAACAGATTTTTTTTTATTGACAAAAATAATTGTTTATATGAAGAATCGTAAATCTATGAAAATCCTACTGAACACAAATGAACATCTCAGTTTTCACTCGTTGTTAGTTTAAGGTACTTTGAAATCTAATTTATGGGTGAAGTTAGACAAAATTAATTTAAGAGCATAGTCATTCTTATAAAACCATCTCTAGACTCAGCTCCACAACCTTTACTTGGGGATAAAGTCAGGAACTTTCGCAGAAAAATTTCTATCGCGAGTTTTACACATCTTTCAATATCCTGTGTAAATTGAGAATGTCTTGAATGTTATACCCATCGCACTTTGAGTCACTTTGGATTTGTAACTGTAAAAATTAAAATTCTTCGTTAGAAACACACATTAATTAAAAATAGGACAAAAGATGTTTGATCAGGCAAGTTTCTACTGGTGAGTACAGGACTCGGTGTGATTCACAAGCGCTCAAAATTAATAATAAAAGCACCATAAAATTTTCTTCACCTTTTAGACGTTCACCACGAATATTTTAATCAAGCGACAGTAGTGTCACTTAGTAAAGCCAAGCTTGAGGTCATACCTAATGACCTTATGCTTGAGCAAATATTGTAAGTTACGATTGCCAGACCCAGATGATACAGACAACTGCGCGAACACTTTCGCAGAAAAATTTCAAACATTGCAAACAGCTTTGATGTTTCTTTTTACAAATTTATGTATTGTAAAATTTTTAAAAATGTAAATAAAACATGTTCTTCATGTTTCATTTTGCAAAATAATCTATCAATATCAACTTTAGTTTAAAAGTAGTACGTTATTTTAAAATAATGTGTTTCGCTGTTGGCAGCTATATAGCACTCAGGAGGTATGTAGTTTTGTTTTACAGAACATTTTAAAGAAATTATTTGAGTTCACAGACAGTTTTACTTAATCTAGGTCTGAATATTGCTATTGAATGAGACATTTTTTTTTCTATCAAATGCTTATTTCCTCCATAAAAACAAATGTTGTTTTATTCTGTTTAAATTGTGCAGCGTTCTTTATTAATTTTAAAACAAAATTTTAAAAATTCATTCAGGTCTAACGTGGTAAACATAATGTTTCATAAAATATATTACTTAAAATATGTTGTAATTAATTTAACCATCTTTCTGTAATAAATGCTTTAAAATACAAACTTTTATTTTCTCTTTTATCGTTCCAGGGAAAGTTGATACAATTTTGAAGTTGTATATGGAGCCTTTCGAGAACTACGTTTATAATGGAAAAATCACAATTAATGGCACGTTTGGTGATTACGTCATTGGAGGAACTGACAAAGTTTACTTCAGTACATCACAGGATAACATGGTGTTTATTCAAACAGATAAGCCTCTGTACAAAGAAGGACAAACTGGTAACGCATCGTGCTTCTTCAGCTTTTGAATTGTGTTTATTATGGAATTCCATGGGTTTTTTTTTTTTTTTTAATATTCGAATTGGACATCAAAATGTATAGCTTAATTTTGATGACGTTCATTTATGATAAGCGAACAAAAATGGTAACTGTCAGCAATGCTACAAACTTTAGTCATTTAGAAAACTTATCTCATGTACAAAGTGACTGTGTTTTCTAAACATGGAGCGTACAGCTTAAATAATATTAATAATCATGCTATCGTTTTGCTTTTTAGACATACATAAATTTTTCCTTATTTATTATACATATGCGCGATGAAATTGTGTGCAAAACATCAAATGTTACTTAAATTTATTCACTTTGGATCATTTATATAAAAATGAATTTATCTAGAACCATAAGCGTGGAATGTAACGGGAAATAAATTCGGTATTTTCTTGGGTATAGCTTAAATATGCACACAGTGTGGTAAAGTTAATTTCCTAGTTTACAAGTGAATTTTACGAACTCTAATTGGAATTAAACATAAGTATTAGCGAGAAATAACGAGCATGTTCCAAAATAAATTTAAATAAAAGTAGACCTAACAAATTAAACAAAAATTAATATTACTAAGTAGAAAATACAAGCAGGTAATAAAGCACGTAAAATCTAGAAATTTTGACCTGCTTAATTCTTACAGTATTTGAGTAACTATCATTTTTTTTTAATGTTTTTCTGAAAAAGCTCAACTATAAGAATTTGGTATTCTAAGGAATAAGATAACACTTGTGACAATATTTTCAACAAAAATGCAAGAAAAAATGAACGAATAAGAAAAATATACGATAAATTTTTGCTTTAGACACAAAATGACAAAGTGTAGTTGTAATTTAAACAATTTGTACTTGAAAAATATTTAGATGAAATTATGACGTGAAATGGTATGAACTATATTTTTGCTCTAAAGCAAAACGAAAAAAAAATTTAGAACTTTTTTCGTATATCTTCCATTGAAAATTTTATTTAAAGTACATTGATTCTCTAATAATTCAAATTTTCTGATCCATTTTTTAAAATTCTTCTCGTATTTTGGTTTTGCAGCATTATTGAAAACTTATAAACCTTTTCTCTTTTAGTAAAATTCAGAGTTTTAAGAGTCGATAAAGATCTGAAACCCTCAATGGAAGATGTAAGTATGTTTCAATTCTTCTCCCAGTAATAGTTATTTCCAATCATATTATTTATTAGTAAATAACCTGTTAAAAATAATGAACTATTTAATAAAAATAACTAACGCACTTTTGCTTTATGAAAAAAAAAATAGACTGCAGATATATGGGTTGATGATGCTTCAGGTACTCGACTGTTTCAATGGAAAGATGTATCAATGGATAAAGGTAAATACTATTTCCTCAATAATAACTAATCTATATGTAGAGAGAGGGGAACACAGTGGGACATTTTTTTATTTCTTTTATAATAATTCCTAAAAATTAAGTGCATAGCAATATTTTGGCAAGTTTTACCTTTCATTGTAATTTTTTTTTCAGAATTTATCCTTTTTTTTTTTTTAAAGTTAATTTTCAAAAGGTACTCAGTTGTCATATTGTAATCCTTTACGGAGCACAATGGGACAGGGATTGTGGTACAGTGGAACAATGATTAAGGAACGTGCAAAATCAGCTATTATGATAACACATTATTATTATTATTATTATCATAATTAAATACAGGCTAATATATTCCTCTCAGAATATATAAAAGCAATTTTCAAATGACAGGACAATAGTTATAATGATGCAACATTTAAGAGTTGCAAAATTTTTTGCTGAATTGTGTTTGATGAATTGAAAATAATAAAGTAACATCAAATTAAACAGTAAACGATAGCAAAATATTTTCAAAAGTTCGTTTTATCATGGAATAAGATCAGAAGTCTACTGGAAATGATATTTGTGTCATTGTTCTTTTTGTCTCTCCTCAAGCCAAAGATTTACATAGAGTGGGACACTATCCCACTGTACCCCAATACGGATGTTCCACAGTACCACTCCCCCCCCCCCAAAAAAAAAAAGAATAGTGTTTTTAAATTCAAATTCAAAGGTTCTAAAAAAGTTATCAATAGAATAAAGGACATTACACGTATGCAGTTAATAAAGTTTAAGTTTTAAGTTTAAGCAAATTATTAAATATTGAATGATAATTTACTGCTTAAATCCAAAAAAGTAAAACTTGTCTTAATTTTTCCAACATTGATAGTAGAAACAAAAATAATCTCCAACTTCTCACAAATGACTTATGATAACGACTACTTTCCATAGTATTGCAATGCTGGTTAACTAAATTATGGCATACTGAACTTTTAAATCATAGGAAAAATATCGTTTCACTGCGCTCCATTTTCCCTCGAAAATCGTATATATTGCTTATCCCCTTCCAAATATGATTCTTTTAAATAAAGTATACCATATGTAATAACACTTAACGAAATCCCCATGTGATGAAAATGTGCATATTAAGTGATTGTATATTTTTATATTAAGTAAATGCGTTTTAGGAATGAAGCAATTTGAATTTCCTTTGGCCGACGAGCCAGCTCAAGGCGAATGGAAAATTTCAGCCACTTTCAAAGAAGAAACAACCACTACTACTTTCGAAGTCAAGGAATACGGTAAGATGTACTTGATGCATTTCGGAGAAAATGATCTAAAATATTAAAGCATAATTCCGTATAATTATCCTAAAATTAAGAAGCTGTGTTTAACGTAAACACAATGTAGGAATAGACAATTCTTCTGGTTCAAGAGACAGTCGATCCTATATGAGGGTTTACAACAGTCTCCAATGTTTATTAGATAATCCAGCTACATGACAGGCTCTTGCCGAGCTCATACGGTTAGCCAAGATATTAAACACACAGGATAAGTTACTAATGCTGAGACTTAATTAACATGAGTTTTTGAAGTATTTACATATTTATATACCATGAATACTATTTCAAAATCAAGGCAGAGTGGTGAAGCCAGTAACTTGTGCGATTTCCTGTGGAAGAGATACAGATTTATCAGTATTTATCGGGGCTTTGTTTTATTTTTTCCTTCATTAGCTTAATTTCCTTGATTGAAGAGAAATTAATGAAAATGAATATTTAAACTAAATGAAACGAAAAGGAAAGAAAATGGAATGAATGTGCAGTATTCATTTTGAAGGCAATTCTTCAATAAACTTTTAATAGATAAAACCGAAGAAAATAAAACTTTTCAGTTAACTTTTTACTGTTTTGCAAGAGAAACTTTGCGCAATGCGCATATTTCTTTTATGTGAGATTATCTTTCTTAAGACGAAGCTATTGATCTTTCGAACGCTATCACAAGATACGAATATTTCATCAACCAGTCAGCAATTTGAAGCATAAAAATTTCTTGCTGCCTAATCAGTTTCGCATAATTGATATTTTATATTTGCTACACATAATTATTTAGTTTAAATATATATTTTATTAAAAGTAGCGTCCTTTAAACACACATATATAGCAAAAGGCAATGTGTATAAAGGAAGTTCTTCGTATTATTTTTTGCTCTTAACACCAGCTTTTTTGAGTGTTTTTAATATAAATTCTTACAAAATTTTATTGACTAGCTATCCTCTAAAATATATTTTAAAGTCGTAAGAATTCTTTCAAAGAAATTTATCAATTGAGTTTCATTGTTAAAAAAAATTCATGTTTAGCTTCGTTTTATATATTCAAAAATTGAAATGGAAACGTGTGTAATACTTAAAATTAACGGAAATGTAAAACATTAAAAAAGTTTTAAGCAGTCTTTCTTTACAAAAACAAACAAATAAGATAAGGCATCGGTCAGTTATTCATGTTTTAAAAACAAAACTCGTTTTTATGTCCCACATTTTCAAACTAATTTTTCAGTTTTTTAAACGTCTTCGTCTGGTTCCATCAGGTGTTTACCCTGTAAATGCTACTTATGTTTCTGTGCTTAATTGAACAGAAAGTTTCATCACCTCTCACTTGATCAAAAAACAGGTTTGTAATATTATGCAAGAGTTCAATGGAACTTCTCTGCCTGACTCTCGCCTCCTGAGAATAAAAATAATGACGACCTGTTTCTCATTATGTACCTGAATCTAAAGATACAAATGAGAGAGTAATACGAAACTAACAAAGAGCACGATGTTTAGGACAAACCTCCACATAAAAAATATTTTTATGCTAAAGCTTTGTTTAAATGCACGTTTGTGTAGAAAAGGCGTCGCTTTTAGAGCCTTGAACTGTAATACTCACTTTACTAATAAAATTTCGTCGGCTAAAGCATTTAACATTATAAATTCCATCATAGTTCTACATCCTCCATAATCTTATTATCTAAAACCGGTATGTGATCACAAAATCAGGCTTCATTTCTGAAGGGAAAACTGGCAACAGAGATAATTTCAATTCAATATACTCTAGTTACCGGTGTATAAAAAAATGTTTGGGGGAGATTCACATTTAATAATATCAGTTGAAATTCTAATCAAACGATAAGCATTGCCTGAATATTGGTACCGCTCGGAATCTGTCGCAATAAACAATAAAAAATCATTTTTATCTATTTACCAATTTGCAGAGCTGAAATTTTGTATACAAATTTTAGTTAACAATACAATATTATGCAAAATATTGGATTCTATTCCCCGTTAGACCTTCTAACTGATAATATGTGATTCCGATGGCTACACTTTACGAAATTTTAAGCCATACCAAGAACAGTTTATGTTTTTAAATTGTCTTAAACGTTTGTTTTGATTGTATTTTTATTTCTTTATTTTCATTTTATTCAGTTGTTTTTAATGAGGGCCCTTTAAGGTCCACATACTTGATACAATTTTTTCAAAAATTCTTAAAATCAATAGGTATTTTACGTAGGAATAGGAATTTAGGTATTTAGATTTTATTTTGTTCTAAAGGGTCCACATTACTAGTAGGGAATCTAACACCGCACTGTTTTTCGCTTCGCGGAATTTCGGGATCCCGAGAGATTTAGTAATCTCTCGGCATCCAGCAGTCCCATAGGATTGACGTGTCATTCAGCTTAGAATTCATTTAAAAAGTGAGAACAGGGAAAATTTTAAAAAATTAAGAAATTTTAAGCACTAAGAAATTTAGCTTTAATAATAATAATAATAATAAATCTTAATTGAGATCTAAGATAACTTAAGTATGAAAATTATGGTCATAATGTTCATCATATACTTACAGTTATCTCTTAGTGTATATAAAAGAATATAAAAAAGACAACGAGTCTATGAAAGAGAGCCATACATTTTTGTAAGGCTAATTGAAGTTCACTTTTTAAAGACATAACTGGGTCTTGTTCTTCATCTTCATTTTCCGCCTTTTGGATTTCGACACCTGCGTCCACGTTTAGTTACCCATCTCTAGTGCGCTGTCGATTAGGATAGTTTTTCCATCCCCTGGGCCGCAGATTGGTACCGGTCCGTGGATTAAATGGTACCGGGTTGCCCAAGGACTATTTTATTTTCGTATTCTTTACCGAGGCGTATTTATCTCGGTTTTGTGCGACTTTGTTGGGTTTGTGCTAATTTACACCGTTGCAACAGAAGAAATCTTGTAACTATTTTATATTAGTTTACTCTCTATTAAACATTTCAAGATTATGAGGTAGAATTGCAGCCATAAAACTGAAAATAAAAGCGCTTTCCTGAAAGAAAAAAATGAAACAAATAAATAAATAAAGCGAGTTGTATTTTTTTATTATTATTATATTGTATTTATTACAGTACAGTAATCAGTAGGCGTGACTGCTCCACGCGATAAATTCTTCCCACTATCTTGAAAATTACAAAACATCTCTCTGAAAAAAAAAAGTTTATATAAATTGATTTAGTTGCAATTATTAAAAATTACGCACGAAAAGTAACTTTCAATTAAAATATTCAGATATTAAAAAAAAAAAAATGCAGTACAGATTGTTGTTGGGTTTGATGCGTACTTGTAAATAATTAAAATAACTTCTACGGGTTTCTTTTTTTAAACTATACAAACACTGTCAAGTCAAAAATATTTGAACCATTTGAAATGTTATTATTTAAAAGAAGTGGAGACAACAAAAAAATTCTTTTCCAATTTCGAAGTAAAATTATAAAAAAAAATACTGCGTGCTATTTCAGCCCGGTATAAAACATGTAAATCTATATTTTGAGGTTAAATGTCTCATTATTCAGTTTTGGGGTGAAATTTTTTTTCATGTTCGTAAGTTCTAATTCAGTCTTCATCATTTGACCTATAATGAAAATATGCATCTACTTCATGATTTATTTGTACATTTTTAAAGTTTAGTTGAATTTCAATCTTTCTTTTCAAATTATTTCCCATTTTTTATGACTTTAAAAAAGTAATAATGCCGTTTGCATTTGAAATAATTTAATAATTATTATAATTATATCATTTTTATATTTTATTAAAAAAATGAGAATTTCATTATTATACTAAGTAATTTTTTATCTCACACCCATAGAATATTTACTCAACCCATAGAACACGCACTTAATTTTCCATATTTTTATATTAAAATGCGGTTTACAGGCACACGCACATATGTATGTGCGTGTGTGATAATTATTACATTCTACTTTAACAGATAATATAATCATTTTAACTGTTAAGTCTCTTGGTACAAGAAATCATTGGGATGTATGTAATGACAGTTTAATAATAAAAGCAAAATTATCTTAAGTTTTTCATTGAAAATTTAAGCTATTTTTAAAAGGAAATACATTGATTTTTTAAAATATTTCTCTTGTAGTTTTACCAACGTTCGATGTCAAAATCAAAACTCCTTCATTTGTGTTAGCCAATGCAGAAGAAATTCCAATCAAAATATGCGCGAAGTAAGTATAACATTTTCGTACATATTTAAAGGTTAGATGTGTTTCTGACAGGGGTATTTCATTATCAAAATAATTTAATGCATGTGAGCATAAGCATACCCACACAAGAAGCTAAAGGGATAACATCCTCCCCCACCCATCCACCCACCCAATGGCGAATAAGTAAAACTGATTTTTTTTTTTTTTTTAAATACAGAGTTGTTGCTGAATTGATAAATTACTTTTTTTAATTGTCTGCAAATTGTTTGGAAAACACATTTCAAGGAAAAAATATTCTACAAATAAATATTGACAGATAATACATATACAGTTAAATTCGATAATAACGACATTGAAGGAACCAAATTAGTTAAGACGTTATAAGTGAACTTTTGGCCTATAGGAGAGTGATTGAATGGTTGACAATCTTTTGACGTTATAAGAGTATTGTCAACTATAAACGATTTCATCTAACGTTATCGGTGTTTTTTCTAAGAAATATAAATTCGCTTTTGGCGCATAGAGTTAATGATTGCAATTCTAACTGAAAATTCATTGAATAAATTGTTGAGTTTAAATAAATCAATATTAAATTGAATAAACCGCTGAGATATAGTGAATGAGTATTTACTATTTGATACATAATAACCATTTTATTGAAGATGAATATACTTATCAAGTTATTACTCTTCTAATATATATCTTCACGTTGTAACTGCTGTACAGATGCCGCACCCCTTGTATTTCTTGTAATCGTCGATAGATAGCAGTCAAACGCACAGCATAGGTGTGCAATGAGAATTCCTTAACCCGTGTATACTTTGAATCCTTTTGAATGTTTTAACTGTAATTATGCAATCCTTATTTTGAAATAAGCACATGATTTCACTATAAAAACTTTTAAACATGTTATGCTTAAGTGCTTTTTTACACTAATTACTGAATCCATGCATAATTTAAGTCAAAACTAAGTGCAAAACCTGTGTAGAGTACTGTGCATCTGGTTATGCCATTTTCCGTTGCGAGGACAGGCAATTGTGATGTGTTACGTCTGTACCGTGCAAAAGGGGATAGATGCCGCGCTGCCTTTCCGGTATACATGCTGCAGTTTCTTTTGTACGGGACGCCGCAATCAGTAAAATTTTTATTTCTCTCCGTGTCTTATTTTTTATATTACGAATTTACGTTACTGGAGTATATTTTCTGGATTTGATTAAATGTTATTAATATTTTTTTTTCTTTTTATATTACACAAACTGATAAATTGGGCATGTTATTAGCCGTTAATTGTAATTGTAATAAATCTGCATTTTAATGTACTGGCTTAAATGAAATATTGTTTTTAAAACCAATAAATTGTTAATTTATTCACAGATGTTATTAGAAACGCCCACATTAAAAAAAATAAAACAATGTTAAAACAAATAAAACAATGTAAACACTATTTTACTCTCCCCCCCCCCTCTCAAATACACTGATGTTACGTTGTTGATGAAAAACAACGATTAAAATTCAATTAAAAATATAAGAATTTCATTTTAGTAGTGAACTAAGTAGGCAGACCAATATTGATACTAGTACGTCTCTTTATACTAATTTAGTATCTTTTCGTTATTAAATAGGTAATTATAGTCCAGATATGAAAATTTTTTCGAGCATTTTTTTTATTTATTATTTCATTCTGTTCTTATGACAGGTGCGGCATAACACCCACACAAAACCGGCGTCTCACCCTCAATACAATGTTTTAGAAAGAAATTGTTAAAAAATATTAATTATTTTTTAGATTTTTTTGTCGCAGTACACATGTTCTATATTCTACTATAAATAGCAAAACATCGTTTATTTTACTGTATGTGCAGCCTGGGATTTTTTACACAAATTGAAAGACATATGCTACTAAGTCCAGGAATTACCCTATTTATTCTGTTTTTATTTGAAATATGTATCAAAATATACATAATCAGAGTTACAATACACATATTCTTGTATGTAGACTGTATATAGAGATGTTTTTTTATGTATTTTCGACACTCTGATGTTTCAATTCCTTTTTTGACAAGAAGGTTACGATTGTATACTTTCGAAATGGAATAGAAAATAATTTATCTACTAGTGATTTTCTTCACGTATTTCTTTCATTATGGAATTATACATTTTTGACGCAGTTCACATTTAACGATATGATTTACTCTAAATTTATTCGCCTTCAAGTTAAGGGATTCAACTGCGTTGGCAGTAGAATGAAGTCGTTTTATCAGCCTCTCACGCACAGTAATTTATTACTTTAAATATGCTTGAATATATTATAAAAGAAAAGTGACAACAGAAAATATATCACAGGGTTTTACGTCTATAGGTAAGCCGAATGAAATATGATTTAAAATAAGCTTTGTTTAAATTGTGCATTCGAAAGTCAACTTTTTTCTACCTTAGAATAAATTGAAAGGATGAATGTATACAAAATTCCGTGTTGAAATTTTTTTATTACATCACCCATTGGAATACATATAAATTGAGGGTAAGTGGGTTATTATCAGTGAAAAACGAATCTTTCCAATGAGAAATGTTTACGCAAACTTACTTCCAAAGAGATTCTGCACATTTTACATTAGCATAGAAACTGACCTCTCATGCCGGATTCATCGAGTATATTTTCTACATTTGCGATGCATGTCCTTGAGTTTTAAATCAAGACCGCACCGTTTTGGGAAAGACATATTGTCGAATGGTCGACGGGCTGAAACGTAAGTACAATAAAATGTTTCTTTTGCAGTGCGCGAAACAAACTGCTGCAGAATTAAGCACTGCGAAGTTTTAAAAAGGAAATGAAGTTTATTACTTTTAACTTAGATTAGCTATCGGGATGAGCCATTACGCTGCAAGTAAAAAAGTTGACAAGTTTGAACATTCGTCTCCGAACGAATGAACTACACACTTCTAAGAAAAATGTCTTCCTCCCGTACTAAGAACGGGTGAGTGGTTGTGTTCTTTTAAGAATGGCAAAATACAATATTCGTAACATTGGGCCCGTTTACATACTCAAAAATGCAGGGTAAATGCTGGAATTTTCACTTCTACCCTGCTTCCCCTATGTAAGGAAAAGTGGGGGTAGAAGATTCTTAGTCCAAAAAAGGGTTAATGCAGGAATGACCTCAGGGCCGGATTTACACATTTTTGCTCCCTAGGCCAAAGGCCATAATTGCTCTCCCCCCCCTTGAAAAATTGATCAATAAATCTAATTTAATACGCATAACGTGTTTTTCTTGGGCAATAATCACTTAAAGTAAGTCGTTTTCGTTTCCCTTTTCCTCATACGTGATTGTTCTGTAGGGGAGTTCTTTGTTCTGCGCTCTTTAGACCGCTGCACCCTAGGCCATGGCCTAGAATGGCCTTATGGGAAATCCGGCCCTGGATGACCTGGCTTTCCCATGATGCATTGCGTGTTTTTCAATATACTCTGCTTTTACCCGAGATTTTCCATTTTCCCATGTAAACAACGGGTCAAAAATGTGTTCTTGAATACTTAAATTTTGAACAAAGCACATCATTAAAATGACCTTATTTGTTTTAATTTTTTATCTCCCAGTCTTTTTATTTGTTTGTTTTATCCATATAAATAAAATAGTGTAAACTGTCCGTTAGTTAGTTTGTTTGTGTCTCGCGTAGCTCGCAGACGGATGATCGTAGACCTACCAAATCTTGTATGGAAATTCTCCAGGACGGGTCCCGACATACTTTCGAAGCGATTTTTTCGAAATTCGAATTATTTTAGGAAATATCAATTAAAAAACGTGTCGCAAAAGGCTAATTTTTGCTCTCTGCCATTTCGTAATTGTAATCCCGCAGTGGAAAAGGCAACGATTAAGCGTATCTAGGTTGCCATATTTGGCAAGTTTATTAAATGATTCAGACTCTTGAAGTAAAAGAATAACGATTATTTTTTTATTGTTTAGATTATTTGTAAGGTTATTTCTTAATTAAAGTATCGTGTGCATGGGAAATCAGAGCAGTAATGAAATGTTTTAAACTCAAAAGGAAAATAGGATTTGGAAATTTTTCGAAACTAAAGTGTGCAACTTTTTAATTTGGCGAAAAATAAAATGGTTGATGTTCGAGTTTGAGGAGATGTGATCCTAACGCTTGCGCAATTTATCGTCTGCTACTTCGATTATGAATACACCTGAATAAGTTTTTGAGAAAATTTCACTCTTCAAATTGTGCATTTTTATGCGCAGCTTTTTCCCCCCATCTATTTCTAATATATTACATCCAGAAAAAGGATGTTAGAAATATCAATTTTAATTTTGTTTAATCACATTCATGAATAATGATATACTTTCCAACTTAATGGAATAAGGAAAGAAAATAGGGAAGACCCGTGGATTATAAAACGCTTTTAATATATAGCGCTTTAGTGCTTTTTTAAAATTGAAAGTGTTTCAGATTTTCTTACGTTTTTTTTTGATAAAGGCCAATATATCCAGAAGCTCTACAGAATTAATATAGGACGAAAATAATTTATACCTTTTTGTAGGTTTTGTCATTAAACTCCATCTTATTTTTGTAACCAGGGGCGGCCCGACACGGTAAGCATTGCATCGGGGGGCCGGCTTCGAAGGGGCATCATTTCGAACTTAAAAACTAAGTAGAGCATAAAAGGAGGCGTCTGTTTTATGTTAGCAGGGGTCTCTACACTTACCCTAGGGCCGCTCCTGTTTGTAACCATCTTAATTTTAAATTCTTTTCAGAATCTAAGAGATTTCAGTGCCAAGGAAGCCAATGAGAAACAGGATTTTCTCCGAACAAGATTTATTAAGATGGCGACCCAACTGGTCGCCGGAGGTGGCTAGTTTGTAATTTTAAAAAAATGCTTTATCGTAAGCCATTTTAATCTATTACACCATTATCTTCGTATAAACTGATGAATATCAGTTCGGAACATAATTGGAACTACTTCATAATGTGAAATTTTAGAAACATTTTCCTTCCTTGTAATGAATAAATCCTTATGAGTATAAATCTTTATGGTTCAATCACTAATACTGATAATGATGATAATAATAATAATGCAAAGCTTTTTGTCTTCTTTTTTATAAATTGTAATTCATCTTTAATATCTGTTATTTACACTATTATTTATTTCTATCTGTTTAACTTTTGTATTACAATACTATTTCCAAATAAATTATTTTTCAGATATACATATGGAAAGCCAGTTCAAGGAACTTTACGAATGAATATATCTTTAGAAACGTACACATGGTCAAATGACAAACTTCCAACTTTAGAATATGAAGGAGAGGTAAGCATAAAAAGAATGCTTTATGAATTTTGTTTCATTCATAATGACAATCACCATAAGTAGCCAATGAAATAGATAAGTAACTAGTGCTTGAAATTTTATGCATGTTTACGAGAAAATTTTTATTAAAAATATTTCGTTCTAAATATAACGAGAAAGATTAATCATGGAAAAACGCATCGATTATAAAACACTTTCCAACACACTAGCGTGCGCACACACACACACACACAATTCCCTAAGCAGATAGCCTTTGCGTAGCTTTGTCTTAACACAACACAACGCATTAAATCGATTAATTAGAGCGCGAGTAATAAATTTTAAAGAATCCCATTGAAATCATCATACCTTATTACCACAATATTAGGCATTTTTCGATTTCTCGTCAAATAATGAAAATATCGCACAGCTGAGTTCATTTTTTGAAACATTTTTTCTCACCGTATTTGGCGATTTATAGCAAAAGTCGCCAATGTTAGCGACTTTTGTGAGAGTATTAAATAGTTAGTATTGTGCTTCAAATGTATGTGTGTCTCTTAACTGCCATTGAACGTAATTGGAATTACATTGCCTGGGATGTAGTGCTCCTGTAGAAGAACTATCAATGATACAGACAATATTTTCGATGGCGAGCTTTATCTTGTGATCCTTAATAGTATGTATCAGTTTTGTGTTTTGTTTCATTTCCAATAGCCAAATATCTCTAAAATACACTTTAAAGAACGACTGCTCATAGAGCGTAATGTATTAGAAATTTTTTGAGATGTCCTGTAGAAGAACTAAAAATACTACATGCATCATGTTTAATAGGGTACATGGTTCAGTACGTAGAAATAACATACCTAAATTTCGTAGTAATCAATGCATATTTACGGGAGTTAGATCACATATGGACAGACGGACAAATCGAAATCATAACTTTTCAACTTTGTTGGAACGTGTTAAAAACCACGTTTAGAAATTTTTTTGAGAACTTTATTTCTATATTCTGCTTCTGGGATGTAGTAGTTGTAGAAGTATATAGAATTCAAATTCAATAAATGTGCGTGTGTGTGTGTTTAATATATTTAATCTATGCATAAAATTAACTCGATATAAAACCAGTAGTACAGTAAACGCATTGTATTGCCATGCCACAGGTCCGGGGCTCGATCCTTTGGCCGGATCGATGAAATGAGCACCACGTCTGCTTAGGAGCTAAACACTGCGACCGCATGTCAAGCTGACCTACTGCCTGGGGTATGCTTGAACCCCATGGTCCGTGGTCAAGAAAACATGGCTGGGCATCATAGGCCTTTATTCTTAAATGGGCTGTTAACCCGCTGAGTTTAATTCAGAAAATTAAAGTGATGATGATGGTTTAGCATAATTTATCATTTAATCTTACAGAAGAGTAGTAATGAATCGGCCATTTAAAAAAAAAATTCCTAATCATTTTCATGAGCTCAAAATTACTTAATGTTTGCCTCAACTATTTGGTCACATAAAACAAAAATAATTATTTGAATGAAAACTGTTTACAGAAAGTGATAATGAAAAACTTTGATCCATTCAATCCCACCAGTGGGGTTGAATGGTCCATTGCAAGTAATAGATGAGTCATTAAATGAAATTTGAGAAAAAAATAAAAATTAACCTTTTTATTATTAACGCAAAAAGGTAGAATAGTAAAAAAGTGAAAAATTAATAGGTCTCAATTGCGAAAAACGACAATTATTCCATTAAGTTTTTAAATGAAAATCTGGAGCTCGTGATTCCGAATTAAATCGAATGGTAATTCAAATTATTTTGTTTTATAATTTTTCAAATTATTACTTTTGTTTTATAATTTTGAAAATGTATCTTTCGTTAAGGAAAGATCTCCTCCACCTGATGTTCAACTATTTCTGCAATGTCATCAGTTGTAGGCCACTTGTCACGATCACTGGCTATTTCACGAGCAAACTTTACCCTAAATCCGTCAGAAGATTTTGATTGAATGTGACCAGTAAAAAAAGTTTTGTTTGTCTTGTATTGACTTTAAAAGAAAACAAGAATCCAGCTATTAACATTTAAGGCAGTTTCTGTAAAATTAAAATCCACTTTCACTGTTTCCTTCATCTGTTTCAGAATGTGTCATATTTTAATGTCAGAAATTTGCTAATTAATAGTAGACCTACTATAATTTCTATATTCAATATAGTATAATGCAATTCTATAATTAATAGGTACAATAATTTGTCATCTATGAATAATTATCATATATATATATAATTGTCTACGAATATAAATAAAAATTGTATACTAATATTATATAGTATAATAATTTTATAACTACTATAGTATAAAATAATTTATGCTACTGATAATAATCTAATTGTATACAAGGCTGCATAAAACATGTACAGGTTGCAGACTTGTGTTATACATAAAAAATAAATAAGTAAAAAGTTTCAAAGTTTTATAAAAGCAACTATCTTTTAACTTTATTTTTTGAGGGAAAATGAGATTGTTTGCTTAATTTATCCCAATTACTTTTTAAATAATTATCAAAAATCTAGAAGAGCTTGTAAATAGTTTCCTATCTTTAAGATAATAAAACTAAAAATTCAAGTGACCCATTCAGTCCCACCCATGCTTTCCAAATATAATCACATTTTTGCGACTGATTATGGTGAAACACAATCTAAATACATTTTAACATTAGTAAACGAATAAACAAATAACTAATAACAGTCATAGTTATTATGAAATAATAAACAATTTTTAAGTATCAGCTATCTTTGAAAAAAAGAAAGCACTTACATATCAAACAAATTTTTATGGATCCCCCTCTGGTGAAAAGGTGGCTAGTAGCAAGCAACTGAAAATTTTGTGTTTCTCAAGATAACTAGCTCTATCTGTTGACGCCACCTACTAAAAATCACTTAATGTAAATACTTTTTCAGATACTACTAGTGGCCCTTTAAACCCCATGATCCATTCATCACCACTCTTCCCTATCTAAAAAAGAGATGATTTCGTGTAAATCGCCATTATTTTAAAAACTAAGTGAGAAATTGTATCTTATAACTGTAGCCCTTATGTTTTCAACTTTAATTCTGGTTGAACTGTTTCTGTCTGTCATAAAAAAATACACATTTTTAATTCCACCTGAATATATGTGCTGACATCATGTAACTGCCTTACGGTGAAAAATGCTCAAGATAAATAACTTCTTTTCATTCACAGATTAAGGGATGCTTCGAATACAAAATAAACGTATCCTTAGTTGAAACCGAAGACTATTATCGCTACAGGAGACTTCAAATTACAGTTAGTGTGGAAGAGAAAGGAACAGGTAATTATTTAGTTTAGCGTTTACTTTTTTCGTTTACCTTTGAGTCCCAAATTGAAAGCAAATTAAAGAATCTTTGAAAATTCTTTGCTCTTTTGCACTC
Source organism: Cheiracanthium punctorium (assembly GCA_038373885.1). Classification (NCBI taxonomy): domain Eukaryota; kingdom Metazoa; phylum Arthropoda; class Arachnida; order Araneae; family Cheiracanthiidae; genus Cheiracanthium; species Cheiracanthium punctorium. The sequence goes on from JAWZYV010012460.1 coordinate 140,506, forward strand.
ATAAATTTGCATCAGGTATGGGTAAATTCTAATTTTCCAGCATGTGTGGATCAGCGTTTAAGCTGAAGAAACAAAATGCTAAAATGACAATTTACTTCTAAAAGTTTATGTTATTTGCATTTAATGTATATAGATAGGAAGAATATTTTTAAAAATAGTTTTTTTTACTAGTTTTTTACGCGCGGGCAATTGACAACTAGGCATGGTCCACTACAACTGCCCGAAAGTATTGTGGCTATTTTATTATGGAATCCCCGAGTGGGTGGTCAGCGTTACCCCCTATGAAGGGACGGACAAGTTAATATCCATGCCTAAGCCGCGATTCGAACCCGGACCCAAGGCGTGATATAATGATTCTTAAGACACTACACCACCTAAGCGGCAAAAAAATTCTAGTGAAAACAAGAATAAATACAAGTTTGAAACAAATTACTAGTATTATAATTTTTAAATTTAATTGAAAAATTATAATACTAGTTCTGGGTTTTTATGTTTAGAACCCAGAATTTTGTTTTAAACTAACTCACTTTTCAACCGTTTAGCGAAAAAAATTTAGTTAAAAATATTTCGTTCCAGTCCTTTAATTTCTTTATGATGAGAAAATTGTTAACATGGCATATAAATTGATTCGATTTCGAATGTCCGTTTTAAGAGATTCAAAGCACCAAAACCCTTTGTACATTTTACCGAAAAAGTAGTTTCTATGTCTTTCTCCTAATAAAAATTTCCCCGTTGCTTAAACATTAAGCCGAGAGCATTTTGCACCCAAAACGATCATGCTGCAGTATATTTTTTATTTACATGTGTTATTTTACAGAGTTCTCGATTAATTTTACCTTTTAACATCAATTTTTGAGTGTTCTTATTATGGATAAACCATTCATCTAGCTTTTGACGTAACCTGAAGGTACTCGACGTCATCCACCAAATTTTATTACATATAGCTAAGTAATTAAAAAAGATCCTTTTAATTCACTAAAGTGAAAAACGCAGGAATATTGAAACGTTAATTTCTTTAAGAGCATTATGTTTTTCATAATGTATGTACCTCTATCATTATAGTTTCAAATTGACACATTTTTCTTGCAGGTGTTCAAAGAAATGAGACTGAATATATTCAAAGACAGTATACACCCCTCACCCTCAGTTTTAATCGGGAACAGAAGCAATTTTATAAACCAGGATTACCTTATAACGGAAAGGTAAGTATCTACAACTCATGCATATTATGTGCCAACTGTCATTTTAGTAGATCATTTATAGTTAAAAACGATTTGGGGAATTAAAAAGAAATTACAAGTATGATTTTTCTAAGGGCTTTCATTGTGGTAATATGGTGTACATTTCCATATGAAATGTGAAATTAGGATATAATGGCGTGAGCATACGTGATATAGCTTTAAGGATTTCAAATTACTTAGCAGAAGTCATAAAACTGCAAAACATTTCTATGTTCTAGTCAGCATAATGCACAGGGGTTGCGGTCATCATCCATATTCTGGTAAGTGATTCCACTGTGTCAGATCGTTACAAAGCACTGTGTCTCACTAGCGGCCTTTAAAAAACAACTTTAGCACATTAAAAAGCAATAAAACTTTCTTACAAAATGCGCAACTTTCATGCAGCGTTGAATTTATTATTATTATGTGTGTGTGAGTGGGGAGTGATTTATTTTTAACCTTAAAGCTGCTTTTAGACGCAATCCCTTCCTAGGCTTATACGCTTGCCTTCAAAATATTGATTTGTGATAAATAATTAAGCTTCTTCTATTTTTTCATCATCTCTAAAAGTTCACTTACAACTTAATTAGCTGAAATCAATGAAATCATTTGTAGAAGTACCACGGTAACACCCGTAAATCTTAATTAATGTCTTTGAAGCAGAAAGCATGACAGATGCGTTGGGAGATGTCACAAACACGGTAAAATTCAAGGCCAAACGCTGCGGGATTTCGCCGGAGTGTTTGCAATCATCTTGACTTTTAAGCCTCATTTGAAAGTCATGGACGTTTCGAGATATCTTGGAGGAATCAGTCAACACAAAAGGAGATTACTCCGTAAGAATTGAGGTCAATGATCCAAGAAACCAGTTACAGAAACTTAACCCTCAGAGGTTTTTATTCAATCAACTATACATTAACGGGACTATTTATATTCATTCTGTAATGTGTATTTTTAAAGCATGGTCCTTTGTAAAATATAGTTTCTTGGATATTTTATATGCATGCAATTCAATGAAGGAAAACAATAAGTTCGCATTTAATACTGAATCATGTAACAAAAATAATGTACAGCACTAAATACTTAAATAGCACAAAAACTTTATACATATGAAGTTTACCATATGATTGGTTATGATTTGTAACAATCTTCAAAACCATTTTTTTTAAAAAGAAAGCCGATTTTAAATTACTTCACCATCACGATAAATTATCGCCACTCTGATATCTTCTGCATTTTTTTTTTATTACTGCAGGTGAGTTCTGCTTTGGGAACTGCTGAGTTCAATTCTGGGACAAGCTGAGTTCAGTTTTGGGTACTTATTTCTTCGAAGCCAAACTTGGCGATAAATTGTCAAAAGTGGCCAACCTTGGCAACTTTTGACATTTTGTGACCAGCACTGCTACTGGAAGTCCTTTAAGTAATGGTTTAAAAAACAGTTTTTGCAATTTTCGGAATTACTGATATCATCAAAACGCGACAAAATTAACATGGAATGGGGCCACCCGAGATGTTTCCCTTTTTGAAATAAAAAAGAAAGAATTTTGAAAATCGGTCCACATGGTGAGAAATTATCGATGTACATGCATAAAAAAATATATATAAGCTTTGAACATAGTACTTCCTCCTATTTTGAAGTCTGTAAAAAAATACCCATTGAAGAATGTTGAAGAGTTTACAAATGTTGCAGTTGAGATGCTGAAAAGAGGCGTGAATTCCTTTACTAAAAGATTCCAGAAGTGTGTGGAAAATACGGGTGCATACGTTGAGTTGCAACCTACACAATTCATATAGCTTTTGTGGCTTACTTAATGACTTACCCTCGTACAATCGCTTGATGTAATTGCATGTAAAGAGGGAATCTTGCTTCATTGTGAGACTGATAAACTGTGTTTTATTGGCTAAGAATAACCTCTTCAGCATCACTGCCATAAGCAATCAAGGGCCCAAAAATTTCCCTTCTGTTACGATGGGTAAGACCCGCGTGGTATTTAATGGTCATTGCGGAGAATTAAATGTTGGGCTCAGAACAAGATTCTTCGTATGTCCCTAAATCTCTTTAGAATCATATTTCAATCCGTAACTCCCACTGATGTTACCTGGTGTACCTTAAAACAACCATGCTAGTCCCACAAACAGCTGCATTGCAGTCAATTATTCATATACAGTAAAGTTACAGTAGGATGACATAGAAAAGATAAATTGCTTTAATTGTACAAGTCGATCCTGTGAAATGAAATTTCTTCATAATTTTACAGCTCTTTGTGAAAAATCCTGATAACACTCCATCTGGGGAAGAAGACATCGAGATCTGCTACACTGTCACCAAGGAGAGAGTTGTGATGGATGGAAAATGGAAAGCCACCAGAACCGTCAAGTTCTGTCAGAATTACACGTCAGATGAAGAGGGTGTCGTCGAGTTTGTCATTCCAAGACAAAACACTGACTCGACAGGAATCAACATAGAGGTATTTATGTCGCTAAAAATCCAGGCTACGAAAACCCTTGCATTTTTTTAATTAATTTACTTATCTTAACGACATCTTTAAAACGACATTATCTTGCCAAAATGTACGATTATAATATAGCTTTATAAGTAAGTTTGGATTTTGTTTCTATTCTATTTCTAGTACTTTACGTACAATTTAATTTTTTTATTTATGTGGAATGGAAGTTAAAATGGGATACTGTTATTTTTATTGCATTAAAACACTATTGATGCTAGTTCTGTAAATTCGCATGCAATTTTTTTAGCGTTAAAACTGCACGATGTTAGTTTTTCTTTTACTTTTTAAGTATAACTTTGAAGGCAATTATTTTTCTGAGAGGTATTTTAACTGCCATCTAAATAAAGTAATAAAAATATATTGATTTAAATTTGAGATTTATGAAAATTTGTTTATATTCAAGGAAAAACCTTACATATGTCAGTGTTTGCATTCATTTTACGCGTTATTCATCTGTTTACCTGTATTCATATGTATATGACTCTTATAATATGAGGAATCAAAGATGCGAATATTTTAAACACTAGAAAAACTTTCGAAATTTATTTTTTAGCGGCATATAGCGTTTTGAAATGTTTGCAATGTTATTTTTAACGACGTTTTTCTGTGTTTATTACTAAAGTACGAAAGTAGAAACCGGGCAGAGTATGTGTACATACGATAGGAAGAACTTTAAAATAGCACATTGAAAGTTATTAATGATCTGCCAAAATGAGTAAAGTCCTAACACTTGAACTGTTAGCTAAATCCGTAACATTAGAGAACATTATAAATTTTTAAAGTCATCATGCATAGAGTGCTTATAATTTGAAATAAACAAGGTTTTTTTATTAAAAATTACTCATCGGACATGAATGAAAGTATTTTAAAAATTCAGATAGTTTTTTGTTGCACCTATAAAAAGATCCAATACATGATGGGGTAAAGTCAAAATTGGATCTAAAGTCGACTCAAAATACAGGTCACATGCAAGCTGTTATTTCATGCCCCTTTAGATAAAAATCAAATGTGGAAAAGTTATTGAAAAACAGTAGCGGAACAAAAGTAGAAATTTTTTTTATGAAGTATTTTTTCGTTTCTAATCTTAAATTTCAAATTTCACATAGCAGCGTCTAAATTTTATTTATTTCTTAAAATGAACACAAAATAAAACTATGGCATAAGTAATCACATTAACATCCAATAGTATAAATATAGAAATCGTAACGTATTTTCCTTTAACAGAACACGAAAAGAAATGTTATCAAGGTTTAGTATGGCAATGTGCACACCATTTTATTTCATATATTCTTTCATTTAATAAAATGAACTATTTTTTCCAGGCGAAATCTTTGAAATATGCAAAATCGCAAAAGAAAACAGGCACTCATCGGGAGAATTCTTTAAGTCAGCCACAAACAAGTATGTCGTTGACACCCTGGTTTTCACCGTCTGGAAGTTTTATTCAGCTGCAACAAGTTCAAGAAACTCTTCTTTGTGGAACCAAACAAAACGTTAAAGTCATTTTCACGTCGAAAGAGGACAAAGATTACACGTTCTACTACCAAGTAACTACAATACAAAAAAAATTTACTTTACTTGAACTGTAACTTCCTTTATTATGAATTACTTCAAGTGATTTGTATGTTGAGCATTTTCTACAGATCAACTGTAACTTGAGAAATTTTAGTTTAATTTTAAATTAAATTGATTCACTTTTCAATTATAACGTACTGCACATTTTAAATATATGTATTTAAAAAACATTTGGAAAGAATTTATTTCCGATTCAGTATATCACTGTCTAGTATTACTTATAACAACAAATTAATTTTGTTTTACTTTAAATATTATTGCGTGTTATTAATTTGGAACATTTTCAAACGATTACTAAACCTATTCTTTCAATATTTTGTGATATATATATATATATATATATATATATATATATATATATATATATATATATATATATATATATATAATGTGTGTGTGTGTGTGTACGGATATGTATGTGCGTATGTGCAGTTTTGTAGGAAAGGGGCGGCTTTGGGGATCAAGTCTCTCCCCCATACCCTTGGAGTAAGGGAAGAAATCAGCATAATATGGTGTATCTTTTACAGGGCCGGCCCTAACAGTTTTGCCGCCCCGGACAAAAATATAAAATGCCGCCCCCCCCACAGTAAAATTACTATTAAAAGAAATAAATTGTTCATAGATTCTGCTTTCATGCCTATAAAACTGGAATAGCTCTTTAAACATAACACACCATAAGAAAAAAACATAATTATTAAAAACCACACATTAAGCTAAAAACCAAAAGAAAGAGGGAAAAATAAAGAGTTCTTTTTCTGACTTTTAATTCCGCAAAATTCCTGACTTTTTCTCTTAAATCAATTTTTCAACTAATTCATGTTCGATAGCCCAATGTAGTTAAATTATTTAACGTATCTGGAAGAGTTATGGAACATAAGAAATTTTTAGTTAACTTTAATTTTGAGAAACTCTTCTCTGCACTTGCCACAATTATCGGCAAAGAAAGCGAAATTCTCGAAGCAATAGCAAGATGTGCGTGTAAAATCTAGAGTTAAAATTAGCTTTAAAATTTCAATTGGGCTTTCCTTTTTGCCTAATAAAGCCGTAACTGACACTATTTCATTTACTAGATCAAGAGCGTTTACTATATTCCCCGATTCTCCATCGGTCTGCATTAACTCTAATTGTTTACATTATAAACAGTGTTAATGCTGTTACACTGTGTTACAATGTTTAATTAGCACTTTTTAGGAGTGTCTTTTAACTCATATATGCCGTGCAAAAATTTAAAATAATTACATTGGGTACTTATTAAATTAAAATCTTGAATTTTAATTTAGGATCTTTCACCAGTTTATCTCGTGCTTCGCAATAAAAATTAATATGTTACGTGGCTGCGTAAACTCAGTATTAGCCAGAATACTATCTCGTCGGTCAGTTCTCTTGCATAACAGAACATTTCATTTAAAATCACATCCGATCGAAGATCCTTTTAAAAAAATCTTTACAGTCTCTTAAGAGTTCTAGAGCAGGTGGTAAATCGTTGTCTTTTGACTGCAATAGTTTTCTTAATGGATTCACGGAATTGAAGATTTTATACTAAATAATAATAGAACATAGGAACATGAACTGTTTGAGAGAGTTAAATAATCCTGCAGCCAAATCACTGAAACAAAAACTTAAAATTCTTTCATCCATTTTAACGGTAGCCTCATTAGAATTAGATTTGTCAATACCTTTATACCTTACTAAGAATGCGATTTGTTCGATTTTTTTGGCATCAGGAATGTAATCTAGAAATATGGGATAGTATTTGGCTTGTTGAATTTCATTAACAAAGTGTAATTTGTATCCAACTGGAAACCTTGTGAAAAATCTATGCAAAATGTTAAACATTTGTTTGCACATCACATATAAACAACTGAAGCCAGGCCCAGACTGGGAGAGTAGGGGCCCGCCCGTCTCAAGAGAAGGGGGGGCGGTTTATTGTGCAACCTATACTAGGATGTGTTAGCTTTCGGGGTATGGGGAAGGTATGATGTTATTATTAATTAATTATGATTGATAATTAATGCATTAATACAATATTGATCTATTAATTAATATGCGTCATTCATATTAATTAATCCCTTGTTCATTCGGGAACCCTCACTCAAAAAATTTTGAGAACTACATTTAAAATGAAGTGTTTTGAAGATTTCTGGGCGCAATTGCAGCCACAAAAATTTTTTTGTGTGTGAAACTTCATTCAAGTGCTATCAGAATAGCATTTTTTTTTGTGTGAAACTTCATTCAAGTGCTATCAGAATAGCATTTTTTTTTAATTTTCTTTCTTTTTTCTGTTTGGGGGCCCGTCCTCAGCAGGGAGGGCCCCCGCCTGCAGACAGTCGGACACCCTGGCCAGTCCGGGCCTGACTGAAGCGAATGAAATGAATATTATAGCAACACCAAAAGTGGAAACTTAATTTAAACTGCAGTTGCTAAAATACTTCTAATTCGTTTAAAAGTTTTGAGATTTAAAACTTGTTTGAAAACTGTGTGTAAATGTATGTTCGCCCTTTGTTAAAAAATGGCTCAATGGAATAGAATGAAATTTGGAATTATATTGAATGGTAAGTTAATTGAAACAATAGATACCAAAATTGTTTTAAATAATTCATAGACTTTGAGATTTTCTAAAAATCGCTTTAAAAGTTTGTTCTGGCATCCATCAAAAACGAATTAGGAGAATAGAATGAAATTAGGTTATATGATGGGTAACAAAGCATGAACGAAATTTTTTAAAGATTTGAATAAATTAAAAGTGTTTGTAAAAGTTGCAGTGTACTTTTTTTTTAGGGGGCGGGCGTCAATTTAAGGCGTCTGGAAGTAATACAACAGGTGACTGTTCTACTAATATATTCGACTCCAAATAATATACATATATATATTATTTTGAGAAAATTTTGTGGGACCACTTCGTGAAAACAACTAGTGGTCAGACAAAAGGGAATGAAATGAAATTTTGTTAAAACGTAGACGGTTAAGTAAATTAAAATTACAGGTTTTTAATTTTCTACAAATTTGAATTATTTTTGAGGTAGGACGTAAACTTTGATAAAGTTCTCCGCGCATCAAGTAAAATCATCAAAATATAATTCAATCAGACGTTGCAGTGTTGAATATAGGCTATTTGCTATTACAAAGCATTTTCCAGGTATTCTCTTTTCAGTTTAAGATTCATTAGTAGCATCTTCTTTTGCAACTTTAAATGACTTCTTGATGTAGGAAGCTCATCCACTGATAAAAAAACGTTAATTTTGAATGTAAAATATTTTCTCTATTGACAGTTTGTCTCAGTAATCTGTTACTTTCTATCCTGTAATCTTTAAACAACACAAGAGTTATAACTTTGCTTTCTAAATTTCTGCCAGTTTGCTAATTTCATTTTTTGTACTCCTACAACGCAAACGAAATTTCGCGCGGTTAGTAAAAACCAATCAATGACGGATGGGTACATCAGCTAGTAAGTTATACGGAATGATATTCTTCGGAATATTTTTAACAATTCTTTTGCTAATACAAAATGTACTTTTGAAATTCGAGCCAAAATGCCGCCCCTAAAATTTGACGCCCCGGACAGGTGTCCGGTTTGTCCGGGCCTAGGGCCGCCCCTGATCTTTTAGTTCCAAAATCGATCTAAACATACAGAGCAAATTTATTTCTACGCTCCTCTGTTTGTATGTATGTATCACCTAAAAATGATATAATTTTAAATTTTACACAAAATTAGATTATTATAAAAAAGAATTTTCTTATAAACCACTAAGACACATATTATACTACTTTTATGTATGTATTTATTCATGAGTACTTAATCCCTCACGTACACATAAAAAATACAACTGTTTTTTTAATTATTGTCCATTATTAATTTACCTTAATAAGCAAACAAAGGAGTTTTGACAAAAGTCGAAATTTAAAAAATTTTTAGCGTGTTTTTCATTTGTTGAATGTTTCCTTCCGATGATTATGAAATATATATGTATGTAAAATTTAAGTTATTGAAATTATTTAATATAGATCAAACCATGTATTTTCGGCATAAATAGCTATCACTGAGAGTTTTTTGATAGATCATACTATTATATAATCAAAAAAGAAAGAGTAAACAAAATAACAAAGATTCAGACGAAATTCTCCATAAAAAAAGTCCCGCTTTTTTCACAGGCACATAAACCCTAGTATCACAACTAATTCAAAAGATGTTCAAAAGACGTCTTTTGAACTAGTTGTGCTACTAGGGAACAGGTTTGCTATTTTTATTATTAACTTGTAAAACTTTTCTTGAAATCATAGGGGGCACGTTTACTACAAGCAAACATTAATAGCATTATACCAGTAGCTGACAGTTTACTTTCCTAACAGGTGATCAGTCAAGGCAGAATCGTTCAAAAAGGATCCGTAGATAAATCATTCTCTGTAAATGATGACGTATCAAGCCAATATGAAGACGAAAACAAAGTTATTGATGATACTGAAATTCAGATTGTTCCTGCCGTTGACCCTGCCCAACCACCAGAGTCTGCAGAAGAAGAATGTAAATCTGCGAAAGATGCCAGGTATATTTGTGGTTTGATTTTGATTTATGCTTTCTCTCATACTAATATATATAAGTTTGTGTGGTATGTGCAAAAATTCTAGCTAGTGGAAATTCTGAAGCCGCTTGAAGACGGATTTTCAGATAAAACTCAGATTGTTTTTTTTTATTGTCACATGTTTTTGTCATTATTTTCAAATATATTAAGTGGAAACCAGTCTGTGGTGCCATACTGTGTCTGTAGTGTGTAGTTTGCATAAATTTTTCTCATATACAAATAATAGTGAAAAAATCGAGTAACTTGTGATAAGATACAGTTTTTGATTGGCTATAGCTTTAATTATATATTTAACAATGATGCGGTAAAACAATACAAGAAGGATATATATATATATATATATATATATATATATATATATATATATAACGTGCCTTTTGTTTTGTGAGAAAAGATTAAATAATGATTAATGCAAACGCATTAGTAAAGTTAAGGAAATTAGACGTTATCATTAAAATTAATAATGCAAATGCTTATTTTTATAATAATCAATGATTCTTTAAAAGCAAAGTAATTACCTAACTAGTGTAATAATTTTTTTTCGCAGCGAGATTTATTATTGCATCTTTACCCTCAAACTAAATTTACTTCTCCTGGATAATTAAACAAGAAAGGCAAATCATGCGTTTCGCATACATTATAAAACACTTTCCAACTTCATGTTAATATTGCAAATATTTTTAATAATAAATAACAATAACATACATTAATGTCGTAGAAACCGATGGATATTTACGACAGTTAGAGCACGGACGGACGGACAGGCAGACAAATTGAAATCATAAACACTTTTCAACCTTGTTAGAAAGCGTTAAAAAGTGTTAATTTATAATGGCGATCACACTCAAACAGTATATACATTTATTTCATGCATCGATAAATTTTAAGTTGCCGCTAAACGCATATTAAAAATTTAAATTTATTTTACACAAAAAACTCAGTAATCAATTCAAAGTTATTTTCTAATGTGAATATACACCGTAGCAGACGAAAATTTTTTTTCGTTGACAAATATAAACTCTATGTATTTTAATAATCTCAAGATAGAACCTCCCCCCCCAGGGGCGTAGCCAGAAATTTTTCATGGGGGAGGTTACGATTACAGCAACTCACATATATGCATACATGTGTGTGGTAAGGGAGTGAAGAATGTACATTTTGTATGGCAAAAAACTCCTCATGGGGGGGGGGTTAGGCCCCCTCTAACCCCCCCCCTTTTTTTATTCATTTGTTGCTAAGGCAACCACGTAAGCAAATGTGAAACAAAATATTAAAATTAAGTGATGGTGTTTATAATCTCGTTCACATACTAGGCTGCAAAATTAAAAACATAAAACTGGTTAAGAGTCAGGGCGGGAAATGTTTTATTCCTTTACCGCTAGGATCGCTGCACTTTACCAAATTTCCAATATTTACATTATTGAAACTTCGTTTGGGTACCAAAGACCTAAGCAAGCAGCTATCGAGAGTGTCCACTACTATAATATACCTTCGCAATCCCGAAGAAATAATTTTATTTATGACTAGGGGCCAAGGCCCCCAGACTCGCTACGCTCGCTTTTCGTATGAGGCATTCGGCCCCCTAATAAGGCTTAAAAGTACATAAAAATTTAAACTTCACACTACAGTAGACCCCCTCCCCCTCATAACACGGAATATATTTTGTTATGGGAATCAGTGTTGTAAGGGTCCTGAGCTATACTCCACCTGGAGTGCGGACTCCGCTTATAATCGCTGGAAAAATTATTTGCACTCCTCAGAAACACAATGATATTTAATGTTGCCATTCAAAACTTATATTAATTAGGAGCTAAAGCATAATAAAATCAGACATTTATTTCAGCTGTATTTTTAATAATGTAAAACCTATTGGACACCTTGCGAATTTGCCACCCATGGCGACTTTTCATTATTTGGCGACTTGCGTACATGTAAAGTTAATAAAAGCTACGGAACAGATAGTATAGCTTGCCACCCATGGCGACATTTCATTATTTGGCGATTTACACATGCTCACAACCTATAATTACTGTTCATTTAAGGTTACCGGAAAACCGTTATCCATATTTTCATTTACATAATCGTTTGCAGATTGGCGTACTTAGCACCACGAATCATACCATCTCGTCGCGCTAGCAAATATCCAAAGTGTACTGTAACTACTATAATGGCATAGTTAACGCCGCCAAATATTTCTATTGATAGCAAATAATCACAGCTGGACCAAACCGGCTTTAAAATAAGCTGCATTTTAATTATTTTTCATTTTCAAGATATTAGTTATTCTGTTTTGGAAAAACTGATAATCGCTCATTCTAAACTCCTGTTGTCTAAGCGAACTTACTATTTGAAAATTGTCAACTTTGTGTAACACTTTTTGAGTTACTTATTTCATATAGTTTTTATTTTGGCGTAAAATGGGTGTATTTCTACTTCATGTTTGACAATTTCACGTGATACTACATACTTGGAAACGCTTTGTTGCAAAGGAGTGAATGATTTTATGCCAAATCTGGCAACCATTCTGTTTATTTTTGCAGTTTTTTATTAATATCTTCTAAAATAATTGGATTTTCGAAATTTAAGTCAGCTCATCAGGTTCCTCGGAATTTTTCGAATCTGTGGGCACCTTAGTCGAAACTTAAATCCCCACGGTTTAGGAGGAGATAGGCCAACAAGCTTTGACAGCGCCAGCGGCCTTTACTTTTTTTTAGAATAGAGAGATACCCAAATTAAATTTCATGCTGTTCTGGAAACTCGTGGAATCTTTTCGCAATCGAAAGATTTCGTTTTGTGTACAGAGCTATTCTCATGTCCATGCAAACAATATATTTGTGGTAAAAAAAATGATAATAAACTGCGTAATCTGGAAAAGCTTTTTTAAACGAATTTGAATCCCAATTGTACGACGTCATATTCACTTGAAAAGGGTAATTTTGCCACGCAAATGATTTACTTTTTTGAATCTCGGAAATAAAATGGTGCTGAAAATAGCGAAAAATCGCTTAAAAAGGAGGGAACGGGTGGATTTTCAGATTTTTAAAGAAGCGCAGATTGTTTTCTATATTTTTATACATGATCATGAAAATTTTCACGCGGATCGTGCAAACGGTAAAGAAGTTATTAGGCTTTTTGTGTTAACTTTGCAAATTTGACGCGATTCTAGATACTTGGAAACGCTTTGTTGCAAAGGAATGAATGATTTTATGCCAAATCTGGGAACCATTCGGTTTATCTTTTCAGATATATCTTCTAAAATAATTCGATTTTCGAAATTTAAGTCAGCTTAGCAGGTTCCTCGGAATTTTTCGAATCTATGGGCACCTTAGTCGAAACTCAAATCCCCACGGTTTAGGAGGAGATAGGTCCACAAGCTTTGACAGCGCCAGCGGCCTTTACTTATTTTTAGAATAGAGAGAAAAAAAAATTAAACTCGTAAATCAGGAAAAATCCGGATAATTGTGACATCAATATGATGTCATACTCACTTGCAACAGGTACTTTTGTCACGCAAATTATAAACTTTTTTCTCGGACTTTTCTATAAACTCTCGGAAATAAAATGGATCTGAAAATAGCGAAAAATCGCTTAAAAATGGGGGAACGGGTGGATTTTCAGATTTTTAAAGTAGCGCATACTATTTCCTATATTTATATACATATTTATGAAAAATTTCAAGTGGATCGTACAAACGGTGTAGATGTTATTGACCTTTTTAGTGCTTAATTTCGTAATCTTTTTGGAATAATGGCAGAAATGAGTTTTATCTTGGAGTCAGGGATCAGCGTAACTATATAGTAAGATGATACGCTTTAAAGAATAACTTCCCATAGAACGCAATGCATTGAGAATGTTTTGAGTGCTCCTGTAGAAAAACTATAAATGCTACGTAGACCCTTTTCAATAGGATACATGGTACAGTACCTAGGAACAACATATATCAATTTCGTAGAAATCAATGCATATTTACGTGAGTTAGAGCACAGACGGACGGACAGACAGACAAACCGAAATCATAAATACTTTTCAACCTTGTTGGAAAGTGTTAAAAATACGTTCCTGTCACTTTGTATACTTTTTGTGCAAAGTGTTCAAAATATATACTTATACTAATGAAAGCAATAATTTACTAGAATTTTATCATTTAAAATCTGTTTTCTTTTGTTAGATATGTCCCACCTATTGGTGAAGTTGACATCGACTTGGATATAGATGCTACTTGGTCTCCATCCTTCCATTTGTTGGTGTATTACATTCGTGATGACAGAGAAACCATCGCTGACTCCCAGAAATTTACCGTACAGAAATGTTTTAAGAATCAAGTGAGTATTATATATTTTACAGACATTTTTAAATTATAAATTTTTTCGTTACCTATATTAATGGATTTCGCAAAGGAAATTGCATGTATCTCTATATCCATGTGCACACATTTTTTATGCATATTTAAACGATTTGCTTTGAATCTACGCCAATTTTCTAACATTGTTTTGTGCTTTTATAATAACTCATCTTTTAGGAAAATATTTGAAACCGATTCTGTAGTTTGCGAATTATTTTTAAAAAATGAAAACAAATGCCAGATCTAAGGAATTGTTCTAATGTAAATCAACGAATCTAATTCAAAGTAAATAATCTAATGCTTTGTCTCCTCTACATCATTCTAGCTCTGCACTGCAGTTAAATATATGTTGTAAGTGGGATAGCAGAAATCCAATTCTCATAAGCAAAAATTAACTATTATTTTTAGAACGAATTTTATTTTTGAAACCTATGAAAGGTCACCTCACGCTGCCAATTATGATGCATATTCTTTCCCCTAAGTCTTTTCAGATTTAATAGCCTCATTACATTTAATGTACCGCTGCGGAAAAAAAAGGCCCACTTGCTCTTTATTTCGCCATCGTTCGTCGTATAGCAAAGTTATATATACCATTCGTTTGCAAATAACGCGTACTTTAATTTACTATTAATTTAATTTGCATAAGGGGCCGTCTTGATATTTAATTCTGCATCAACTTCGTTTTTCTCAATGGCAACCCCATATTTTGACTTTATTAAACGAAAGAAAACCTTCAAATTACCCTAAATATAAATTTTCACCAATTTTCTACGATAATTTCCGGAGATATTGCGAATTCATTTTTGCGCGTTTTTAAGGGACTTTCTGCAAATTGAAAAACGCTATTTGTAGGTTCCGAACTTTTCGCCTTTCATTTATTTCGTTCGCGAGAATTAAAAGAAATTAATATTATTTTCAAGGGAAATATTGTTCCCATCTCTCTTAAAGTTTTTTGTACTGAGATTATCAAGGATAGAATAGAATATTTAGTCTGTGGTCCAAATGACCCGTGAGTTCATAACTTCCTTGGTTCGTACACATGATTTAAGGGAAAAATGCAAAATGACTGCTAAGGATTTTGAAAATCTTTATAATTTTGAAATTGTTATTCAGTGTTTCCCTTGATGTTTCTCTTAGACAGCTGAAATGTTGGCAGGAGTTAGAGGCTGCTCCCTGCTCTTCTGACTACAAGCATGAATATTGCTCGACTCAGCTATGGTCGAACTTAAAGAATAGTTTCATGATTGAAAATTTATTTGTTTGAATTTCATGTAAAAAACGCAATTACTTTTTTGCCGACCCAATATTATCACTGTGTTTGTTATTTCACTTTCTTCATTTAATACTATCGCCTGCAATGTGCAATATTCTTAAGACTTTTGGCGGTATTTTAATTTATAGTTAGATGAAAATTTTTTTTACAGAAAACGTGATTTTGAATGTTTGATAAAGTATGGGGAATTCCAAAGACCTAATGTTTCCGATATTAAAAAAGGTCACATTCATGCCTGGAAAGTTGAGGATGTTAGTTTTTCAGAAATAGGACGTTGTATTAGAAGACATACATCTACTGCATCTAATTCTATAGCTGGAAAATATTTTATTTGGGGGAATATGGTAGCGGACGCAACAATACACGCTTTATAGAATCCCCAACAAACTGTAAAAACCTCTAATTTATTTGCTTCAAAATTTGATATTTTTAATACTGGTATCTTTTACTGTGCTTTTGCACAAAATAAATCTAATTTACATTTATTTTATGCAATTTTCAAAAAATTTTCACTTAATAAATTTATATATAGTCCCTTAACTCATGAAAACTACACATTTTATTTAATATAAATTAAACTACTGAACGTAAAAATTTGAAATTTTGCACAGCCACGTAATATTAATTTCTGCATCTATTTCCATCGAAATTTGGCTAGGTCGCAATTTATAATTTTTTTTAATATTAATTTAATAATTCATAATTCATATTAATGATTTATTAAAAATCATAATAACATTAAATTATGTTTGGGTCGTTTAGTTCTAATAGTACGAATAAAAATCAGCTTCTTACTACCAATATTATATGAGATATGAATTGAAGTATGAAAAAATATTCAACATAGGGGGAGGGGGATTTTGGGTGCTCATAACTCACTCATTTTCTGTCCAAATTTATTGAAAAATGGTGTCCGGGGTTAAAATGAGCTAAATTTTTGAAATATGAAGTGAAATCTAGGGGTTGCTATTGAGAAAAAAAATGTTGGTGAGAATTTTAATATGTAGATGGCCCCTTATGCAATTTTTATGCATAGCAAATTAAAGTGTGCGTCAATCGTAAACGATTGGTATCTGTAACTTTGCTGTGCGACGAACGACGGCCGAAAAATGTACAAGTGGGCCTTTTTTTTTCCGCAGCTGTACATAGTCACATTTAATATACTGACTGCAGGCCCCTATCAAAAACTGCCAACAGCTCTCGTAAAAGATTTTGGCTGTAATTTTTTTTTTACTTTTAGCTTATACATGTGAAGTTACATTTTCATACGACAGTCATGTCAATAGATCTCAAATTAATGCTAGATAGTGATAAAAGTCACTCAACAAACAAAACACGCAATATTCCCAATTAAAATAGTTCCAACATCTTTGAAAACAAAATCCAGTCAGACTGTTTGTCAAGCTCTCATTTGTCCATTTCTTGCTACGGGCTGTTTACTGTACTCAATTCTCGTTTGATCAGCGGAGTTAATAGGTAATCTTCTCGTTGTTAGGGATAATATGGAGAAAGAAGAAACTGACAGTTCTCTGTTACCACACTCCTACTACACTGGTGAAATAAATTAAGAGAATTTGTATATTTTATCGAATTTCATTAAAAGAACTGAACTGAATGTAAAACCACTGTTTCTAGACAAAAATGCAAATCTTGTACGTCAGATAAGCGTACACGCGTGTGTAGGCGGAGACAGTAGAGAAACAGGCTTTATAAGCGCGCGTAAGTTAAGACGCATTTCGTTCGGTAGCACACCTTGGCGAATTTCTTAGTGTTATTTTGCAGCAATCGGTTAATTTCAAATTGTAACAGTAAAAATTAGTAACCATCAACGTTTAGATGATGGACTTAGGTGGCGAATTGTGGGGAGGCTAGAAGCAGACCAATCTCAAGTCAGATATGTAGAAAGTTCAATTTAACGCCCAGCGTCGTGTGTAACTTATGAAAATAGTTCCAGGATACCGGATCCATCGAGTAAAAGCCTGGCCAAGGTCGTCCAAAAGCCACGACGGCCGGAGAAGATCGCCATTTGTCCATTATAGTGAGGCGTAACATGAGTGCTACAGCTTCTCATCTCTCTCGTGATTTGTATGCAGTCACAGAAGCCCGTGAATCAAGGGTGACTGTTTCCAAAAGACTTCATGAGAGAGGGTTGTTTGCAAGAAGACCTTCTGCTTGCGTCCCGCTCACTTCTAAGAACAGGAAAATCCGTTTAGCATGGTGCATAGAGTATGGATCAATGGGCGATCGTTCTCTTCACTGATGAGTCCCGGTTCAGCCTAAATACCGATTCTCGCCGTACGTTCACATGGAGAAAACCACGGACCCCGTTACCTATCCGCCAATGTCCGCGAAATCGACCATTATGGCAGAGGAGGTTTAATGGTCTGGGCATGCATCAAGTTGGATGGCCGCTCACCTCTCCGTCTCTTTTGAAAGAGGCACTGTGACTGGTGTGAGGTATAGATATGAGGTCTTGGAGCCCTATGTTTGCCTTTTCAGGGGTGCAGTTGGCCCCGAGTTCATTTGAATGGACGATAACGCGAGGCCACATAGAGCTTTTCTGGTCGACGAATTTCTGGAGAGTAAGGATATTCGCCGGGTGGATAGGCCAGCCAGATCTCCGGACCTTAATTCTATAGAGCATGTCTGGGACGCTTTGAGGAGGGGAATTGCAACTCGCAACCCCCCCCCCCTCCGAAAACCATCCAGGGAATGAAAACAGCCTTGCTGAACGAGTGGGACAAATTGCCACAGGAAATGATAAACTGCCTAATTTCTAGTATGAAATCACGCTGCGAGGCCTGTAAGAGGGGACCATATCCCCTATTAAGCCATTTTTTGTTGCTGTTGTTGATTCTGCAACCGCTGTTTCATACCTTCAGACTCCAACGTGTGTTACGCACGATCATGCGTGTATATTACAATTATTGAATGGTTATTTGTTTTGTATTGTATCAGTGTATGTACACATCAAATTTCATTAAAATCGGTCCAGTAGTTCTAGAGATAATCGACCAAGTCTGCAAATTCTCTAAATTTCTTACACCAGTGTACATTCATTAGTTTATTCCTTTCGGAGATGTTCATTAACAGTTGCTAACATTTTTGCTTCTAAAACGATTTATACATTCTTTCATCGTGGGGCATTTTTTTTTCATTCTTCAGAACAAATTAATATGGTGCAGTGTTTGGGATAGTACACACTAAGCGACAAAGTCACCGAATACATGTCTCGCGACTAGTCGCGAGGTTTTTCCTAAACATTTTTTACGTGCTTTGAATTGTCGCTGCCACAGTCGCCGATCACATACCTCCGGGTAAGTTGCAAGGTCGTTGCGAAGCCTTTTTACCAGTTTTAGAACTGTCGTAATACATTTCCCAAGTCTCAAGTTTCCCATCAAAACAGAGAGCAAGCAAACAATGTTGAGCGACATTTGGGTGTCTGCACGCATGTAGGACCGGCTCCGGACCGTAATCAAGGTAGGCAGCTGCCTACGGCGCAAAAACTGCCTGAGCTAGAGAGCGAAAAGTTTTTTTTTATTATTATTTCGTTTTATATTATTGGTTGAGCGGCATTTCTGGGGTTTGTCGATGGCGGCTAAAATGATGAACCGTTATGGAACAACCTTGAAACTTGTCACGAGACATGTATTCCACAACTCTGTCGCTTAGAGTGTACGAGGCATTAGAACAGCACTACTATTACAAGCAAAGCACACAAGTGTAAATTTATATGCAAAGACAACAAATCAAGCTAAAAAGCAAGTGTAAGCAAATACATAAATATAATAACTGTTTTTGAAAAATAATATATATTCTTATATATATATATAAAATTATTAGCAATGCAAAAATGGCATATAAAGTCAAATCAAACATCCATAATTAATTATTTAGAAGATATCCTATTTGTAACGCGCAATTGCAGCTATGACAAAACAGAATAGAATATAACTAACAAGTAAAACACAAAACATACTACAAATAAGACATATCTCTCATAAAAATAACAGCTATTATCAAGAATTAGAAACCAGATTTTGAATCCAAATAAAGTGCAAGAATTATTGTGATAGTATAATGGAACGGAAATTATAACCACTGTCACCATCGTCAGGGGCCACAAACAGTGGATTATAATTTACAGTAAACCAAATAGTAGGGTTTCGGTTGTGTGGCATATCAGATGAGATATTAACTCCACACATCTGGGCCCTACCCTACTATATAAAGGAAAGAAGAAATCAAAAAGATAACAAAAATTAGAAATAGGAATATAATTTTACATACCAGACCTTGAGCACATGGAAATTTCATTTGAACAATTGATATGTGTTGCCAATGCTAAGAATTGTAAAAAGTGAAAAATGGTGTTGCCACTAAATAAAAGTGTAAAAGTGGAAAGAAGAAAGTATAGGAGTTGCCAAATACTAAAAGGTAATATTATTAAATTTTAAGAATATCCAGGTATATTAATATAATAAATATATATTGAATAATAATAAATTTAAAAGATTGAATAAAATAAATATTATAGCAAAATTAAATATAACATATTGTTTAAAAAATATAATGATTATTATTATTGACAAAGTATGTATAATAAGTTATTGTATGACAGAAGATTAATCTAGTAAATAAGAAAAAAATAATGTTTAGGACAGAATAATCACAATATAGGAACCCCCCCCCTTTTTTTTTTTTTAAATTCCTCCAGATATATATATGCATGCATAAACACATCCAAATTGTTTTTAAACATATTACTATTTTTTTAAAGATATATATATATATATATATATATATATATATATATATATCTTTAATTTTCTTTTAATCGTAGAATTGAAAATGCTGTACAATTAAACATTTTAATGAAGAGCGAAAACCTATAAATATTTAAATCGTAAAATAAGGATAGTGCATTTTTTAAAGAAAGCTTTTATTACCCTCTTTTGAAGAGTGGGAAATAAAAGAAATATTTGTGTTATTCAATAAACTGTTTGGGGGATTTGAGATTTCGGGAGACTGATCAGTTGTAACACCTTTTTACATTTTGATCAACATTTATAAAACTTATGGGAAGAAATGAATGGAAATTTGAGCAAGACATCGCATAAATTTAATTTGCTATATTTAGTTAATAAATTTAATTTTGTTATAGTGGATACCTTGATGTCATTTTGAAGTTATTCGATTACTCTGAATTGTGTGGTACTATAAACTTGAGACTCTACACAGTAAAACCAGACATAATAAAGTATGAGACATTGATAAGTCATTTAAGAAATTATACCTTACCTGTTGGGTACTGGTAAGCAAAAACTTAACGAAAAAACATTTTGCTGATTTTTTTTTTTTTTTTTTTTTTTTGCAGCGAACTTTGCCTGTCCTCGAGTCATTATAGAATACTGCACCATACTACCATATATATTGATTGTAGCAAGAACTATACTATGCATTAAACGTGTAATGTTATATCGCATAAATTTAGTTTGTTATATTTAGTTAATAAATTTAATTTTGTTTAGTCATTTAAGAAATACCTTACCTGTTGGGTACTAGAAGCAAAAACTTAACGAAAAAACATTTTGCTCATTTTTTTTTGCAGCGAACTTTGCCTGTCCTCGAGTCATTATAGAATACTGCACCATACTACCATGTATTGATTGTGGCAAGAACTATACTATGCATTAAGCGTGTAATGTTACTATTGACCCGTGTTACTTTTTTACCCCGGTCTCCCTGTCACTTATAATTTAGAAAAAAAGACCTTTCATGATGTTCAATTACATGACAACAGCAAATTTCTATTTGTAATAACGAGTGATGAATTTATGGGCTCTTATAAAAATAATTTGGTGATGTTCTATACCAAATAAAACTGTACTATCATATTTTTTGTTTTACATATTTGATAGTAAGTGTACACAAAATAAAAAGCAATTGTTTTGAATAATGTTTCATAGTATATGCATTTAGTAGGATTTACCACTGTTTTTTACAGGTTAAACTTCAGTTCGGTGATGAAGTTAAACAACCAGCCACCAAGACATCTATTAGAGTTACTTCTTCACCAAACTCATTATGTGGCATTAAAGTGGTGGACAAGAGCGTATCGTTACTTAATTCAGATGATCAACTAACCCCTGAAAAGGTATGCATACTGATGACATAGAAATTTGTATGTGAAGACATAATATTCTGCTCGTAGGTTCAATTAATTCTTCAAATGAATTTTGTTTTTTAGATTTTCAGAATTCTAGAAGGCCTGGATACTGGAATGTATTACGGAGTCAATCACTGTAATGAAGAAGTTCGACAACCAGGTGGGATTTGTGTACAATTTACGTCACATTTCATTTCGTAAAGATACCTTTATGTCAACCATGTATTGCCTTATACTTTCATTTAGTGCAATGTATTGCCTCATATCATAAGCAATTCATGCTTGATCACTGAAAAAGTTTATTTGTTTAGATTAAAATTTACATTTTTCATTCTTAACGATATTTCAGAAGTTGAAATTGGTAATTTTGAAAGTAAAATTGAATATACTATTTCTAGTAAAAGGCGCTGAATGGAATAAATTAAATAAATGCTTAAAATATTTTTAATATACAATATTATTATCATCTCCTTCTTGCTCACAAATCGTATGCTATTTTTTAAACTTCATAAAATTTGGATTTTATAACGTTTTAAATATTCAGACTCTTAATTTAACAAGCAACTACGGAAAAGATCAAGGAAGAAACAGTGACGGGCTACAACCTGAAAATGGAAAAATTGTTTTAAAAGGAAGACAATAAATTTTGCCAAATGTCTACTGATCACTAAACGAATTTATTCACACGGTACAGTAACTTAAAATGTTCTTTCCTAGTTTGGGTCATAAAAAACTAATAATATTGTATTGTTTAATGTTTAATTTTTTTTTAATATAACATCACAATTTTATATCAGAAAAAATAAAAATTGCTTGAAATCATTATAAAAATACCTCAATAACTGAAACAGAAACAACTTTCTGAAAATGGAAAAAAAAAATTATCACCAATATCCAGAAGCTACTTCAGTTATTTGAGTTCTCATGGACCAAAAAATTAATAATATTCGTCTTTATTTTATTTTTCTGTAGGATTGTATGCCGCTGCCAGTTTCTCACCTCGACCTCCCAAGCCATGGTCTTCTTCATCCTACGAAGATTCTTTAGCAGCTTTTGAGGTAAAGCCATGAAAATCTGAAATATGATAAATGAACTTTTCTTTTTACTAACTGTCCAATATGTTTTATAAATCATTCTACCATTAAGACTGTCCATGTAAAAGATACTTAAATTTTTAACAATTACTATTCTTGTATAGCCTGTTACCAATATTTCCTTTTAATTTGTCACCCGTTCTCAAATTTCTAAGATAAACATTATCATTTAGAAATACCCATAGAAAAATGACACGAGCATTGAGGAAATGGACATACTGATGTAAGAAATGCACTTTTTTCGAACATTCTAGTGTCAAATTTATTGGACTTTGTTGTATATAAACAATATCAAAATATTGTAATTGAAATGGTGATTTTTCTAGAATTGTTTTGGCCAACTCATTTGTTGAACTTCGTGCACAGCTTGATGACGAAATTCGACATTTTTTTTCTTTGTATAAATCCAAATTTTCTGCTCGTAATACTACGTAGACCAAATTTAATTGCATATGGCTGACCATATACTCCATACACCTCAGTGTTTTACTGCTGCCAGGTATTTCTAGAATTAAATATTATTCGGAGATTGATTCAATTAAATTTTCAATTTTTCACACCATATTTTTTCAGAATGCTGGATTTTTGGTAATCAGTGACATGGTTTTGTTTACCCGACCTTGCAAACCTAGAGGTGGCGGTGGGAACATTGTCTATGATTCCGATACAAGTTATGGAGGTTATGGAGGAGCAGGTAGTTGTTATTTTTCTGATAAGTTTAGTAATAGCACCATTGTGTATTAAAATTTTATGTGTGTATTTTTGTGAGGTTAGTTGAAATTTCAAAGTTTATTTTTAATAAATTCTAATCCATGAAGTACAATCATTCTTATTCCATTCCCCTTTGAAATTGAGAAATTCGTTAAGTTCTTTTATGCTGCTCATTAACGCTTATGTATCATTTATTTCACTAAGTTTACATACCATCAAGTTCATTAAGGCTCCTGTATCTTCATTAAGGCTTATTAAGCTCACTACATCTTCTGTATTATTAAGTTCGCTAAGGCTTGTAATTATTTAGTTCACTAAGGCTTATATATTGTTTTTCAAATGTTTGGTTTTTGACTTTTGATATTTTAACCCAAGTTCATTCTAAAAAAAAAGTGGCAATGGCATCTACCGCAAGAAGACCAGCCTCCCCGCCAAGAGTACAAGTAGCACAAGACAAGATGGGAGGACCAGAAGTTGCTACAAAATCGGTTGTGGATGTGCGAGACTACTTTCCAGAAACATGGCTGTTCGATCTGGAAATGACTGGGTAAGAGTCATTCCTTTTATACGGTGATAGATTCGCCTGCGCACGAGTGAAATTCTAAATCTGCGTGCAACTGCCAGAACCCTGAACCACTACGCACTCTGTTGCTCTAGTTAAAAGCTGATATTTCAGTAAGGTATACATGTGCTATACCAATTATGAGGCTCCAAAAATGCATCCAAGCTCTAAATTTATTAACCTTTGCGATATGCGAAAAAACAAAACCAAAAATAATGATACTATAAAATTTATATTTTAAGATTTTATAAATATCATAAATTTACCCACCATTGTTGAAGTAAGTGGCTGTACTCATTAAAACACTGACGGATGGAATGCTGTTAAAATAGACTCAAAATCAAGAGTATAAATTTCAAGACATGGCAGAGCCGTTCTACTTATGCGTAGTTTAAAATAATTTTCTTCGAATATCGCACATAAATATAGGCTAATAAGTTTTGTAAAATGAATTACTACTTCGTGGTATTTTTACCCTCCTCAGATTTTTATCGTGTAAACCAGTTAGCCAATCAATAAAAATCTTTTACTTGAAGAAAAAAAATCTGGCAGTTGACCATAACTTTAATCCCATCCGCAATCTTTATTATTCATTGTTTCAAATGATAAGCTTATCCAGCCACGAAAACTTTCTGAAAAAACTCTTGAGCATAGAACTGCACAGAAATTTTTTCTAAAGCTCTTCACATTTGATAAAATATTGCATTAAACTACTTTTTCCAAAAGACTTCATAATTGTCATTGTTTGATCGGTTTCTCTCAATGTAAAAAGACAACTTGTAAAGAGACTCTGAAATTTTTATTTTTATGACATGATTAGGTTTTTAAAAAATATATACAATTTATAACCATAGTTTCAAGTTCAGTCTTAATGAAAATGAGAAACTTTTAAATAAAGTTTAAAATATTGGCTGTTTTTCTTTAATATGTTTTCTCTTTACTATTTTCTTTAATCGTTATGAATTAAATATGACTTTACTAGCAAAGTACGTTGATCGTAAGTTTCAGCAAAAACAATCACAAAAAATTTTCACTAGTAATTTTATAACAGCCTTGTTCGTTTTATGTATTCAAAAAATTAAAGTTTTTTAAAGAATGTAAAATTTTGTTGAGTAGTGGGTAATTTCTGTCATGTTCTTCATCAGATCTAGCGATCTATATAGTAAATTTTTCTCTTTCATAAAACATTATGTCTGATTATACTTTAATTTTTCTATCGAAAATAAAAATTTTCAATGTTTTATTTCATTTTAAATGTATGAAAAAGGACGATATGCAAGTATGTGTATAAACGCCTCGTGCCTACAACATTATTTTATTTTAATGTAATAGATTTTTTTTTACTTTTTTTTATAATTACAAAAGTCACTTTCAGAAATTGAAACTAAATAGAAAGATAGATTTAAAAACGTTTTATAACAGAATCGTCATAGAGAAAATGCTCTTCTCGATTGAGTTAAATCAAAGAACTGACTAACTGAATCGCCTTGTTTTGAGAGCGATGTTCAATAACGGATAACATACAAGTTACACCGAAGTCTCATGATAAACATAATTTGGTCACATACCATTGGCGCATATTTGTTACCTAGTTATCGCACAATAAACATCCTAGAGTTATGTTTTTTGCAGTGGCAAACGCCTAAGGGACAAGTACCCTATCCTAGGAAAAGAAAAACAAGATTCGGTAACAAAACATAATTCTAATGTTCATAGAAATAAATTCACAATTTTGAATATTCAGTCTGTAGAATAGTTAACAACCTGACATTTAATCATTCGTATTAAATCGTGTCTTTAAATTATAGAGAAGACGGTGTATTTGTGACAAAGGAGAAACTACCTCATACTATTACGGAATGGGTTGGAAGCGCAGTTTGCATCAACGACGAAGATGGCCTTGGTTTGTCCAATACAACCAGCATTAAGGGTTTCCAAGCTTTCTTCATCTCAACCACACTTCCTTATTCAGTTATAAGAGGAGAAGCGTTCTGGATTACAGTATCCATCTTCAGCTATGTCGATGATTCTTTGCCGGTAAGTTCCAAACATATTCCTCTGGTACTTGGAAATATCTTTTATAAATTATGTAATGTTTAATTAATTTAGGTTTATAAGCGAGTTAAATTAATGTAGTCGCTAACTGCATATCCAAGCGTTGTGCCGGCGTATTACAGGTGGTAAGGCATTACTTCCCAAGTAAACTTTTCATTGATATCCACAAATTTTGTCCCATTAGTCTGGCCGGCTAATCAGCTACTTCCGTTCTTCGCACGGCAGTGAGGCTTCACACAACCACCAAGTGGCTTTCACAACCATTAATGCTTAAAATAAATGAATAGCAAATTTCGAGGAAACTGTTACGATCATTTTTTACCCTAAATTTTCGTTCAAGTATATCATTTTGCCTTGTTATATCGTACAGTTTTCGGTAATGTTGCAAAAACAAGAAGAATTGCTTCAATCAGTCAAGTATTTCAACAGAAAATCTTTTTTTGTGTGTGTCTCCTGTAAAATTTTGGTTTTCAGACATGAGCCCTTTTCGAAATTTGCAATTCAAATATGGATTTTTTAAAATATTTGTCTGCATATGTATGCAATTTTTAAATATGATATGTGACACGACTTCCAAAAAATCATTTAATCCGTTTAATTTATCGGTAATAATAATATAATTTAGTTCTAAAAGCAATTTTTCTTTCATCTATATTCTTTGTGAATGCGTTCAAATTGGCTGGCGATGATGTAAAAAATTGGTTTACAATGACGGGGAGGGGTCATTTGACATCTAAAATTCAACAGCCTACTCACCAAAATGTTACATCTTATATACCCTGGACCGCCCTGTGATACTTCATTTAAGCTCAGTAATAGAAACTAAGCTTGATGTGATTTAACATGAATCAATTCAACTTGCGATTGGACGCTACTCTACTTAAGTCATTATGAAAGATGATCCAACTGAAATATTCTTCTTAGATCTGTTGGAGATCTCTTTAAACAGACAACTCTATCAAACAATATTTCTGAAGACCGGCAGCTTTGAAGGCATTAACGTCGGCCATAGTCTCAGTCAAAGCCTGGAGATTCACTATTCATTACACCCTTATTTATTACATTTAGAGCACCCTCAGAGTTTGAATAATTCCCTATTTTGCATTCTTGCCCACGTACTAGCTAACCCAGCGTAAGAATATACGTTTCTAAAGTTTAATGTGCATATTCGCCGCTTATACATGGTGGTCTCTAATTAGTTCGCATTTGAACGTGGGTCCTCAAATCCAGAGGCTGCCAGTATCATATCTTTGAACGTTTTAGAATGTTGAGCAACAGCTTGAACTTCATCAATATCTTTTCAACACCGCGATGCCAAACAATTTTAAAGTAAATCGCGTGTCTTCACTTTTTACTGCAGATTTGATTTCTTTATTGTTGGTGGAAGGAATGCACTCTTACATTCTCGTACTGGCGTAGCCAGGATTTTATTTCAGGAGGGAAGACGACTGTGCATAAATTGTAAGCTAAGTAAAATGTCAGATTTCGTGGGAAGGGGAGCTTCAGCCTTCCCCCGTAATACGCGCCTGTGCTCTTGGGACTTTAAAACATTGAAATTTAGAGTTAAGCCCAAGAGCAACAGCAACGAAATTTTCTAATTTTGTATTGAAATTTACAATATGGCTGTAAATTATCTTCATATTCACAGACTATTTCTTTTCGCTTATTTAGTACATACACTATTATGCAGTACATAAAATTTAATTTTTTTTGTATAAATATAAAAATAATTTTTATAAACTTTGCAACTTTTTTTCATAGATCACTGTTTCTTTGGATCAAATGGATGGTTTCGAAGTTACTAGCGAGTCTATTGATGGTGATATTTGTGTCGAGCCAGGATCAAGTACTAATCTTAAGATTCAGCTTAAAGGTACCGCTTTAGGCAAGCTGAATATAACTGTACGAGCAGAGAGCACTCAATCTAGTGATGTTTGTGGAAGTGCCGCCGTGTCGGATGCTTTAGCTAAAGATGCTATTACCAAATCAGTCATTGTTGAGGTAGATAACATTCTCCAGATTTTTTTTTCTTATTACTATCAATTTTTGTTATCAAAATGATGGCTAAATTAAAAGAGAAATATTTCAACTATTAATTAAATGAAAGGATATTTTTATAATAATTAATAGAAAGGCTTAACTTTAAATATAAATAAGATTCTGGGAAACAACTTCCCAGAAATCAAGTAGCATGGAATTTTTAATGTCATTTTTTCTTTTGGATTTATGCATTCAAAATAAAATATGTATTAAATTCATTAATTAGTGAAGCAACTATGCAAAGCCTCAACTTAGTATGGTCATTTGAGATATTTGGGGACAGATTTTCTTATATACATAACCAATACAATAATTTACTGACTTGTCCCTAACGCTTTTCGTAAGCCCTTGATAGTGCTAATTATATACCACAACACTTTCGTTATGGAATGTCTTTTTTTTTTTAACAACAAAATAAGTAAATTAAATATTTTTTACGTTTTCAGTTTTGTGAGTGACCAGTTCAAATAAATAAGCCCTTGACTGAGTAGATTAATTTTGATAGCTTTAAGTTGCAGGAACTACATGTATGAAGAAAATGCATTTTACACTTTTATTTTTTATCCTAAACAATCCTAAGAATTTGGATACCCCAATTATTGATTCATTTTTTACAAAATGGAGGTAAATGAGAACGCATGTTTTGGGGTAATGTAATAGGTTTTGTTTCATTACAATGTTCCCAAAAACATAGACAAACGCATAAAGTACACTTCACAGTTAAAATGAGAATGGGAGGAAAATTTTTTCATATGTGTACAATTATAAACACTACATGAAGCACAAGTTAGGATTAATTTGTATTGAAAAAAAAAAAAAAAAAAAATGCTGAATTTATTTAGAAAAACAGAAAATAGAGGTCTCGTAACTAAGACAATATTTATATTGTGTTTTAAGACTAAGAAAACATAGTTACAAATGTAGAATTTAATCCTGTTTTCATTACTTTAATCACCTCGTATATACGGTTTTTCATCGATAGTACAAAGTTTTGCATTACCTCTGAGGACAGTTTATAACATGCTTGCTCTATCACTGCTGTAAGGTCCTTTTCACCTTACAGCAGTGATACAGCAAGCATGTTATAAACTGTCGTGCTGCGTGTTATAAACTGGTCGAAGAACATTGGCGTCCATTTTCATATGCTTTTTGGCTAGATGTCCCTACACGTTCTCCATTGGATCTAAGTTCCGACTAAGCGATGGCCAGTCCATGATTTCGATATTATTCATATTAAGCTGCATGTTTTCAAGTTAGACACAAGAATAGGCACCCCGTCTTCTTCAAGTACACAGCTTGTTCCTCCCAGCAAATCTTGTAGTGGAATAAAATGGTCCTCTAAGATTTGCTACCAAAAAGTCAAATTAACATTAGATTAATAATATATTAACATTCAAATAATACTATCTCAACAGTTGATTCATATCAGAGAGTAGCATTAAATTCAAATTAAATTTTAAACGTTAAGCTTTTAAAAGTGTTACCACACCACAATGTATGAATAGCATGTCAACGGTCCTTTGTCCACATAAACTTACAGAAGGGTGTATGCTTTAATAACTTTTGTTTTTTATCATTTAAGTATTGTACTGTATGAATCATTGTTTTAAGTAGTGTATTTATCATTAAACTAATCAATAGAATTCTTCCCAAAACGTTTTTTCTACATCCTTTCATACATATGTCACTTTTAAATTATTGAAGTGTATTTATTTTCTTTTTCAAATTGTAAATGATTATTCATTACTGTCAGTAATATTTTTTTCAATTATTTTCAAAAATTATTCCTTTTTTGACAAACTCAACTGAATTGGTGTGTAAAAGAAAATTTATCATTAAAAAAAATAATGCAGCTTTAACTTATTAATACAGATAACAAAATAATTGTTGCTTCTTATTAAATTTCCTTTAAGGCTGAAGGCTGGCCTGTAGAAGAAGTCGAAAGTGTTTTATTCTGCCCGAAAGGTAAAAACAAATATTTAAAACTACATATTTATAAATTAGAAAACAGAAAAATAAATTTTTGACATTCGTTTGGGGTAAACGTAACTCTTATTTTCAGATGAAGAAAATGAAGTTTTCAAAAGAACTTTGCATCTCAGCGAATCAGATGACCTTGTACCTGACTCATCAAGAGCTTACTTGGATGTTACAGGTAACATTTGTTTTCTCGTTATTGCCCTAAGTTTGCTTCATAGCGTTCTTGTTTAAAGAGTCATACTGTATACGAAAGTTTATAGTCTTTGAAGAAGATATGAAATCAAAGCCACTGTGTCCATTTTCCAAGATTTCGAAAATATAAAATTGTGTTCAGATAGTGGATTTTCTTCCAGGTGATCCAAGCTCTAAAGATTTAGCACATCCAAGTTTTAAGAGGCGAAGAATGGAATTGCAAGATCCCTAAAGCTCAGATCGTCCGGAAAACCTATTGTCTGAACACAGCTTAACCCTTTCGCGCCGACTGTCACGTATACGTGCCAGCAATAAACGTTTAAATATAATTACAGAACAGTTTAAATACTCACTCTACGGAACATTATTAAATTTAAAGATATTTCTGTAATTTCATGGATTTAGGGTTAATAGCAAAACATTCTCCAGCCTTGGACAGAAGTGAAAGAGACTGCCGGTCTCAAAGATAAGTGGGCGTTTGCGCTTCCCCGTCGCGAAGGGGTTAAGAGTTAGCTCATCTTACTGGAAACCGATTATAAAAGTTCCTCTACAATTAATAGGAATTGGTAATTAAGTGATAATTTCAATAGCTTTTATTGGTCATTTACACAATCTCTTCATTTTAGGTAATGTGTTAGGTAAAAGTTTGGATAATTTAGAAAATCTTGTGTCTTTACCAACTGGATGTGGAGAACAGAACATGGTGAAATTTGCACCCAACGTTGTTGCAATGGACGTACTTATTGAAACTAACCAACTCACTGAAAAGACAAAGAACAAAATAACAAGAAATCTTAATACGGGTAAATACATCCTACCTTCTAAAATATTTTGTTAGTAACATTTCATACCTAGATTTCATGAATCCCATGAATCATTTAAGAAATATATTACTTCACACGTGTGTTAAAGAAATTAACATTCCTTAGGTGCTCAACGCCAGATGCAATACCGACATTCTGATGGCTCATTTAGCGCTTTTGGACCAAGGGACAAACAAGGAAGCATGTTCCTGACAGCATTTGTTCTTAGGTACTTCTCACAAGCTGGAAAATACATAACGATTGACAACAGCACTTTGAATCAGATGCAAACGTGGATAGTATCCAAACAACAAGAAGACGGGTGCTTTCCGGATGTTGGAAAGATAATTGACAGACAATTACAGGTAATTGAACTAATATGCGTACAATGAGGTAAACTCTTCTTTTGTAAGAGTTTGTCATGTCTTCAAAGGAAAAAAAGTTAAAGTAATCCAACATGCTTATTATCATTATTTATGACTTAACATAAAACTTTATATGCAAAGTGCTACATACCAATTGAAATGAATTTATATATCTTGTTTTCAGGGTGGCTTTAACAAAGAAAAATCTGAAGGCATGATAACCGCATATGTGCTGTCTTCGCTTTTAATCTCAGGTTATCAGAATGAATCAGTCCTGGATGAAGCATTCTCTTGCATAAGTAAAAGCAAAGATACGAGTTTCTATGCAACATTCTTATATGCTTACGCAGAAGCTTTGGGCGGTAAGGAAGATTCAGCAAAAGAACGAATACAGTCTGTGAAAGAAAGAGCTATAACGAAAGGTATTTTTTTTAATCAGTATGTAATGTCCGCGAAACGAAAAAAAAAATCAAAAATTATCTACTACAGTTATTACCTTATAAACAAAAGCCTGGTTTAACAATTTCGGGAAAATTTCAAAGAACGGGTTTAGTTACTTCTGTAGAAAAAATTAATTTTGAAAATTCAGAAGTTTTCTTCAGTAAAAGGATCATGTATGAAATTATTTGATTATATTATATTAATGCTTGTCACAACATAAACGTTAATAAAATTAATCACAAACGGAAAAAGAAATCGTGAATATTAAAAAAAATAACTCTTTTTTTTTTTTTGTTCAGAGTACTAAATTCAGTCCACCTTTGTTTTATCCTAATGGGTAAACCTATAAGCACACACAAGGTTAATTCCCAAACAATGATTTAATGGGTGCTCGTTGGTATAAATTTCTACTAGTAGTCGGTCATGTATGTGGGTGCTTTAGAATTTCAATAAAATAGGAAAAAAATCAGTTGATTGATACTGATCTGCTTTAAAATTATAAACTGCGATCAAATTGATCTAAGGTCTTGCGTAAATATCAACCAGTTTCTTTCTTTCTTTCTTTCTTTTTTTTAAGTACAATAGTTCCTACCCTCCCTCCGAAAAAAGTCTGCCTAGAGCATTGGTTCCCAACCTTTCTACATCTACGGACCGGCAGAAATCGGAAAAACATATTTCGCGGACTATCGTCAACCAAAGATAGTAAAAATTATACATGCATGCATTTTATTTTTCGAATAAAATGCATGCATGTATATTTCGAGTGTTATACGAATATAATTTTTAGTTCAAGAGGCATTTGCTGCATATTATTGTTTAATAAATTTTATATACGTGGGAAAGCAGTGACCAGTGGTTGGAACTGGTCTATAGCATTCACGAAGTTTTTATAAAGTTACATATCATAAGTAATATTGACATCATTTAGATGTCATGAGTTTGAATATGCATTAGAAACTCAATTAGGTCGTACAAATTACGTCAAGGGCAAAATAATTCGACGAATACTCTAATTCCAATAAATTGGTAATAGTCCCTATGTTTTTCTACATGAATCATAGGTACCGTGTTTACTCGCGTAATAGTCGCACTTTTTTGCCAGTTTTTCATGGTGAAAGTCTGGGTGCGACTATTATGCGGATAAAATCTATTACATAACTCTAAAGCTATTTTTTTCTACTTCAAAACGTGAGTACGACTATTATGCGAGAGCGACTATTACGCGAGTAAACGCGGTATAACAATTGATAATGTAAATTGAGCATTTTCATTTTCAGCCACCATTATACACCTTCAAAAAATGTAACTTTGATGAAACAGCATGGTACGTAGATGTTAAATCGTATAATGTAGTATTGAGTACGATATACGATATGTAATGTAGTCATTCACAACGTATACCTCATGTAATCATCCATGCGTAAAAATATAATCGTGTAAAATATATCTGGATCCCATAGTAATTTCCTTCACAACTGGCTTTATCTACTAGTAATTCATAAAATGAGTGTGATGCATGATGTGATCTGTCGTGACCATTTTCTTAAAACTTTGTGCATTTTACAGGCAAAGTTGAATATTATCATGACACAAACGCAACAAAATCTCAAGACCTGGAGACATCTGCTTATGCAATTCTGTCCATCTTGAATTCGGGAGGATCCGCTTCAGATGCTTTGCCTGTAGTACAGTACCTCACTCAGAATATGAATCCTCGAGGAGGTTTCTACTCCACACAGGTAAACATTAATTATTTCATGGAGACATTTTTGGAATAGAATTAAATGACGAACAAAAGAATATTTATAACTTCTTTGGGTTTGGCAATATCGAGCCTATTTAGACTTTTTTCTCTTTTTAATGATTCACATGTCAATAGTTGGTTTATGACTTATATCCGTGGAAAACCAAAAAAGATATTTTATTTGCTGCGGTTCTATTATAATCTAAATTCTTAAAATATGTATGTGTCATTCTCAAAAGAATGTTACAAACTTGTGTTCTTTCAATTTTCTATTGTTTTCTGCACGTAAAGCTTTTGGTAAAGATGCTAGTCTTAACAATATTCGGTTTGTTTTAAAATAAAGATCGTTAATATAACGTCCCAAAGATATACATTTAGTACTTTCTCAAAATTCCTTGTCCCTCTACATATAAATTTAAACGACAAACAGTGATACAGTATAAAAAATAAAACGATTTTCAATTAATAGGACATCCAATGAACTATTACACTTCTTCCTCTTTTATACACTATAAATAATTTAATTTATGAAGCAACTTTTTTCTGCTGCTTATTATATTTTGTTTTCTAGATTTTTCTGTTTTTTGGTTTTTTGTTTTTTTTTATGTCCACCATGCTACCAAATTTTTCAT
Organism: Cheiracanthium punctorium; assembly: GCA_038373885.1. Taxonomy (NCBI): domain Eukaryota; kingdom Metazoa; phylum Arthropoda; class Arachnida; order Araneae; family Cheiracanthiidae; genus Cheiracanthium; species Cheiracanthium punctorium. The sequence goes on from JAWZYV010012460.1 coordinate 174,788, forward strand.
AGCTGAATTTCCAACATATGGCTCTACCTTACTAAATAGTTACTTAACATTGTCATTAATTTCTTCCATGACTTCCAACTGCAGTTATATTTTTATTTTATTTATTTATTAGATAAAATAAATTATTTAATATATGAAGTTGTGTAATTTTTGTCGATGTCACTTATGTTTCTTTCTTTGTGTTAAATTGTTATGTCATTAAGATTAAAGTGCCTTTATAAAGCCTCGTGTAACTTGATAATAGTACGGTATAAGGCAATCCTAAATAGAATAAACTAAATTAATAAATCCCAAATGAAGCATTTTTTGTCCACCCTGTTATCAAAAGTTTAGCTTGCATTATGTATTAACTTTTATATTGAGATACTTAAGGCTTGCATGCATTGTTAAAATTTAGTAACTAGGAATATAAATTTACATTAGTAAAATATTTTTTTCCAAGGAAAAAATGTACTGTCTGCATTGAACGAAAGAGTGGTTAAAAGTGGGTCTTCTAGTTGCAAATAGTAATGACTGAAGTAAATTGAGTGCTTGTTTTTCTGGCTAGAAAAGTGTTTCTGATCGGTTTAATGAATTTCCTCAAATGAAAGAATCTTCATAAACAAAAAGAAATACACAGAACTAAGCCAATTTTTCTTTCTACTAGGATACATGCGTAGGTATGGAAGCTCTTGGTCATTTCGCTAGGCTCACATTTAAGGACCCTGTTGATATCACCATCTCAACCACGGGAGGCTTGGAAAAAGAAATTGAAGTCACGGAAGATGAAAAGTTAATTGTTAAGAGATATAAAGTAGAAGAAGTACCATCAGATATCAACATTGAAGGAAAAGGATCAGGATGTGCCTTAATACAGGTAGACCTACCCGTACTCATAATACCAGTCATGAATTATTTTACCAGTCATGAATTTGCAAATCTTTATTTAGTACCCACAATCTCGATTACAAGAAATCCTAAAAAATATAAATCATGCATTTTTTGAGTAATAAAAGCATAGTTCTAAATAACGAGGGTGACTTTTAACGGTTACGTTTTTTTAATTAATATAAATAGGTTAGTAAAAATTACTTCGAAACACAGACTTAAAAAGTCGGAGTGCGATTTAAAGTTAGGTAATCGGGAAGGAGGGGGTGGGGTAACTTTATCTCGAGACAGATGATTAAATTTCAGACGAGAAATATTTTCTTGTCGGCAACAAATTAATTTAATCATATCATAAAAGTAAGAAGAGATTATGGCCTAAGTGATACAATCATAGCTTATTGATCAAAACTGAGATAAAATCGAGAAAATAATATAATGGATGTTTAGGAATAGTGAAAAAGAATGGACTATTCCTGGATAAATCAGTGCAGCGACGTTGGGAAGAAGAGGGGGGGGGTGTCAAAAATTATTCCTCCATATTGCACAGGGAAGTTGCTGAGTAATCCAGTTCGGAAATAAATCATTTCAAAAGTTATAACATTGTAATGACTTCAGTTTTATCCAAAACGACTGTCCTATATTAAGCTCTTTCACCAAATCAAGCATCAGCTTAATGAACTAATAAAGTAAAGCAGGTCAATACATTAGTTCGTTTTGATATCAGATTTTATTATTTACTGTGTAATAGTGATGCCGTGTTTATTTAATATAACACTGTTAAAACTACATACTTAGAAATGAACTAAATGTACTCATTTTTGAGTACTTTCTCATCTTGTAATAGCTCCGAGTACTTTGCTCTCAAATTTAAGAAACTCGTGTACTCATTTTTTTGAGTTCATGCAAGAACTCAAACATGAGTGTACGTGTACTCAAAATTTTCGAGCACATTATATACTCAATTTTGAAAACATATGAAAAACTCATTTTCGAATACATACAAGAATTGATATTAAATGTATTTTTGTGATATGCATTTTTGCTATATTTTTATTATATTTAATACGAATATATTGACTATCGATTTTTGTTTGCGCTCATACAAGAATCAATATATTCTTATTAAATATACTATTTTTTAACATGTTGATTGAAATTTAGGAATAACCATTATCTTATGCGTAAGTAAAGCGGTTACATTATTTGAATGTTTTGTGTAAATTATTTCGTTTTGTTACAATTTTTATTTATATTCAAGACACTGATCTGACATACAATGATCACAGAATGTTGCTATGACTGTATCTGTAACTATTAATCTGAGATAAACCTGACAAAAGTGTAGCGATTCCCTAACACTGTTTAGAAACATTGACATTAAAGCTTTTAACATCTAAAGAAACTTCAATATTCTTACTCTTGAAAATGTTATGTCCTTCCCCCCTTCCCCCCCCCCAAAAAAAACGGTCACTAATACAGTGACCGGGTTTATTCCTAAGCACATATTTAGTTATACTCACGAATGTAACCGTTGTTAGGGGAGTGTACAGAATAAATAAGCAATGAAAATAAACATAAAAAATAGTTAAAACATAAATATTTCTTCTGCGAAAGTATTCTTATAATATCAAAACAAATTAGTTTACTAAACCAACACTACCGGCAAATTAAATAATAGCTGTGAAGTTATACGACCGATCAGCGTCTTAAATATAAATAAACAAAACAAAATGAAATAACTATAACTTAAAACAATCAAATAATATAAAAGTTTACTTACGATAAGATGCGGGCTATCTGTGAATTTAACTAATTCTTCTATCATTATATATGATAGATTATTTCTTCCATGTTTAAGCAGCGAACGCCACAAACGCTTTACAACAATATGGCGATATGCCGTCGACCACGTTGATCGGATTCTTCCAAAAATAGACTTTGGGCATGCTTGTGCATGGCCTGCAAGAACCCTTTTGCGGTTTGGAATACTGCGAGAACCGCAGTTTCCTGAAATACATGCACCACCAGTATTTCGAACTTTATGCACCACCAAAGGACTCAATAGTCCCTTTTTGAAATACTTATAGTATTTCTTTTAAGCACCTAGTACTTATTTCCGACCTTGGCCGGACTTCGGGAGATACATGCACCACCAGTATTCCCTAGCAAGTTCAAGAAGTAAACACATGCACCACCAGTATTTACTAAGCGCTCACTCTTTTCTCTAAGTTGCCCGTTACCTTAGTGAGTCTCCTAGCGCATCGAGGAAGCGGGACAGGGCCTCGCGCCCTTTTTCGCTCCGCACGTAGTTATTGAATGTCGAGGCATCCAATTTCGGGCAGAACCGATTTCTCAGTTCCTGTAGCCCAGGGCACTGGGCTACGATGTGCAGACTGTCGGCTGGACTTGTCAGAGGGCAGAAGTTGCAATTCCTTGTCTCCTTAACGGAGAACCGTCGAAAATAGGCCGGGAAGGGACCATGGTCCGTCACGACCCAGTTCACCTTCCTACTTTTCCAAGTTCTCTTTTCGCTCACCGTTGGAAAGATCGTACGTGTGAAACGTCCGACTTCTGCTTCTTCCCACCTTTTCTGCCACAGTTTCCTGGCTTCAGTCCTCATGGAGTACTTCACGCTCCTTATCGAACTCTTCACTCTCTCGTCTACTGCTGGTTTCTGTGTTCCACTCTTCGCCAGAGCATCGGCTTCCTCGTTCCCCCAGGTTCCGACATGAGCCTTCACCCAGTGGAAGCGGATCCGCCTGTCTCCGATCTCGGAATGGATTGCTGCAACCATTGCATTTCTGCAATTCAGCCTTGAGAGAGCTTGGAGCGAGGACTGGCTGTCTGTATAGACGTCCAGGGTTTCTGTGCTACGACAGAGTGGGTCCTGCAGACCTTTCAGGATCGCGACGAGTTCGGCCTGGAATACACTTCCGTTGTCCGACAACCTGTAGTGGCCGTCCGAGATTCTCTTCTGACCACTGTACAGGACGTATCCTGATCCCACTTTGCCATTGAGCCTGGAACCATCCGTGAAGAGCTCTAGTCCCTTCCTCCGTGGGCCCAGGGTGTCCCAGCTGATGAACGGGCTCCTACTCGGGTGTGTCCCCCATCGTGGAAGTTCGCCCTCTACTTCGGAGGGTTCTATTCTCGTATCTCCGAACTGGATCGATTGACCCTGCTTCCGGAGTCTCGAGATGAGCGCTTCTTTCTCCACCTGTAGGTCTAGTGGTAGGAGGCCCGCAAGGACACAGAGCGCGGCACTGCTTGTTGTGCGGTAACACTTTGTTATCGCTAGCAGTATAATCCTCTGCACCTGCATTAGGTGCGTCCGCATTCGCTCTTTCCTCCATCCCACCAGGCTCCGCAGGCATAAAGAGCTACGCGCTCCATTCCACGTTTATAGAGGTTCTTCAACACAGTCCCGCTAAGTCCGTTGCCGGGCCTTGTTAGGCTGTGGAGTCTTACCACGTATCTCGCCAGCAGTTGCTTAAGATGTGCGACGTGTGCCATGGAATTCATCTTTTGATTTAGCACCACTCCCAGCACCTTCAGCTCCGACTGAAACTTTACTATACTACCCCCGAAACGGATTACCGGGGCAGTGCGGGGAGGCCGCACTCGCCCCATTCGACGCAGGGGTCGTACGTGAAGCCCAACCGTTTTGGCTGGGCTGAACTCCAATTTGTGGAGCTCGCTCCATTTCTGAAGGATAGCGAGGGCTTCAGTCGCCTTGCGGCTGCACTGATGCGCGTTGGGAGCATCAATTACCACAACGAAGTCATCCGCATAAGCCTGCAGATAAACTCCAACAGGAAGCTTGAGCTTAAGAGCCGAATTTGCTACGATGTTCCACAGCAGGGGTCCAGAGTTGGATCCCTGCGGACATCCTCGATTGTAGCTATGGACAACCTCCGATCCTCCTGAACGATAGACTACCTCCCTCATTGTTAGGAAACTACTCACCATCCTGTACAGATTTTTCGGGCACCCTGTCTGACCCAACAGGTATAGTATGGAAGGCCACCATACATTATTGAAGGCACTATCTGAGATAAACCTGACAAAAGTGTAGCGATTCCCTAACACTGTTTAGAAACATTGACATTAAAGCTTTTAACATCTAAAGAAACTTCAATATTCTTACTCTTGAAAATGTTATGTCCTCCCCCCTTCCCCCCCCCAAAAAAAAACCGGTCACTAATACAGTGACTGGTTTATTCCTAAGCACATATTTAGTTATACTCACGAATGTAACTCGTTGTTAGGGGAGTGTACAGAATAAATAAGCAATGAAAATAAACATAAAAAATAGTTAAAACATAAATATTTCTTTTGCGAAAGTATTCTTATAATATCAAAACAAAATTAGTTTACTAAACCAACACTACCGGCAAATTAAATAATAGCTGTGAAGTTATACGACCGATCAGCGTCTTAAATATAAATAAACAAAAACAAAATGAAATAACTATAACTTAAAACAATCAAATAATATAAAAGTTTACTTACGATAAGTTTCGGGCTATCTGTGAATTTTAACTAATTCTTCTATCATTATATATGATAGATTATTTCTTCCATGTTTAAGCAGCGAACGCCACAAACGCTTTACAACAATATGGCGATATGCCGTCGACCACGTTGATCGGATTCTTCCAAAAATAGACTTTGGGCATGCGCAGAAATCCGGTGAGGGTTGGTAGAGAGAAAATGAGATCTTACATGTACTCATTTCCTCGCCGTTCTTTTTGAGTGTTCTTCCGCGCGTTGTAATAAGATATAGTTCGTAAACTTAAAGTATGCTACTAATTTATTCTTATAATTACTGAAACGAAATATTTCCGAACACCACATAAACGTTTATTAAATAATTTACCAGTATACAAATGACGTAATAAGGGATTATTATAATATTTATCTACATGCTTATTTTTTAGATCGAATTGTTACTTATATTTAAGCACGACATGTACTCGTTTATGGTGCAAATGTATTTAAAAAAATATGAGTGCATTAAAGTACTCATTTTTAAGTAAATCAATTTTAACAGTGAAGTAAATTGCATGACTTTACAATTATATTAGAATTTCATTGAGATTTACCATAGAATATTTTCAAATCAGTTTTCAAAATAGTGTTTTGTTTGCATTTTATGGTTTCTTTAGCAATCACGAAAGCTAAACGTGAAATTTACTTTAACACTTAATACCAAATTTCAAAAAGGTTTCAACCCACCCCCATCTGACTGCGAAATTGTTTATTTTATATTATAGTAAATATTTCCAATAAATTTCTAATCGCGGTCAAATTTTGACGCACAGCAATGTAAACACTACAATATTGTTACAAAATCTGGTAATGGGCGTAAAATAAAAGAATTCAACAAGCTCGAAAAAAAAGAATATAACACTTTATTCTACGAATCAGATTACTGATCCCTCACAAAAATATAGGATTCAGTACACAGGACAAAGCAAAGCGTTAACTAATACAGCAATAACAATAGCGCAAACTCAACGTATCGCTTCAGTCTATCACACACTAACTGATGGTGAGAGCCACTTCTTTCGTTAAAGATTTTCCAGCGGGTGTGACGTCAAGTAGGATATGACATAATTCTCTAGGCTTTTCTAGAAACTTCTCTCCTAATTGAGATAGAGCGAAAATTCCACCAGTTTCGAGAACTTTCTTTCAGTCGCCAGAATGGTCGCCTGTAACATTCTCATTTCACTTGCAACAATGCCTGTACAACGCATTTTCTCGCAATACACAATGGCGCGGGAAAACAACATTAGAATTTTGTAACAGCATTGTCGATATTTCTTTTCAGTAATTAAATACAATAAAGCCAAATGTTGCAAAGTATGTCACAGTATTTGCTCGCTGATTTTATTACAAAATCATTTTTAATACGTTCCAATACTGAGTAAATAAATTCAAAGTTCTTCATTGGTGCAAGATATAGCCAAAACTGTTTGTGAGAAAAAAGTAGTTTGAGTTGCTAAGATTTTATTGCTCTGTCTTTTCGAATCGTAGAGTTAGTCTGGGACAAGCTTTTCAGATTTACAAACAGACTGCTACGTAGCAATAGAGAAAAAAAATCTAAAATTATTAAAGTCAATCGAAATTTTTGAAATTAAAGAATGGAAAATGGGGAGTTCTATTTTAGGGTATATAATAGTTTGAGGGAAGCCCAATTTGCTGAAAAATTATGTTTTCATGATATTTAAGAATTGTGGAAATTTAGCCTTGTCGCTCAAACGTTTGCCCCGAGAAGTTTACTGAACTGATGCGTATCGAACAACAAAACTAAAATTCTATTATATAATTACACAGATCCCTGATTCACTCACGGGAAAACAATTCCGGTTCAACCACTCCAAGCTAAAATTTTTACCACCATTACTCCAAAAAGATTTAAAAGTTAAACACAAAAAAAACTTAATAAAATCTACACCGCTCGTACGATCCGCTTGACATTTTTCATACATATGTTAAAAAATAAAGAAAATAATTTGTGCTACTTTAAAAATCTGAAAATCCACCCGTTCCCTAGTTTTCAAGTGATTTTTCGCTATTTTAAGCTCTATTTTATTTCCGAGAGTAAAAAAGTGAAACAATCGAGTGACAAAATTAAAAGTCGCAAGTGATAATGACGTCATATTGAAGTCACGGTTATCAGGCTTTGAAGTTAAAATTGCAATTCCAATTCGGTTTAAAATGGTTTTCTAGATTGTCCAGTTTAATTTTTTTTTCACAAATAAAATGATTTCCTCTGCATGAAACATTCATATAAGAGAGGATGTTTCCAGCGAAACGAAATCTTCTGAATCCGAATGCTTTCGCACGTTTTTAGAAGAAAATGCAATTCCGATTTCTGCATATATTTGCCAGGAGAGGACAGCTCTCGTCACTGAATGTGTCGCTTAGAGCTACATATACGCCCTTCCCGGAGTTTCGCGCCACAATTTGGAACCTCATCAGAAGGTGGGGGACTTCTGAATATTGGCACCCTTCGGAAACTGCTAGCGACCGCCGAGAGGACTTTCGGAACCACGGATTTAACGTGCACGTACACCGCATGCACACGGTGGTCTTTAGTGGTACACCGGTATCGAACCCGCAACCTTCCGGTTACGAGTCCAACGCCTTAACCACTGGGCTACCACGGCCCCGAATTCTGTTTATAATAAAAACTGAAGTTATTGTGGACAAAGATTAAATTGGACTGTGCGTAGACATATTTTTGTCGAATGATTTTTTTCTAGCGCCCGTTGTAATTGCCTCAACAACGGGCTATATCTTCTAGTTACATAAGAAAAGCTTGTAATTATAATAAAAACTTTTTAGCACGTTGTTTTTTAATAAATATCCAACATTTAAAATTTAAGAGTACAATTTAATGGTTGGAATTTGTGCATTTCAGAGCATACTACGATACAACAGCAAAACCTCACCTGAAAAGAGAAGTTTTAACCTTGAAGCTGTAGGAAAGTGCTCCGATGACAAATGCAAACGGGCTACTATTTCGCTTTCTTTCAGGTAAGAAACAAATTTCTTAAAACTTTCTGTGCGCTTTAAATTTCCTATACCGATTTTCGGAGCTATTTCTTTATAAATGGTTCGCACACAGATCTCATTTTAATGAAATAAATACATTATTTCCTCAATGTAATATAATTCTCAATATAATTTAAGCTGAAAGAAAACAAACTAATTCATTAGTAATTCGATCGAGACTGTTTCTAAGACATCAAAATTTACTGCAAGTTTGGTGAAAACTTGTGTTTACTGTAGATTTTTATAACAAGTTTTTACGAACGCAGTTTAGTATCTTTCATTCATTATGCCGGTGAAACACTTACTTTTTACGATGGACTAAAATCTCTAGTATCTAGAGTTGCAAAGTGTTCCCCAATATAATTAGCCACTTTTTTTAAACAGTAATTTTTGGGCTTTAATTGCGGCAAAAATTCGAAGATAAATGTGTGGGCTGATTATCATTTCGAAAAAATATTTGCTAAAACTGTTTAATTATATTCCGGAGTAGTTGGCAACCCTAAGTATCCCTTAAATTATCTGGCACATATCCAAATTAAAATTTTAAAAAATTCTTTAAATTTCAAAATGACAATTATAATTTTTAAAATTTCAAATATTTTAGAGTGGAAAAAAGTCACAACACAACAAAAAAAATAAATTGAACATTTTTCAGGACAAATCAAAACATGAGAAATTATAAAAATAAGAGGAAAAGTTCAAATCCGGAATTGAACTGACATTAACAATGTGGGATGTCAGAGCTGTACCAAACGAGAAATCCTTGTACATATCGCAGAACTAAGTAAAACTTTCATACCTGGTTCCGAGAGGCTGGTAAAATGCTATGTTTCTAATTGTTTAACAACAACAAAAAAAAAAAAGTCTTAAACTTTTGCTTTTCGTTTTAATGATTATGAGTTTAGGTTAAGAAAAAAGCATCTGAGTGTTGAAACTATTTAAAACAGACATTTTGTGTGTTTTAATGCTATTTAAATGACCACATTATTTCCGATTTTTTTAATTTATTTACTTAGTTAGATTTTAAATAGAAGCTTTGTTTCTAAAACTATGATCAAAATAAATAAATAAATAAATCTTTCTTAAATCCTCAATACTGGAGATTTAAACTGAAATAATTAAAATAGCGATAAGTTCTTCAACACACGTATTTAAAGCAAACATGTATCTTAACTGGTACTGAGTCAAGTCAGTTGATATGAAGACATTATAAAATCTCTAAATAGTACTGATTAAAATGTTTTTTTCAAATAAATGCACAAAGTTAAGCATTTTGTCATTTTGCAGTTATATACCAGAAGATAAGAAAACTGGAATGGCTCTTATTGAAGTGAAAATGATTTCTGGCTATTCTCCAATAAAGGAAAGTCTTGAAAAGGTGAATCTACAAGTTTTTTTCTTTCGTTTTCCTTTTTTTTTATATGCATTTAGTAATTTTGTGTAAGGAATAACACTTTTCTACTCTAAGTAACAAAAAGCGTCCAAAAAAAATTAGGACCACAAATAATTCTCTTTTAAAAATATATTTCTCTGGGTTATTGTCAAAAGTATGAATGACCAGTGCAATTCACGAAGCCTTTGTAGACGTCATTTTGGAAAAATTATTTCAACGAATTTTTTATAAAATTCATATTTGTGTCACTATAGTATTTAAGCCATGTTAATGTCGCAGACAATGCCGTCGATAAAGCACAGACATCAGTAACTTGGAAATGATGGAGCATTTCGTATGAAATTGTAATATATTTATTTCTACTTTGTTAAATATGCAAGTGCTTGAGCATAGGAGGAAAATATTGAAGAATATATTGTAATTTTTCATTTAAAATACAGCTATGGCAGAAACGAAATTATTAACGATGATTACAAATTTCACATTATTTTCTGATAACAAAAATTGTTCGTAGCTATTATGTTGTATAAGTAAATTCATGTAAATCATTTACATATATATATTGTAAATGCAGACCACTCCCTACGAGAGGGGGAGGGTCAGACAGGGCGCCAATCCTGCGCCCGTGCGAGATAGAGTGGGCCCGTGTTCTGCTAAAGTGCTGCCCTTGAATTTTTCCGAGTGTGTTACGAATTTCATTTATATATCTGTAATTGGAAAACTTTAAAAAATAGACTAAATTTTGAATAGATAATTCTAGAATGATTTAGATAGCAGAAATGTTAATTTTTCCATTTGAATATTAGTACTTTTCCCAACCTTCGAACGTGAATTAAAAATACCATTACATATCAGGAAAACTTCCCACTCTCTTTCATTTTAATATTTTATATGAAAATCATTAAAAAGAGAAATTTTACGAAGAAGCTCTTCCTTCCCCTCCTGCTTTACGAAACTTTTGAGCTATACGAAAAGGAGGAGGGAGAGATTTTTGCACCACCTTAAAAAATATTCTCTCGGAAGCACTGATGGAAACAAACGTTAATTCGCAAAGCAAATTCGTCAGTGATCAAAGATCGAACTCAGCAGATGTTCTTTGGTAATTTTTATCTTGAAAGTTTTTAAAATTCTTACCGGATAATACCATAGATATTTTACAAAAAATGAAAACAAAAAATATTTGTCTTCGAACAAAGTTTAACTTTTTTTTTTAATTATGCTTTAAATAAAAGAGAGAGTTGAATGTTTCGAATATAAATAAGTAGAATATTGTGTAATAATAATTACTTTTCTTTAACAATAATACAAAACAAGACTACATTGTGAAGATATATACTTTTTTGTAGCTCCTTCAGGATAACAGTCTGAAATTAATGCGATATGATGTTGCAGAAAATGTCGTTGTCTTTTATTTCCTAGAGGTAAGTTAATGTCACATTTTTTTAATACATTACGTGACGGGTGTTTTTATGCTTACATAACATTGATTTAACAAAAATTTTGTATCCAGGCCATTCTGACATGCCCTAAATGCCCTCCTAGCTTGTAAAGCAAAGGAACAGAATTAAAATTTCACTTGTATATTAATTATTGTGCATTAAAAATACAAACACTATTAACAACTACCGTGCGTACTCGCGTAATAGTCGCACTTTTTTGCCAATTTTTCATGGTGAAAGCCTAGGTGTGACTATTATGTGGGGAAATCTACTAGATAATATCGTACACTTTAATACTAAAACATTACTGGTATTATAATAAAAATACTAACTAACTGTTTCCAGTTTATATGCAGTATATTACATAATCTTTTCTACAATTGTACACAAAAAGAGGCATTTTTCTTTTTATAGTAATATTTTTATGGATATAAATGAAAGTCAAATACTTGACTGCGACTTTTATGCGGGGAAAATATTTTGACGAATTTTTGGGCTTAAAAAAAAAAAGGTGCGACTATTACGCTCGTAAACCCGGTATAGAATTAGCTATTTATTCTGAATTTAACAGTAATTAGTTATACAATAAAACAAATAACTTTCGGTGTACTAATGAGGTCATAAAGTTTGGCTATTAAACGTTTAACTTATTAGCTAACAATCTGGATTTTCCATCGTTGGACCTGAAATGCATACTGAAGACGTAAAAAAGAAAGTCTGAATAATTTTTCTCAATGTTTATTTAGTAATATTCTTTTTTTTTCTTTGTTGCTGTATTGCATTTTCTGTATGTTTCTTTAGTGCTATTAAATTTTAGTATACTGATTTAAAAGGAGGACATAGATTTAAAATAAGTTTCAGTTCCCGTTAATTCTGAAAGATTAGGGTATTTTATTTACAACTGTGAATATTTATTATACTTCCCACCTTCTAGATAACAAATAATGAAAACAGCTTGACTTTTGAGGCTGAGCAAGTTATAGAAGTTGAAAACACTCAACCGGGTACTGTTAAAGCATATGATTACTATAACAGAGGTGAGTTGATATGACTCTTCTGATTTTCTCCAAATATATGTATTGTACTGTCCGTAATTTTCTATTTTCATTAATCTTTCTGATTTTAATATTTGTCAATCATTCGTATTATTAATGGTTTAACGCTATTGATGAAAACTTGTCAAATTTAAAAAAACTAAAGTACTGTCACAATAATAAACAACGCTTGAAAACTAGTTGAAGCTACACATTAATATATGCATGTTGATTCCCGGGAAGTAGTCGGGCTTCGATTGGGGGACAGGGAAGAAGCCGACTTACAATATTTACAATCTGTCAGTGAAATAGAGGATCTGAGACCCTTGGACGCGTTGTTTCAGAAGAAGCTGAACGAGTTCTACATGGCAACGTTGGTTGCAATAAAGCCTCCCTTCCCCCCCCCCCCCGCGAGTTTCCGATTAAATATCCCTGTTTTGCAGTTCACCTCTAGATGGCCAAGGACGGTACATTAATTTTAATTGGCTTAAACTTGGATTGACAGCTTCACCAACTTCATTAACTAAACAGAATCCACATGTCATCAGAAAATGGTTCTGACCGGAAGTTCGTGCGTCGTTACCTTGCAACTGGAAACCCGTAGCTACAATTTTTTAGAACTGATTCTTTTTAAAATAGAACTTTTTTTAATCTAAGATAAATGGAAATATTTAACAAACACTAATAGAATTAGAAATATATTTATTTAATGTTTTATAAAAAGATTTACTGTCTTATGTTAGCTTATGTGCTATAATGCTTAATGTAGTTTTCAAAGAAACAAAGAATGTTGTTTTGGAAGGGACTTGTTCCAGGAAATGTTGGGTGTGGGGAGTTGAAGTTTCCCAGAATTCAACTCCCCCACCCCACCCACCCCTCCCCATTCTCATTGCTACTATCACTATCCTGCTTCATCACTTTCCAATGATATTCTTCTTTTAATTGTCCAAAATATTTGATAATTTTTGTTCACGTTTATAATTCTTCGAAATTCATTCATATAATGTCCTCATATTGTACATAAAGCAATCAATTCTTGATTAAAAGATTTCATTTGCAAAATTACACATTCTCTTTTTAAATTATTCACAGAAATGAAACATAAATAATTAAGGAACAATGATTAAAATAAAAAAATTTAAATCCTAATAACAGCATCTAAATCAATTTTAAAAGATTTAGACTAAGAAAATCTAATCGTAAATTGGAAAGTTAATATTGAATAACTCGGCTTAGATTTTCGATTTCAGTTCTAATAAAAAAACCGTATAGCAAGACTTTTGCGCGAAGTAGCCGAAATCCATAATTTTGTTAAAATATTTAGCAGTTTGCTCTTTGCTTACACAAGAGAAAACTGCTAAACATTAAACAAATTATAGAGATATGGCTGCCAGATGAGAATTGAGACAATCTCGTCTCACAGCCATTTCTATTATGTACGACTAATGTAATACAATGTTTTCTTTTCTTCTTTTGATAGATATCTCAAGCAGTGCCACCTACACTTTTTGTCGAGAGTCTACGTCATGTTCTAAAGAACCGTAAATTTTAGTAAAAAAAAGAAAAACAGCATTAAAATCCAGAACGTATGTAAAATATCTCTAATACGACAATGGTAAATACTTTCCTGTGACCGTTGCTGGACTGGATTGGTGCTAAATCAGTATTTTTTAACTTCTTTCTTTTACGACACGCACAGATATTAAATTTAAAATTACCTGTCTCAAAAATTGAACTGAATTATTGTTGGCGGGCATTGTATTTCTAATAAAGATTTGTTTGTAAATAAACCGTTTTTTGTTGTTTTTTTTTTTAATGAAGGAAAAGGTTACTTTCCTTTGAAAAAACTTTGCACAATTGCATTGAAGTTATTTTCGAAATTCCCTCGAATAAAATGGAAACTGATTTCCAAACCACGAATGCATAAATTTAAAAATATCTGTTTATTTAATATCTTTGTGATTGTATTAAAAACCACTGTGTAACTGTAACTCTTTTATTCATTCAAGAACCAAGCCCTGGAATTTTACCAAAGCTAATTTTTTTAAACCTTATTTTCTTAAAATAATAAATAATTATATGAAGCACAGAAAACTATATATAGATGTTTACGCGGGATTTTGAAAAAAGCGGTACTAACAAATTAATCAAATATTTTTAGAAAGAATTTTATTTTCATGTTACACGTATCGTTGGTAGAGCAAACGTTAAAGATATTAAAAGAAATACAATACTATCTGAAGTACTGTCGTTGACTGGTTAGTATGTAATGCAGATTTCGAAAAAGCTTGAATTTCCGCCAGTATTGTAAGAGTAAAAAGAATGGAAGTAGCATATCGGGAAAAAATAGAGAAGAAGAGTTTTAACTTCGGGTAATTTTCCTAAAAAAAAGTTTTTATTTTTTAATAAATTGTGAGAGAAATTATTCCGAATTGTTTGAACTGTGTTGGCAACAGTTTATTTTGTGTAAAAGTTTCTTTTTATATGAATGGCAACACTTCAAAGTCGAGTTACCTAGTTGTGTAGCATGAGTTACCATACACTTAGTAGGGTGTATCACGAAAATTTTTTTTGGAAAATCAAACTTTCAAGTTGATAAAAAGTTGTTACTGTCATCACATACCTACCAAAAAATTTTTTTTTGAAATCGAAAAATATTTGGGTCTCCCGGAATGACATTGAAGTTGTCAGTTTTTTAATAAAAACGATATTTTTAAACATGGAATGTAAGTGCATTGATGTGACAACTATCAAAGCTCTTGGATGTGATGGTACGCCCACAAACACTGGGGTTTCTAGAAGTTTAACAATGTAAAATATCGTCTGGAAATTTTTGAATGTTTGATAAAATAGCAAGGATTTTAAAATTAGATTTCGGCAGACTAATATAGTTAATGGTACAAATGAATTTTTTAAAAGTCTGTTGTCTTTCTAAACTTCAAGTTTTTGTACTTAAAAAATATAAATATACTTTATATTCATGAATAGATATTTTTTTTTTAAATACACATTTTAGGTCAAAAAAGTTGAACTTCAAGTTAATTCCGGGAGACCTAAATATTTTTCGATTTCAAAAAAAAATTTTTTTGGTTGATATGTGATGACAGTGACAACTTTTTATTAACTTGAAAGTTTGATTT
This sequence comes from Cheiracanthium punctorium, assembly GCA_038373885.1. NCBI lineage: Eukaryota > Metazoa > Arthropoda > Arachnida > Araneae > Cheiracanthiidae > Cheiracanthium > Cheiracanthium punctorium. The sequence goes on from JAWZYV010012460.1 coordinate 190,224, forward strand.
TCCAAAAAAAAAAAAAAATTTCGTGATACACCCTAACACTTAGTATATTTTAATTCAATAACTAATTTTATATACATAACTAAATGATGTTTTGTGTTAAGAAAGGTACATACAAACTCTCATAAAGATTATAGCAGCAATACCATTCTGGAGTATGAGCAGAAAAATCCATGTCTTTTTTTTGTAGTATGAGTTACCAAGCAATTTTAATTAATGTTTCAAAAATTTAATTAGTTATAAAATTTTAAATGATTTATTGAAAAGAGAAAACAATTTGTAATCAGCATGAATTTTGTTGAAAGAAAATAAATGCATTTTTTATTATTAAGCCAGTTTAAAACTGCGAATTAAAAAAAAATGTAGCAAGAGTTACTATGGAATCACCCCTTCTATGTATTGTTAAAATATTACATTTTAGAGAGTAACTAAATGCTAGTGAATTGTCAATAGAGTAAACATTTTATTTTCAAAATTAAGAATTATTTTCCCGTAAAATGAACTTTTAAAATCAAGAGGTAATTCATCGCCTCACCTTTAACTAAATTTTGTTCGATTCAATGTCGATATTTTAATATTATACCACCAGAAAATTTTCATAAAAAAAGACATACAAAGAATCGATAAAATTTGTTGAGATGAATAGCCAACTAATATCTTACCTCCAAGACGACTTAAAGTAATCCTTTCTATTTAAAAAAAAAATGAATTTTTGAAAACATTTTTAAATTTATTCAATTTATTAAGAAATTCCGACATTTATTGTTATAGTCGTAGATGATCATGCAACTACATTTCATTCTACTCCGTTAAGCTATTTTTGAAGGATGCAAGAACAAACATTTACATAATTTCCCCCAAAATCTCAAAATCCATTAAACATTTAAACCAATTTTAGCATCTACAGTTTAATTTAACTTGCAAACCTACATTATTACAGAAATTCAATTACCATTTTTCAGATATTGAACAAACATTTACTAAATTTTCTGAAAATCTATAAAAAATTTTGAAGTACTTTGACGCATATAGCTTATGTGACCACCTATGATGGTGCTAATTTTTTTTCCATTTGCATCAGTGCGTGATGGACAAACAAATATTTACATATTGTGAATAAATTTTCGCAAAATCTCAAAATTTAATCCAAATTTTGAAAAAATTCGACGGCTATAATTCTCTAAAGTATGGGGCACCAAAATCGACGCTATTTCTAAGATGGAAATGGCAACAGTTAGATGCTAACATAAGCTAGTGCACCGTTTTTTCGTTGATAATATCATTCATTGCCAATTCCGCCAAGTTAGATTATTTGCATCTGCTGTCATTAAATAAACAAAGTAATGAAGTATACATAAAATGTAAATACGGGATTGCTATCCTTGGGGCAATTTAGCCCATGATTTTATTATCTATAAGGATATATATGGGCAGGAAAATAGGCGAAATACAATCTACATAGGAGGTATGAAATTTACAATTTATTTCCATAGTTTTAAAAACATTATAAATATTGTAACCAGAGATACTTATTAATAATGAACCATACAATAAAAACACCAGGCTGCTAACATTGGCACATTAACACTGGTGCTATTAAAGAGCAAAGTACCCATTAGCGGAACCATAAAGCTCATGAAGTTGCGGGAGCTTACTGAGCGCTAATTTGAGAAAGCCCGCAGCTAGTATAATTAAGAAATACTCATGTAGGAATTTGTACAACACGTTGTCATCATATAAAGTTATTTTTACAATCGCTTCATAAATGGAAATGTAACCAATTATGTCTTTTCATACATTTTGCAATGTCAGTACTTAGCAAGGCCACCTTCAGCTTTTATGATGAAAGCGCAAAATTTGTAGCAACCCTAATCTAAATAAATTTAATTGCAAATACTGTTAAAACAAAGAAGCATGATTTTTACTTTCCGAACATGTACCATGTAAGGAAAGTATGTAATCATGAAAAAATTCGACTTCGAGATTTTGGTGTTTTTACACGTTTTGAGGGCTTCTGAATCCATTTATGCTATTTTTACGAGATGTATGTATGTGTGTGTGTGTATGTGTGTTTGTGTGTATGTGAGTGAACACGATAGCTCCTGAACGGAGCATTCGATTGAGCTCAAATTGGATATATATGTCATAAACCACCGTCGCAAGACCGGTATTGATTTTGGTGTGTATAGGACTTATAGTTTTTCTACAGGGCTACGACAAAGATTTCTTTTACATTATGGTCTATGGGGGGAATTTCTTGAAAGAGCGCTAGCGTTTAAACAATACATTCGATTGAGCTCAAATTCGGTATACATGTTATAAACCACCATCCTAAGACCGGTATTGATTTTGGTGTGTATAGGACTTATAGTTCTCCTACAGGGCTACAACAAAACTTTCTTTTATGTAATGGCATATGGGGAGAAATTCTTGAAAGTGCGCAAGCGTTTAAACGGTGCATTCGATTGAGTTTCAATTTGGTATACGTTTGAATTATTCATCGATTAAAATTTATTTAAGTGCTTGGTAATGATCTTAATCGTAAGTGTTCAGAAAGTCGAGTGGAGTCACTCAAGATTTTTTTTTTTTTTTAATGAGTCCAAAAATTTGACCAACACTGTACTAAGTATAAAGAATAGTAAGGTATGGGGCGGCGGAGATGGCCGCCTCGGCGGCTAATAGTTAAGTTGCATCTACCTATCATGTCGCTAAATTTCGTTTTATTCGCTTAAGTTATCATTACGTAATTCGTGAACAAGTATTTGCGCATTTTGAATAAATTTTCGCAATATCTCAGAATTTTATCAAAATTTTCAAAAAACTCGATTCCTACGGTTTAAGTAAGGATGTAACGGATATCGATTTTGTCGGATACCGAATATCGGATATCCGAAGCTCCTTTGGTTGCCGGATACGGAAATCTGGCACTAAACATGTATTTAGTTATTAAGTGTGTTTTTTCATTTTTTTAATTTAATGACATCAGAACAATAAAGTGCAAACATGTTTCACACATCATTGAAGTATTTTTTAATAATTGACTACAAGTTAAAAAAAAATCTGGAGTGACTCCACTCGACTTTCCGAACACTTACGATTAAGATCATTACCAAGCACTTAAATAAATTTTAATCGATGAATAATTCAAACATATATACCAAATTGAAACTCACTCGAATGCACCGTTTAAACGCTTGCGCACTTTCAAGAAATTCCCCCCATAGGCCATAATGTAAAAGAAATCTTTGTCGTAGCCCTGTAGAAAAACTATAAGTCCTATGCACACCAAAATCAATACCGGTCTTGCAACGGTGGTTTATAACATGTATACCCAATTTGAGCTCAATCGAATTTACCGTTTAAACGCTAGCGCACTTTCAAGAAATTCCCCCCATAGGCCATAATGTAAAAGAAATCTTTGTCGTAGCCCTGTAGAAAAACTGTAAGTCCTATACACACCAAAATCAATACCGGTCTTGCGACGGTGGTTTATGACATATATATCCAATTTGAGCTCAATCGAATGCTCCGTTCAGGAGCTATCGTGTTCACTCACATACACACACACACATACATACATACATCTCGTAAAAATAGCATAAATGGATTCAGAAGCCCTCAAAACGTGTAAAAACACCAAAATCTCGAAGTCGAATTTTTTCATGATTACAATACTTTCCTTACATGGTACATGTTCGGAAAGTAATAAAAATAGATCTGTTTAATTGTTTAGCTTCTAAAATACACGAGCATTCTTACATGGCACCATAAGGGGGAAGAGGAGGGGGGGGATTAATTTCAAGAAATCATTTCAAACATTAATTTCTAAATTTTAGGAAATTTTCAATTTTTTTACTGTTGATTTCGACATTTCGACATGCGAAACACACACACACACACACACAAAAAAAAAAAAAAAACAGTCAAAGTACTTTATGTATGGAGTGATAATCATACACTTCAGTAGTAACTAGAATGATAATCACCACAATACTGTACTAAAACCTATTTTAAACTAGTAAAATACCAAGCTACAACATGGCTGCCAGCACAAGCAACCATGTTATAATTTTCATTAATAAATGTTTCACAAACACATTTTAAATGTACATCTTTTAAGTAGACTTAACTTTAAAAATCAATTGAAACTTGCAGAAAATCATAAGTGAATTTAAATAACTAAATTCAATTAAAAATAAATATGTAAAATAAGGGTTAATTTTTAATCATTAGGTGGAAACTTCAATAAAGGAATGCCCAGTAAAAGATTGTCATTTACAAAACAAGTAATATTAAAAAAAAATTTAAAGTCAATTCCTACTTAGGTCGAGAAATAGAAATTGGCGAAATATCGCCAAATTTGTCGCCAAAAATATCGAATTTCGCATAACTCTAAAACTTGTGCCTCCCTCAAGAATTACACTAAAATTTGACGACATTTCGGCAAAACTCGCCAAGATCGACGAAAAATACAGAGATTTTGGGCATGGACAAAACAATGACTGACTATCACTAAATTTGGCGATATTTTGCCAAAACTCACCAAGGACGAAGAAAATTGCGATAGTTTGGGTATGGACCAAATAACTGACTATCGCCAAATTTGGCGATATTTAGGAAAAACTCGCCAAGATATGTAAATAAATTCTCCAGTACATTGTAACCAAAAATCGAGATACACAACTAGATGTTATAACAATCTTATATATGAAATTTCAACATTCTACGACTAAATAGTTTTTGAGATTTAAGAGTAAAATACATACACTCGTACAAAAGTCGCCAAGCTTGGCGCCTTTTGGCGTAATTCTTGAGGTAGGCACGTGACCGTGGTTGAACCATTACCTAACTATATGGTAGGACGACGATATTGTGCTTGAAATGGATGAATGTCCCTAAAACTGCCATTGACCGTAAAGTGTTGGAAATCTTTTGAGTGTTCCTGTAGCAGTACTATAAACCTGTAGATAAACTATCCAGTCAAATGGGACTGAAGTGGTGGGTGCACAACTAGATGTTACAGCAATCCTGAATATCAAGTTTCAACATTCTACGACTAATAGTTTTTGAGATATGCGAGTTTAATGAATTTCAGCCCATAGAGCGTAATGTATTTCGAACCTTTTGGGCGGTCCTGTAGATAAATTATCCAGTCGATTGGGACCAAAACTGTAAACAGCCAGTGTCATGCACTACAAGTTTTAAAAAATGTTTCGAACTTGAGTGGATGAATAAAAAAGTATTTTATAAACGATTGAAAATTTGAACAAGATATATATAGGGAGAGTGTGAGCTAATAATAGGAATTGAAAAAATGAAGACTGAAAATTTCTCCTTGCCTCTATAAATAAAATTTGAAGACAGAATAATCGGAGTTTTTTTTTTAATTATCGGATTTCCGAAGTAAATTATAAATATAGGAGAAACTCCATGTGGAGAAAATGCAAAATTACATTATTTGTATGATTACCATGAGAGAAACTGCATATACTGAATACGCGTATTTTTTCAAATGATACTCTGCACAGTGCTTATAGTTAAACTTTCCCTGTAAACAGCAGTCTACAACTGAAAAGATGAGAAGATCGCCTCCAAAATTGCACATGGACACTACATAAGATGTGCTCATAGAGGAGGAATAGATGGAGGGACCTATTGTTACCCTAAACTGAAATAAGCATATAAGTCATGAGACTTGTGGAAATAGTACTATAAAAACTGTTTCATTATTTCCCTCGTCTCACGTTTTACTTTCTAGCATAGCAAAATGTTTTATTTTGTGAAACATGTGGCAATAAAGAGACAAATCTGTTAATTTTCTTTGACTGTGATGCTGTTATCTTAGCTTCAATTTTCTTCGGAAAATACAATAGGATGCTCTCTCCACCTATTTCTTCTCTGTGGATGTGATTAAGTTTTTTTTTTTTTTTTAGTTCAGAAAATGTCCGAACTTTGCAGCATGAAATCAGCTCTAAATATGATCCTAACTAGTTATAAATATGCTCAAAAACTACTGAAGAAATGTTGAAATTGTGTGTTTATTTTGAATGATCCATTTCCAGCGCTAGATTTGCTGTTTTTTCATGTTTAATAGCAACTTGAACATTTCTAACTCAAGCTTTTTAAGGCGTCTTCTCACTTTGAAAATTAAAAAAAATCGATTTTTTTTTTTAATTTTGAAAGTACATATCATAAAATGTTATATCAAAATTTCATACAGATCGGAGGAAATACCCAAAATAACAACGAGTGTTTCAACAGCTGTGTCTGGGCAATGGCACCGAAACACGTTTATACGGGAAGAAAAACCGTGGAAATTGCTTGTCAAACAGCAGCATGCATTTATAACGAAGGGCTACAACCTGTTTTAAAATTTTTGGAGGTGATGGGTGTCAGACTTGGCCCTATCGCCGCTCAATACACCGAGAAACGCGACAGTGATCGCGTACGCGTAGGGAACCGCCGCAGCTCTAACGCTTCAAAAGAGACTAGGTCGAGACGAAGGGAAGCTATTTTGGACGAGCACAACTTCTACGAAGAATCGGAAGGTCCATTGTATGGAGCAGGCATCGCTGATTAACCCGAGGTAAGGTTTTTTCATGATTTTTCTGCAACCAAAACTTTAAACGCGTTTATCTCAAAACAAGGTTTTTCAGTGCCTTGTTGATGAAATTTCGGAAACTATCCGGCCGATTGTCATGAAATTTGAATGACATATTCTTCATAGTTATGGCTATAGCGCATATCATCAGATTTTTGAAATTTTGATTTGAAGTTTTTTTTTTCACAAAAAACTGCAAAAAAAACGCGTTTTTTTTTTTTTTTTTTTTTTTACTTTTTCGAAAAACGTGCGCCATTTTGTTATTTTCGCGAATATCAAAAATCTGATGATATGCGCTATATCCACTGACATACTGAATCTAAAACTGTTTTATTTTTTTGTTTCAGATGACCTGTCCCGGAGATACCATCAACAAGCCACGAACATTACATTTCTACACGGGTTTTTCGATGCTACTGTTTTATTATAATAATTGTTCAAAAAAAAAAAAAATTCTTGTACTTGAAAGATGTGCTTATTATATAGGATGCATTTTATCCCATAATTGTTTGCAAAAATCCTCGAAAAAAAATCGCGAAAATAGCCTATTTTCGAGGTGCCTAAAGTGAGAAGACGCCTTAATCAAAATTCCCTAAGCGCTTCTCAGGTATCCTAACTAATATTATAAATGTGAAAGTGAGTTTGTTTGTTTGTTTATGACGCTTTCACGCCTGAACCGCAGAATCGATTAGGATGAATTTTGGTTTAGATATAGATAGGACCCTGGAGGTGGTTATAGGCTACTTAGAATTTTAGATTTTAAATTACTTTTTTAATTATTAATTAAAAACCGTTTTTACGTTGCCATGCTTGGCGAGTTTCGCCCGTATCAAATGACTCATGTTTTGAGCTAACAAGAGTGCTATTACTTCAATAAAGAAGCGCGTGCATTTGAAAAACATTAAATACCACGGAAATTATGCCAATTTTATGCCAAATCTATCCTAACTAATATTATAAATGCGAAAGTGAGTTTGTTTGTTTATGACGCTTTCACGCCTAAACCGCTGAATCGATTATGATGAATTTTGGTTTAGATATAGGTGGGACTCTGGAGAAGGCTATAGGCTACTTAGAATTTTAAATTTTTAATTACTTTTTTAATTATTAATTAAAAACCGTTTTTACGTTGCCATGCTTGGCGAATTTCGCCCGTATCAAATGATTAATGTTTTGAGCTAACAGGAATGCAATTACTTGAATAAAGAAGCGCGTGCATCTGAAAAACATTAAATACCACGGAAATTATGCCAGTTTTATGCCAAATCTATCTATCTGTGATAACAAAAATGAATGTTCTCCAGACAAATCTACAGAAAGCAGAGCTTTGAAAATTTGAGCATGACTGAGCCCATAACTTCGGTAAAGTGCACCTGAGTCTCAGAATTTTGAAATTTTAACTACTTTTCTAACTATTAATTAAAAACCGTTTTATCCCCCGCACAAAATGATTTATGCTTTTGAAATAAGGCAGAAATTCTATTTGCAAAATCATATGCATTTGAAAAACATGAATTGGTATGGAAATTATGTTGATTTTCCGTCAAATTAAAAAGCATAAGTAAAGAAAACGGTACTTATACGTATTATCCCGGCGGTCCGCCAAGACGAGCGTTTTTTTGCCGAGATAAATGCCGGGCACATGAAATTATTAATGGTTTTGAATACGATTGGCAACAGTTTGGCAACTCATTTGACGAAAAAACAGTTTGGCGGGAATGACCGCCGGGATAATACTAAGTACCCAGAAAAGTCCAGATGTGTTTCTTAAAGTTCATAAATTTCCCAAATCCTACCAATAATATAAATGTGTTACGTTTGTGTGTTTGGATGTTTTTGACTGAATCACCCAAAAATGGTTGAACGGATTTGGAAAAATTTGTAATGAAAATAGCTTATGCCCTGGATTAGCAAACAGGCAACCTTTCAAGCATATAGCATAAATAATTCTTTTACGAAGACACTCAAAATAATTCTAATGCATTGCGCTCTATAGAAATTTTGTAGTTACTAAACCGATTCTAGAACTTTTTTCAGTGATTGAAAGTTACATTATTCCTGAGTATTATTGCTTGTTTTTGGATTAAGGCCGATTGAAAGCACTAGGGTCCTAGGTCTATATGGGGAATTCCTCTGTGGTGGACTTTCTAAGGGATCCTAGCCCGTATTTACGCGAGGTTTTTTAGAAAACCACGGAAAACTGCGAGCGGCTAGGTCGACAGGTGCGAACGGGGTTTGAACCGGGCACCTCCCGCCTTGCAGTTTTGAGAGCAGAACTTCTTAGACACTGGTGGCATCCTAAGTGTTATAGGCTACCTTTAATGCATATATCACAGATAGTTCTTTTACAGGGATGCTTGTGGTGGAGTGAAACAGCAGTAAAATATAATTTTGAGACGGTTTCCATGGGAAGACCACACAAGTGGACCGTAAATTAGAAGAGGCGCCAGGCAATGGACAGTCTGGACACTATAGCACAATGATCTGTCAACGTTAAAATATTTATGGCCGAAAATATTTATGGCCGAAAATGATATGCAAATTTGGCGGGGTATATTCCCCGATGTCACACCTACATGTCTGGGATTCGACGAGGGGATGCATTAATTCCCCGATACGAACAAATCAGAAACTCCAGCCAATGATGTAAGAGGGGGTAAGAAAAAAGGAAACAGCCCCGTGAAAAAAAAATAAAAAAAGAGAGAACGAGCGGACTGCAGAAGAAGCAGAAGAGAGTTTGGAGAAGGTGTGAACAGACTTAAAAATCAGTGTGTGCTTCGAATCAGAGTGATGAAGTTGTGTTCAAAGTGTTGCTTGGTGATGGCTTAAGAGAAAGAAAGCGGTTCCAATAGTGCACGCGTCGATCGTGTCCTGTGTAAAGATGGCTACCTCATCATAATGGTGAATATCCCAAACGATTTATTTATTCTTGGTGTTTCAAACCTTTTGTGGATACCCCTTATCCTCCAAAACCACATCTCCCCCAGACATGTTTTGATTTTAAAATTATGTCAATATCGTCTTTTAATTAATATTAGTGGAGTGACTAAGAATAAATGGAATTTATTTGCAATTCATAGAGTCTTTAGTTTTTTTGAGTGTTTAGGTGTATGTCAATCATTTTTCATTTTTCAGCGTAATCCTAGGAGTACTTGCCAGGCAGGTTATGCGCGACACAATACCACTGTACGATCATCTTAGGCCTTAGTTTTCATCAAATTTTAACCATAATCTAAACCAAACCACCACAATGCTAATAAGAATTACATTACGCTCTATGTGTATATCTTTAAGTACTGAACCGATTCCTAAACTTTTTTTTACTGATAGTAAGCTACTCTATTCTTGAGTATTATAGGCTAAAATTCATGCATGTAGCGTAAATAGTTCCTTTACAGGAACACTCAAAATAATTCTAATACATTACGCTCGCTGGGTATCTCTGTAACTACAGAACCTATTCTAAAACTTTTTCACTAATAGAAAGCTGCTCTATTTCTGATCAACATAGGCTAAAATACATGCATATAGCATAAATATTTCTTTTACAAAACAGTTCGCAAATACTGTCGTAACTGTCTCTATTCGCCAAATGCCTGAAAAAATCTAAATTTAGTAACTCTGTATATTCTCTTATTTTAAATGAAGTATACTACCAGGCAATATATTTCATTTGAAACAAGTAAAAAGCAAATAATATTTAAATGCAGTTTCTTTTGTCGCAACAATATTTGTTATTCACACATGCTACATTTCTCTCGGGACCTAATTCTAAAGCCGACACGGACGAAGTCGCGGGTAGCAGCTAGTAGTCTTGAAAGCAAATTTGGTTACTACCTGCCCACCCGTTTTGTGGTAGAATCCTGTTAAAAAGGAAGTTTAATTATCTTTTCTCTATCTCTACTTATTATAAAAGAATATGTCTGTGGGTGTGTGTGTGGGTGTGTCGGCGGCGTTACGGACAAACGGCTACACCTAGAAGCACCAAATTTGGTACTCGGGAAGTTCTAAACATGAGGTTGTGCACCTCGATGCAATTTTTGGCATTTTTTCTCACCTAATTCGTAATAACGGCGGAAATTACGCTCGCAGCAAAACAGATTTTGTACCATCGGATAGAGGAGAAAATTTTCTTTTAAAAACAGTTTGTTCTGAATACCTAACATGATTTACCGATTTTTAGGAATTCTTTTACTAAGCATCTGTTTTGGGGAATTTTTTCGTAAAATAATTTTAAAACTGTCGCATCTTGAATTCTATCCGTCATAACTTTTTGATAGTTTGACAAATCATGGAACATTCTTTTCTCCCTCTTTTAAAATAAAAATGAAAAAATTATGTAAATTAGATGATTTTTTACGAATTTTAATGCAACCTAATGTTTGGAATTTAATAGCATCAACGCGGACAGCTTACGCCATTGCATTAATAAATCATGGCACGAGATAATTTTGTTGCGTTGCCACAGAAAGGATTAGAAAAAAGATTTTTTTTTCAACCTATCCATAGAGGTTTTAAATGGGTACCATATTATCAATTCGCATGTGAGGATCTATGACGTCAAATGCTTTAAGATACGTAAAAATTACGCCACAATTTTAACGCATTTAACCCTGTTCCTTTTTTTAACTGAAGGAGGCGATATTTTGATTAAAACTTTCGATAGGAATAAACTAAGAAGTTCATGATTATTATTTTATTAGTGGGATTTTAATCCGTTGCTTATTTAAAAATGTTTATAGGTTTTCTAACATATGCACGTTGCGAGAATAGTTTTATATTAACGTTGGATTACGTTCCTCCATAGTGGTCCTTTATAAAGCAATATAATTTTCAACGTCCTTGTAAATTTTAATAAGATACCGTTTGAAAACTACTGTGCGAAATATCTAAATTAATTCCCTCAACCAACCGGGGTATCTTTTATGGTTGTTAAACAGTGACGTCATAAATTAAAAAAATACCTGAAATTTGCAAACTCTGCAACTGCATTCTGTCACAATTAAAGCGATTCTAAATAGTTCCTCGAGATTACATAGTTTGATGTTTTTCAGGAGACAGAACCATAGAGGATTTATAAGATATCGCTATATTGGATATATGGATATTATAATGGTGTCTGTAGTATTTAATGCTACATCTTGAACCTAAAAGACGGTATGATGTAGAAATAAGATATTTTGAAAGTCAGGAGTTCTCTGCAAACCGTTAAGCTTTTCCATTTTTTGATCGCGAATGACACTGGCGTAGTTTTTTGAGTCATTATAGTGCAATGACTCCAGGTTAGTACTCATGACGCAAACTTTAAGTCAAGAGTAAAATAATTTTGCTTTTTTTTTAGATTCCACATTACTGGAATTAGTTCGAATTGCACATGTAAAGAATATTTTCGTTTCTTGCCGTGCGATGAACGGGCACGTAGCTAGTACTCCTATAATGCAAACGAAAATTCAGGCTTTTTGAAAATCTGCATTGCGTACTAACCCGCTAACGACAGGTACTTTAGCTAGTATCAAATATAATTTTCCATTCTGTCCATGCATATTATAGATAGAACTTTAGTAGTATATAGCCGGATATCCCGCAGAGAAGTCGGATATCCGACAGTATTTCGGATATTGAAAAATAAGCCGGATACCAGATACTTGCCGGATATCCGTTACATACCTTGCCGGATCGCTCAACATATCCGTCAGTATAAGTTGAGCGATCACCTGTCATGTCACCAAATTTCATTAAATTCGCTTCAGTCTTTTCTACCCTTTCCCTTATTTTTAAGAATTCTTTTTACCTTAACTTCAGAAAATTGCTTTATTCGTTTAAAAACTGTCACATCTATGTCATAGTTTTAGTTTCAAATAAGGCTACTATAAAATAAATTAGTGCTCTAGTTTCAAATGTACTAGTTCGCAACTTTTGCAATTTCAGTGCGTTTGACAAGCTTCTCGAAATTGCATGCATTCTTTCATTTGCATGTTGTCTTGAATTTAAAATTGAACAACTTAAGTGGCAGCATAGTTACTTCGGCATTTATATTCATGAATAAAATCTTTAGGGGAGGCCACTTCCCTCAGAATATCGCCGTTGTTGCATATAGATGACGCATCACCTCGCTCAGTAAGTGCTGGTGAAACCATCGAAGAGAAGACAATACTTAAGTGTTTATTTATAATGACGATCACACTCAAACAAATAGTATTTACATTTATTCTATGCAGCGATAAATTTAACGCAGCTTTAAAATCCCGCTAAAAGCGTATTAATTTCCTGTTACTTAAAAAATTCAATAATGAACGCATTAAACAAAAATTTCGAAGGTTAATCCTTCTTTATCGTTTTCAAATTGCCAGAGCGATCTACGTCATTTTTACGTCAAGCGTTTAAAATTGGATTAGAAGTTTAACTAAAATAATAAGCTTTGATGAAAAAATTACGCAACCAGTGAAATAATGTTTGCCATTCTGACAAGCTGAGAATAAGCCTTCCTGCATTCATGAAATAATCAATGACTTTTTGATTCCTTCATGTGATTCAACTTTCAGATATATCTCTAATTTTTTAAAGAAATTATGATAATTGTGTCAGTCACTCGTTGGCAACAATTTAAGTATTTCACATAACTTATGCAGTAATTAATCTAAATTTTAAAAACGGTTGTTCCAGAAATTGATAAACTAGCATTGCGGTTGGACACTTCAGAGGATAAGCAGAATAAAGCTTGTATATTAGCAGTAAAATGTCCGCGGAAAGTATTGACAACACCGTGAAATCTAAGCTAATAGATATACTGGACGAAGAATTTTCAGCGTTGAAACTGAAAAAGGAAGATGAAAATGAATATTTGAAACATGATCTTTCAGAAGAGAAACGACTGGATACTGATAGCAAGCAAGAAATTTTCAGTTCATCAGAGGACAAAACTGCGGAAATACAAGAAACTGTCTACTGTAAAAATAATGAAACATGTGATGAGCATAAGGAAATTAAATGCAAGAAAAATGAAATTTTGAATCCTCAAGTGGAAAATACTCCAGAAGAAACAGAACCGCGATCAGAAAATTATCAGCAGCGTAAGAGTGACTTTGTTAGTAAGGAAGGCTCTATTACCTCCCCAGAAAATGATAAAGCAGGAGAAAAAGTGCTGCAGGTAGCAGGCGGTAGTAGAAGTAACATAATGTTCAAAAATGATGTCGTTACTTTTGTCCCGCCATGTGATAAACTGGCAGAAAAAATCCTGAGGCGAGCTGAATCTTACTTTCAAGATTACAACTTATTTAAAAACAGTTTCCTTTTGAACCACGTACGACGAAACAAAAAGGGATATGTAAGCTTGAAAGTAATAACCTCATTACGCAAAATCAAGACATTAACGAGAGATTATCGAGTTGTAGCTTACAGCCTGAGAAATTCTAAAATCCTAGAACTGAATCCCGAAAACAGTAAGATGCGTCGTATAGCTCCTGTTCCAAAAATTGAAGATACGGCTTTCGGCAAGACACTTATGGTGTTCAATTTACCTCATCAGGATTCATCAAGGTATTATTTGAAAGATCTGTTCAGCAAGTTTGGAAAAGTTGTTTCAGCTGGTGTCTACGAAATTGGCTCCCCCGAAAGTGATGTCTATCATGAGAGATGTTTGCATTTTCATCAAAGAATAGCTTCTAGAATTTATGGAATTGTTGAATTTGAAAAATATAATCAAGTTGTTAGAGCAATAAAAGATGAAGAGGGCCATTTGCCAAAAGAAAATGAAATGAAGGTGGTTCCTCTCATGCCTCAGATTTACAAAAAAGAGAGAAGGCATTTGAAGTTGCTGGAACCTAGTAGGCCTAATTCCAGACGAGAATTTGAACATTTATATCCAAGAGATGGCTCGCGCGTTTCGAAAAGTAAAGTTTCTAACGAAGAAATACGAGCCGGAAAAATGAATGCGGGTGGTTATCAATTTAATAGAGGATCTTCCCGCCGTCCTTACAAACGAAGAAAACCCTTCATGGCCCCAAACACAAAAAATTATTCAGAAGTTCCAGTTTCTGATTATGAAATTCCTTCTAATAAATGGGGCCCGAGGAGACAACTAAGATCAAGCAACAGCTTTAATACTGATCGTCTGTATGGGAATCCACAGAGAATTTCGGGAAACTACGTTTAAAGTAGTATCTCATGAAGAAAATATAGTTTGTTTTGAGGTAACTCTTCACTGTTTTTACTAAAAGTATATTTTTGGCTTTGTTTTGTATAAATTCTGATATTTGGCTGACTATATTTACTTAAATGTCTAAATTCGAGAATGTACAACATTATATTGGGTAAAATTGCCATGAAGCTATTTGTTTTCAAGAAATTAAAAAACTGTTAAAATGATAGTCATAGATAGAAAAACATATTCTAAATGTTCCAAAAAGTATATATTAATGAGAACAAAATTATAGTGTAAGAGCTAAATGGAATAAAATAAATTATTTAAAAATAAGAACTTTATTTCATAAAATATGTGTATTCGTCAATTTAGTTTACAGTTGCCTTAATAGTTAATAACAAATTTTTCAAGGACGATAACGCAATGTCAGACTTACAGCACATGCCAACAAACAGATAAAAGCACCGAAAATATCGGGCAAATACCGTTGCTATTATAGTACGCCAATTTAGATGCGATTTCTTAAATTGCTTCAAATGGGCAGTTAAATTGAAGTATGACTTTCAACTTCTAAATATATGCGTTATATACTACGTATATGACTGCATTGTATAGTGCCTGGCGCGTTTTCATGCCAAAATTGAAAATTCGCCAATTTGGGGCTAGCCGCCATGCTTTGCGCTTAATGCCAAATTACAGCATCGACGTAATGGGTCAATCGGAAAATAAGGTGCCACCGCCAAACGGAAGGCCAATAAATTAACAAGATAATAACCCAGAGAAACTACATAATATAAAATAATAATAATAATCGTAGTTGTAATTACGTCGATGGCACAATCAAAGTTTTTTGTTGGTTATATGAAATTAATGCTTTATTAATATTTTGGGTCTACTTTAGAACACGCTACGGCCGCCAAATGGAAAACCAATTAAATCATCCTTGCATTACTTCCTATTTGGGAAGCTAGATGTTTCTGACTTGAAATTAGTCTATATAAAAGGTTGTATCGGTTTCAGCCTAATGGTACTTGTGGTTTAGAGCGGCCTGCCAGCTTGCTTCGTTACAAGACTAAGATTCAACATTAAGATTATTCTAGCATCGCACCTATGCTTTGGGACTGCAAACGTTTTTGTCAGATTCCACCACCATCTCGACCTATCTAAGTAATTGGTTGATTCCTATTTCAACGCCTCCACTCTCGCCAAGGTGGCGATAACAGTAAATATGTAGTTATTATGACGATTTTTTGTATTTATGTGGCAACCGTAATTTATAATTAAAATTGCGGTTCGGAACTACATGTAAGTACATCGGTACTTACATATTATCCAGGCGATCGTTCTCGCCAAACTATTTTTCGTCAAATGTGCTAGCAAACTGTTGCCAATCCGAAACATGAGTAATTTCATGTGTCCGGCCGTTGCCTACGTAATACTACTCAAGGCCGGGAAAAGATCGTGTTTTTCAGCAATAAAACGGGCGAAAACTTAGTTCACTAAAATGACCGCTAGGGGCGCTCTTATGACCCTTCAACGTTTGTGTTTTCTGGCTGTTTGAATGTAAACATGATGTGTTGAGTTTTCGAGACGTTAACATGCTTAAACATTTACCTTATTATATTTGTTATTATTTTTATCGTACGGATACATAATTACATTGTACGCTAAAATAATTAAGTGAAAATGGTGCACTGTTGTGTACCATATTGTAATTTTTTTGATTTCTCTTTAAAAGAAAATAATGGATCAACGGTTAGATTTCATCGTTTTCCAAAAGATCCCATTTTAAAAGATAAGTGGCGGGTTGCTATTTCTCGCCAAGGAAATAAGGACAGTCTCTGTGGTGTCCAAATAAATCTCTAGAATTGCAATAATCTAAAGGTTCTTCCATACTATTATCCCGGCGGTCATTACCGCCAAACTATTTTTTCGTCAAATGTTCTCCATTTATCTTGGCGAAAAATCGCTCGTCTGGCTACTAAATAAGTACTAATCTAAAAATACGAGGAATATAAGATAGCTCTCATGGAGTAACAAGGCAACGATGAGTTCTTATAGGACCAAAAAGCGCCATCTACATTTTCGCCAGTTTTGAAAGCCGCATTTCCCGGCCTTGAGTAGTATTACGTAGGCAACGGTCCGGCATTTATCTTGAAAAAAATCGCTCGTCTTGGCGGACCGCCGGGATAATACGTAAGTACCAGTACATCATTACTTTTTTATTTACTTAAGGTTTGGGTGGTTGCCAATTAATATAGTTTAAGTGTCTTCAAATTCCTTAGCTGGTGCGTTTATCGCTAATTTGTTCACTTTCGTTTTCATCCAATTGTTATGGGGGCATTGAAACTTGTCCAAACTCCTAAAGACTGTTATGACGTCGAGCAGACCCTTCTCCATGCGATGGCGCCATACGTCAGAAGTTGTTTTGTTTTCAGTTCGAGAAGGCGCAGAGACAGCGACGGTGTTGAAGAATGCATGGAGATGTACCGCGAGTTTAAAACGGACTCTTGTGGTTGTAGCACACACCTAACACCGCGAATATAATGTAATGTGAATGTAACCCTGTGTTTTTATGGATGTGTTTGTGACAGTGAAATAAATCGTCCTGTTCGTCCTATAAATATGTCCCCATCTGTTTTTTGCACGCTACCGTACAGATGAGGAATACATTTGGTGGCAGCTTTACGGATTGAACCAGTGCATCGAAAACCAGTGTTTTAAGAAATGATTATTTTTAGTGGGTAAGTGCCAGTTCTAAAACAGTGCCTTTTTAATTAATCTAAAACAGTGCTTTTGTATTAAAGTTACTAAATTTGATTTCGGGGTCGTTTTGGAACAGGTTGTGCTTATACAATTTAATTGCTTATTTTAGCGGTTGTATTATCGTTTAAGATAAGTATATGTATTTTGGTTTCGATTAAGGTAAATAGTGTTAATGCTATTTAATTATTTGTTTTAGCGGTTGTATTATCGTTTAAGACAAGTATATGTATTTTGGTTTCGATTTGAGTAAAAGAGTGTTTATGCTATAATTACTTGTTTTAGTGGTTGTATTATCGTTTAAAATAAGTATATTGGTTTTCCTGAAAGCTAAGCAGAGTGTGAGATGAAAATATTTTTTTTTGAACATTTTGAGTTAAGAAAACAATTATTATTTTATTGTGAATATACCATTTTGATTAATCTTGATTATATGATTCATTAAGAGTTGCTATTTACATAGGAATTACCTTCTGTTTTCATGAAGTGAATCTGATTAGTTTTGAGAACACTTTTAAATAGTTTTATTCTGTGTATTCAGATTTAAGACTAATTTTCGCTCTCATAAGAAAAAAGAGAGGTATTTACTGAAATTACGTATTTCAATTAGAAAATTTTGTTCTCAGAAAATATTATGAAGGTTGTGTTTTGTTTAAAAGAATATATTTTCTCATACGCAGTTTGACTTTGTTTTGAATTTTGTGTTGAATAATTTTGAAAAAAAAATTCTTTATGGTTTGATCGCATTATATTGTTTGATTTCATTTGAAAAGAAAAACAGTTTTGGTTTGTTAAGCAGCTTTCGAAGAAAATAATTGAAATCCTCAGGGAATATTATAAGAGTGTTTAATTCTGTTATCATTTTTTTTTAGAAACGGAAGTAAACTTCGTAAAGTAATTTGTAGATGGGTGTAGTTTGCTTTTGATTTAAGTAGTATCATTAGTAAAATATTAATTAAGTAAAATTAAATAATTATATTGTACATTGTTCATTTATTATTATTTATGTGTTTAATTGGTTTACTAATGTTTATGATTTTGTCGGTATAAGTTATACGATTTTGGCAAATTTAAAGATGATAAACATTTTCATGGTTGCCATTTAAAGTTTTTTAAGACATTAAGTGGTTTTTTAGAAAAAGTATAAAATTGAGTATTTTGTGCATTGTTTATTACTAAAATTTTTTGTGGGTCATCTGAAGAACCAGAAAATTAATTTGGTTAGAATTAGCATTAACTTTTCCCTAATTCTATTCGTATCGTTGCTGAGGAATTTCTTGAAAAAATCAAACTATTAAAATGGCCTATCTCGCGAAGGCGCGTAAAGAGGAATTAAGAACAATTGCTCAAGAGTTAGGGGAGGAGGTTACTGATGATCTTAAAATGATCGATTTAAAGAATTTGATATTAAATAGCAAGAACTATGATGAAGAATTCGTAAAAGAATTTGTGAATTTGATAATAAGTGATAGAATTAAATCTGAAGAAAGGGAAAAAGCTGAACGTGAAGAAAGGGAGAGAATTGAACGTGAAGATAAAGAGAGAATTGAACGTAAAGAAGAGAGACTTAAAGAAGAGAAAGATAGAGAATTTGCATTAGAAATGAAACGGTTAGAATTGAGTGCTTCTACAGGCGATTCGCGTACGTTGTGTACCAACTTCTCAAGTGGCAGTCAGACGGGTCCTAAAGTAGAATTATTGAAAATTAACCCAAAATTCGATGAAAAGAAAGATGAAATAGGACTCTATCTAATAAATTTTGAGCGTCGTGCAGAAATGGCTAGAGTTTCTAAAGAAGATTGGGTTGCGTATTTACTTAGTGTTTTGCCGAGTGAAGTAACGAATATGTTGGCTCGAGAACCCGTAGAAAAGGTTAAAGACTACGACTATGTTAAGGAGTTGATACTGAAGCGGTACAAATTAAATGCTGAAAGGTTGAAACAGTTATTTTATAGGCATCAGAAGAGTTTTGAAAAAACATGGCGGAATTATGCTCACGAGTTAAATAGCTATTTCGAAGAATGGACTTCTGAATTAAAGATTACTACGCTTGAACAACTGAAAGAATTAATGGTTACAGAACAGTTGAAGAGACGTGCGCCCCAAGAAATAAAAGATCATTTCCTGGAAGACTGGATGAAAATGGTTTCTCCTTTTGACTTGGCAGATAAAATAGACGAATATGAAAATATCAAAGATAGTTTCAAAAGAACCGGATATCGACAATCATCGAAAAACTCAGACTACTCTAGGAAGTTAGACGGAAAATTAAGGGTTGAAGACAAGAGGTATAAGAATCAAACGAAATACGATCCACAGAAGAACAAAGAAAGGGAATTTGAGCAGAGAAAACAGCCGCGATGCTACGAGTGTGGTTCTTATAATCACCTTAGACCTCAGTGTCCAAAACTGAAAGAAGTGGTGGCTGCAAACGATATCGCTGACGGAGATGTAGATCACCTGATGGCTCCTTATACCACCTTAGGTAAAGTAAATGGTGCAGAAGTTTCCATACTCCGCGATACTGGAGCCACATTAGATATGGTTTGCCCTAAGTTGGTGAAGCCTTATATTTTTACAGGTGAATATGTGTGGGTGAGATCACCATTGATAGAGACTGCTACATGTCTACCATTAGCTGAAATAGAATTAGAAGGTAGTTTTGGGCATGTTGTAACGAAAGCAGCAGTACAACCGTATAAATGGGAAGAAAGTAAATATTTGTTAGGAAATAAGACAGCTGTATTGATCGACAGTATGAAGAAAAATAAAGAGGTGGAAATGCATATGATAAACGCAGTTCAAACACGTTCTAAGAAGAAAAAAGAATTACGAAAGGAAGAAGAGAAATCGCAAGAAATCTCTAATGAAAGTTGTCAAGAGATCATTGACCTAACCGAAATCACTGATGAAGAAAAAAGTATATTACCATCACCGGAGCCTTTTGTTGAAAGTCCTAATCTTTTGAAGATCACACCTGAAGAATTCAAGTCCGCCCAAAGTAGAAGCGCAGAATTAAAGTCTCTAATGGAATTAGCTACAGTTAAGGAAAATAGTAAATTTGAATTAAATAATGAACTGTTATTTTATAAGAAGGAAGACAAACATGGAACTGAAAGACGACTGCTGGTAGTTCCAGACGAGTATCGTGAACAGTTAATGAAAATTTGACATGAAGGAACAGCGGCTCATCTTGGAACAACAAAAACTAAAGATGCACTCTTTAAAAGTTTCTACTGGCCCAACTGTTACCGAGATGTTGAGAATTTCGTGAAGGCTTGTGACAGTTGCCAAAGAGCTGGAAAACCTCAAGAAAAGAAGAAGGCTCCTTTAAAGATCGTACCAGTTATCACAGAAATTTTTACGAAAATAAATGTTGATGCTTGTGGGCCTTTGCCCGTGACACCCTCAGGAAACAGATACATTATAACTGCAATTTGCATGTCTTCTAAATATCCAGATGCAATCCCTGTGGAAAATCTCTGTTCGACCACTGTTGTAAATGTGCTACTTCAGATTTTTAGTCGCATGGGATTCCCTAAAGAATTGCAGACCGACCAGGGATCATCTTTCGTGAGTGCACTAACATCGGAATTTCTAGAAAGGTTTGGAATAAAGGTACGAAGCTCCGTTTATCACCCCCAAAGTAATCCAGTAGAGAGAATGCACAGAACTGTAAAAAGAATTCTCCAAGTCCTATGTTTTGAATCTGGACCAGACTGGGAAAATATCTTACCCCAGGCTCTTTTCGCTCTTCGAACGGTAACTCATGATAGTACCGGATTTTCTCCAGCTGAATTGGTTCACGGAAAAAACTTAAGAACTCCCATCATGCTTCTCTACGAAAAGTTGAAAGCTGAAGAAGAGACAGAAAGTAGTGTAGTTGAATATGTCTTTGAACTTATGAATCGTATGAAGAGATGCCAAGATCTTGCAATTCAGCAAATGGAAAACGTAAAAGAAAAACAAAAACTATGGTATGATCGAAAGGCTACAGAACGCAAGTTTGAAAAGGGAGACTTAGTACTTGTGGTGGCTCCTTCAAAGCCGAATAAATTGTCCGTGCAGTGGGTAGGTCCTGGACAAATTATCCAACAATTATCTGAAACAAACTATGTTGTTAAATTTCCAGACAAAGAAAAAAATCATGTGTATCATATCAATATGCTGAAACCTTATTATCAAAGACCAGAAAATATAAATTTGTTATATACGGAAGAACCAGATGCTGATGAAGAAGAAATGCCATGTTTGCAGCTGAACTCCTGTAAAAATGAAGAGTCTGAACTTTTCCAAAACATAGAGTCAAACTCCCGACTTTCTGAAAGTGAACGTGAAACTCTGAGACTTCTAATATCTGAGTATTCTGGCATTTTCTCAAATGAGCCAGGATGTACGAACCTTACTAAACATGATATTGAATTGGAATCCGAGAAACCAATTTGTACAAAGCCATACCGGTTGTCGCCTAGACAAAGTGAAATTTTAAAGAAAGAAGTAGAACAGATGCTGACTCTCGGAATAATTGAGGAAGGCGAATCCGACTTTTCATCCCCGCTCATCTGAGTTGAAGTCCCCGGGAAAGATCCCCGACCCTGCATTGACTATAGGAAATTGAACAACGTCACTAAAACACAGTATTTTCCACTACCAAATATAGAGCAACTAGTGGAAAAGATATCGAATGCAAATTATATAACTATACTGGATCTGACCAGAGGTTATTGGCAAATCCCATTAACGGCACGAGCTCAGCGTTATGCTGCTTTCTGTACCAGCTTTGGTATTTTCAAACCGTTACGGTTACCGTTTGGACTAAAAAATGCTCCATATGATTTCAGCCGGTTGATGGCTGGACTGTTAAAAACTTGCGAAGAATTTTCCGTGCCATATCTCGATGATGTCGCCATATTTTCTCCTACGTGGGAAGAGCATATATCGCATTTAAAATTTGTATTCGAAAAGATGAAGACAGCTAAGTTGCATATAAAACCATCAAAATGTCAGTTTGCAAAAGCGACCGTGAAGTACTTAGGTCATGTAGTTGGTCAAGGACAACGAAGACCAGGGGAAGTTAAAGTCCAAGCCATAAGAGACTTCCCTACTCCTTCTACGAAAACACACATTAGGTCATTTCTAGGACTGGCTGGATATTATTGAAGGTACATTCCCGAATTTTCTGTGATTTCAGCACCATTGACAGACCTACTAAAAGGAAAAAGTCGCATGTCAGCTATAAGATGGACGGAAGCATGTCAAACTGCATTCGATGAACTTAAAAGAAGGTTAACGGAAAGACCAGTGTTGCACAGTCCAAATTTTACGAAACCGTTCCTCGTACAGTGCGACGCCTCCAATTATGGAATTGGTGTTGTCCTATCACAAGTAGAAAATGACGACGAACATCCAATAATGTACTTAAGTAGAAAGTTTTCTTCCGCCGAACAAAATTATAGTACTATTGAAAAGGAATGTGCAGCAATAATTTATGCTGTACAAAAGTTGAAGTGTTATCTCGATGGACAGCACAAATTCATTTTTCAGACGGATCATAATCCTTTAGTGTGGTTAGGGAAAAACAGCGGGACAAATCCGCGACTTTTAAGATGGGCCCTAACTTTACAGCCATACAATTATGAAGTTGTTCATAAAAAGGGCAAACTTCATCAAAATGCTGACAGCTTAAGTCGTCTCCCCTAAATTAAAGGCAATTAAGAAATTATAATGTTATTATCTGTTTTGTTTGAATTTATATTTCTACTAAAATTGTAAATAATTGTATTATTTGGTCATATCTTCTGATTATTAGTGAAGTTTATGTAACTTTTTTATATGTAGTTATAATTGAATTTTTTGTTTGGGGAAATGCACTGTTCTTTGAATGGCACTGAAATAGGATTTGTCGGCCCTAATTAATTATTTTTAACAAACTTTGAAGACTGACAAACTTTGAAGATTTTCAGGTAAAAACTTTTCCCTCCAAACTCGTGAAAAATTTTCCTCCGTGAGGGGAGGAGTATAGACTGTTATGACGTCGAGCAAACCCTTCTCCATGCGATGGCGCCATACGTCAGAAGTTGTTTTGTTTTGAGTTCGAGAAGGCGCAGAGACAGCGACGGTGTTGAAGAATGCATGGAGATGTACCGCGAGTTTAAACGGACCCTTGTGGTTGTAGCACACACCTAACACCGCGAATATAATGTAATGTGAATGTAACCCTGTGTTTTTATGGATGTGTTTGTGATAGTGAAATAAATCGTCCTGTTCGTCCTATAAATATGTCCCCATCTGTTTTTTGCACGCTACCGTACAAGACCCATGTCTGCAAAACTCGCCAAAGTGCGGAGATTTTTTAGGTTGGCGAGAATGGGGGCGTTAAAGTAGGAATCAACCCAGTTGCTTGGTGACTAAATTTCAGTGACTACTATAACTCACAAGTACCCTTATTAACTAAATATGCTTTTCCGAATCATCAAAATTCAACCAATTCAATTTAATAACCATCAATGAACTGCAGCACAGCAGCATGAACTACTATAGCATCACTTGGTTACTGTTGATCAGTACTGATTAAATACATTCATCACTATGAATACTTACCAAGCATACACTTTAAACATTTTTCGCACTTACGAATTGTCCGTCTCGCGGTGGCCCAGTCACTAATCTCCGTTCCTTTAAGAACACGGGAAGCGAAGCAGCACCCGGCATGGCCAGTGCCCAGGAGGGTGAACTCCTCTCGCGGCTGGACCGCATACTTTAATGGGAGCCAGTGGCTTCGCTAAGCACGGTGTCACCCCACCACTTCACATGCACAAGCCAGTCAAAATTAGTTCCGTATAAGAATAAGCAAATTCGTTAACAGCATTGGGGGCATAATTTTTTTCTTTGTACACTACACAAATAACGTTTCTTTTCTGCAAAAATATTCTGGTAATAGTAAGAAAGTTCTTTTAAACATTACTAGGCTATTATGTAATTTTTCACACCACCTATATGAGGTATTGCACAAGGTGCGCAAACAACTTGGACCGTTTCCCCAAGTCTATCAAAACCACGAGCCTTGGAAAAGGTTGTTTATAATAGAATTGTCAGACTAATAAAAAATTGGGTACTAACGTATTATCCCGGCGGTCATTCTCGCCAACTATTTTTTCGTCAAATATACTGGCAAACCGTTGCCACTTATATTTCAAACCACCAATAAATCCACGCATGATGCATTTATCTTGGCGAAAAATCGCTCGTCTTGGCGGACCGCTGGGATAATACGCAAGTACCAAATATTGCATTTTAATTCAACTAAGCGTTGAATTATTTGAAATTTAATGTCTCATGGGACCTGTTGCATTGACATCAGTTGTTTCAATACTCCCTACAAAACTGCTTTATTTAAGAGGTCTTGTACCTTTTAAAAGTTCGGAAAATCGATAAAATTTTGCATGAATATATATGCTGCTTAACTGCATACAGAATTTATTTACTAGTGAGCTATTTAGTATATCAATATAATAGCCTTCTTTATATTTATATTACTGAAAAATTTCTAAAGTTAATTAGAAAATTTTTATCACACATGAATCACAGAAAGCGCCTCCAGAAAAAAGCTCACCATATACTATACATTATTCTTTCATTGCCAATAAGTAAGGAAGCTCTAGTTGACTCATATATTTAATTCAGTGCAGTTTAATAATTTATCAATGCTTTATTCGATGAATTAAGTTGTTTCATTTTACAGTGATTATAGTTCTAAGCAAGAAATAAATAATTCTATATGCCTCCAACTGACTAGAGAGGTTTGAGAGGGTGCGTTAATACCCCCCCCCCCTTCGCATCCCTTCACGCAAATAATGGTAATGATATCTTACCGAGGTGTTTATGGTGCTGCGTAATTTTTACTGCAACCCAGTTTTGTCAAGCCTCTCTTCTGGAACTTCTTACCTAAAGAAGTTCGAATGGAAGCGCTAACAATACTTTCTTTTACTTCGGAACCCTCGCACAAATACTAATAACAACCGCTATATAAAGATAAAAAAGATGTTTTACAGTGTACACGGAGTAGTAATGTACAGCCACTGCATTGCTGTACATTACTACCCTGACTTGAGCAAGGCCGTGTGTAATTTTAACTGCATCCTTTATCAAGCACTTCATTCGCACCCCTTGTTCAAGATCCACTGCCCCTTCCCCCCAGCAAGAAAAAGTGTTCTTGGTCACACCCCTGGTTAAAAGTGGAGCAAAATACATATGAAATGGCAACACATAAGTTGAGAACAACCTGTTATATTCTTGTTTTATGAAAATGTTGAAAATTTTAAACAGAAAGAAAAAAATGTTGAGATGAAATAACACATTTTATTTCTACAGGTGCACAGAACATGTCTTTCATTATACAGGGTGACTGCTAATTCATGGTACAAACTTTGAGGCCTGGTAACAGGACACTGTAACAATCACATAGTTTAAAGGAATGTAAGGTCAAAAGTGAAGCGTCGAAGCACAAACACAGGAAAGAACAAATGCAATGCAGGAGACTGAGGCGAAACGGAGTTAGTAGTTGCTTCCGTTGTCAGTAGATGGCCAGTCGGCGTTAATTAGGGGAAGAGAGGCCTTTCTCATTTCAGTTTTCGTCCATTTACCATTAGAAACCTCATGTAGTTTCGGCATGATGGGGCGCCAGCCCACTTCAACCTAGATGTTCGTCAGTACTTGAATGCGACATTTGGCATGCGATGGATCGAACGTGGTGGATCAATCTCTTGGCCACTCCGGTCTCCCGATTTAACGCCCCTCGATTTCTTTTTATGGGGACATTTGAAGAATGAGGTTTATGCCACTCCAGTAGATTCCGATGAAGATCTTGTTGCTCGAATATCCGTAGCTGCTGCACGTGTGCGTGAAATTCCTGGTATCTTTGAAAGTGTTCGTCAGTCGCTGCACCGACGCTGTCAAGCATGTATCAATGCTGATGGACGCAATTTTGAACACTTATTGTAAATTAATTTCCACTTGTAAACGAGGTCATGAAAATAAAACAGTTTCCCTATCATTTGTTCTTTCCCGTGTTTGTGTTTGGACGCTTCACTTTTGACCATACATTCCTGTACAAAATGTGATTGTTACAATGTCCTGTACCAGCCCTCAAAATTTGTACCATGAATTAGCAGTCACCCTGTATTTATTCTTATTTCTAATCTCGGAAGTCTTTCATCACAAAATGATATCTTTTGTTTTCTTCAAATTAATTGAAAATCTTAAAACCAACACTTTTCTGTGTGTGTGTGTCACCCCCTCTGCTGGTATCCACTGGTGCGGTCCACACCCCTCATGCGATGCCACTGATAGGAGCTGATGCACGTGAAATCCGTCGTGGCTCCAATGTGCTCCTTGTTTAACGCTACCTCTAGGGGGTGCCGATTTCAGATGGTTGATCCCTGATCTGGAATTGGTACAAAATTAGGAGACCCCAAGCTAAGTCGGGCTTCCTTCCACTGGGGCTCATTAAAATGGAAGCCACCCCTTCCTATACAGGGGATATGACATACACCGCTCCATGGTTGCCTGAGGGCATTAGCAACAACAACAACGTACTATCCCAGCAGTCATTCCAGGCAAACTATTTTTTCGTCAAATGTGCTGGCAAACTGTTGTCAATCATATTCCTAACCATCAATAATTTCATGAGTCCAGAATTTATTTTGGCGAAAAATCACTCGTCTTGGCAGACTGCAGGGATAATACATAGTTACCACATTTTTGAATATCTAAGGTTTGCTACAATTTGGCTTGATTTCGTCACACCACTGTTATTTCACAGGGTAAGGGTTATTTAGACCAAGGTGTTTACTCTCAGGATATTAGAACCTGGAAAGATTTAGCAAATCACTCTGAAACAGTGTAAAATACATTAATGAAAGGGATTCTTCTGGTTCTGCAATGTTGAGGACGCCGACTGGATTGTATGGTGGTTAAAGCACAGTACTAGGGTTTCGGGTTCAACTCCCAGCAGTCGAGGTTCGATTCCCGACTGGACGTGGATGTCACAGTCTGTCCCTTCATAGGGGGCAACGTTGGTCCACCTACTAGGTGCCCCCATAATAAAACGATCAACAACTCCGGTCAATGCCTCCCAGGCATGGTTAAGGCACGCCATTTGAAAAAAAAATGTTGAGGACAAATAGGGAAGTTTATCATTTTCAATGGGCCGTTTACATGGGAAAATGGGAAACTCAGGGTAAAAGCAGAATATAGGGGAAAACGCGCAATGCATTATGGCAAAGCGAGGGCATTCCTGCATTTACCTTTCTTTGTAGTAGGAATCTTTCTGCGCTTCATGTTTTCCATCAGAGTATAAATTAGCGAAAGTTCCGGCATTCACCTGGCATTTTTGTGCATGTTAAAGGTCCCGGTAATTGCATGATTGTGAAGCTTGATATGAAATGTTGATTTCTCACAGGTCTGCACTGAAGCCCCTTGATTTTCAGCTGGAGTTTTTGCTAGCAAGGAAAACTAACATTTTTACGATAACCTTGAAGAGACAAAATACATTTCATCCAACTTCAAATGCCATTGGACACAGATTGAAATAAAAAGTCTGATAAAACATTGAACTGGTTTCTCAGACATCAATACTCATATATATACAATCAGACTTGCCAATCTGGGAAAATCAAAATGTGTAAAACAGCGCGCGAACAGAAATTTCGACACTTTTTGCTATACAACGCGTGAGCGTTATTTTTTACTTTCCACCATAGAATGCACGAGTATTATTTTTAATGCATTTTATATCACAATTATTTGTTTGAAGTATTAAATAAAGCTAATAACAATAAAAGAAAATGAAGTTGTTGAATAAAAGGCAAATCAATTAATACACCATTTTCCAGATTTCTTGTGATTAACAATTTATTAATTATAATCACTTAACTGGCTGGAACTCTGACTCTGACTGTGCTGACTTCAAACTGACTGTGCTGACTTCACTCTGACTGTGCTGACTTCAAAGAAGCAGCAGTAGCTTTTTCTGCTTTATTCAGAAAATCTGAAGTAAAAATCTTTCATAAGAAGGCTTTCCAAAATCTTATTAGACAAGTTGCACCTGAATTCATTTCTGTTTTTCCGAATAATACTGAAAACCCTCTCACATTCAGCATAGCCAGCTGCTGAAATAGGAACATTGTATTCGATCAAGAAAGATATAAATAACAGTTCTGCATGAATAACGTCCGACTGTCCCAAGGGCGGATTAAAGGGGGGGCGACCGACCCCCGAGAAAAAAGAAATTAATGTAAAAGATCCTAAATTGCTTCCATAAAATGGATGTATATGTCAATCTTCTAACTTCCCACCCACTAGAAACTTTCATTAATCTGCCACTGGACTGTCCGTCCTCTTTGAAAAATGTTTGTAGACTTTTACTGCTGTTAACACGTTTCACATTTTCACTGTGTTTTGACGAACTCGAGTGGCGAGAAATGTCATACTTTCCTCCATGAAAAATGCTGAAATCACTCCGGCACACGTTACAATAAGCAAATTTCGCTCCTTTGACATACGATACTATATATACCCCAGGGGTTGCGCTGGCTCTTTT
Organism: Cheiracanthium punctorium; assembly: GCA_038373885.1. Taxonomy (NCBI): domain Eukaryota; kingdom Metazoa; phylum Arthropoda; class Arachnida; order Araneae; family Cheiracanthiidae; genus Cheiracanthium; species Cheiracanthium punctorium. The sequence goes on from JAWZYV010012460.1 coordinate 219,324, forward strand.
TAACATTTCGCCAAATTAGATTTTTCCGCACATCATTAAGAAAAACAATTGTCAATATTTTCGCCCAAACGTATTTTCTTTCGCCAAACTAATTTTATTTTCGCAATTTGCAACGTTGGCGATCGACAGTGCGACCCCTGTATACCCATTCTTTGCTATAACTTTGTTTATAAGTTATGCTGTGCCAGTGATCATTTATCGAAAATAATCCTCACAAAAGCAATCGAAGTATGCTCATACCACCGTCTGCGTCTACCACTTAACCGCAAAGCGGGCGCGCGCTGATGGCTGATAACCATGAAGCTCTAAGGAGACTCATCGGGTATGGGCGATCAGGCGGGAAAACGGACCAGGATCCATTTTCACCGGCAGGAGGCGCAGCGCACCGCTCCAATAGGGATTTAGCGTTGTTTTGATTGTGAACGAGCTATATTTTTTAATAAAATAAATTATTTTGATAGAATATGGGTCGAGCGAGTCACTGCTTTGCACCTGGATGTGACAGTGGATATCCAGAAGCCAGAAAAAGAAATGTATCGCTCAGGAAGAAAGATCCAACGTTATTTAAAGCTCCAAACAGCATCACCATAATATTTCTTTAATATGGCCCCTTATAAATGTATAACATAAAAAGTATGTAAATAGAAAACCTTTTGTACATGTTAGTAGTAGTATAATGCTAATATGAACACTTTAAAATTGGCATTTGGAACAATAATCAAATTGAAACAGCAGTGTAATACTTTGAAATTGTCCATTTTTAAAAAAAATAACAGTTTTATGAATAATATTTTTCTGTTTATTAATTTAATTAGGGTGGGGGAGGGGATTTTATAATATATAAGAGATACACAAATGAATAGATATTTTTGGCATAAGTCTGCAAAACTTATACAGAAACAAATATTTTCAATTCAAAGTCTGTTTTTATTTTTTAAATACAAAATTTTTCAAAATTAAAGAAATATTAGATTTTTTCTGATATGTGAAAGCTTGCAAAACTGATGCAAAAGAGTCAATCACTGAATATGCGTGTATGTATTGAATATATTTTTTTTTCCCTTTATGCTTTTTATGAAATTTTTTGTAGTACTGAAAAATGATATTGAAACTAAAAAGACATTGATTTTTATGTAATTTTTTGTAGTACTCAGGTCCTTATTATCGCACGGGCAAATCGGGACTTTGCCCAGGGCCCCCCAATTTCAAATCTTGTTCTGAAACATCCTTCTTTATATCAAAATTTTATGAAAAATAAAACAAATTTCATAGATCCCCCCCCCCCCAAATTCATCATTTCCTGGGGCCCTTGTTGGTTATAATCAGGCTCTGGTGGTGCTGAAAAACGGCGTTAAATGTTTTTCTCTTTCCATATTTGTTTTGGTTTTTTGGTTTAACTAACCAACTTTAAGACTAAAGACAAAAAAAAAAAAAAATAATAATAAATAAAATATAATGTGGAAGAGCGGGTATATAAGAGGAATTTATAGCCTGAAAGAAGGCAGGGAATATTTTTTAATTTTTAGCGAATTGCTACCAAAAATATTTGTCAAAAACTGATCTATTATATCGTTCGCATGCAGTTTTAAAGAGAATTTATTTAAATTATTAATTAATTTATTAAATTTTCAAACTGATGTTACATCGTTGTAACTAAGTAATATAGAAACAAAATTATTATATATGCATATTAATTATCATATTTATTTATTCAAATGTTAGTGTATACTTCATGAAATTTCAGCATAAATGAATAAATCCCAATTAGAGAAGCATTAAATCGCGCGCGATGTTGTTTTCCGCTACCGTCAATAGATGCCGCAATCAATGGTAGCCGCAGTTTCGTCGGCAATTCTCATACTGCGTAGTTGGTCCAAGTTGGATAACAAGTCGATGTTTCTCCTCCCGAGCTTCATGCTGATAATGAAGAACAAACACCACGTGACGTGAGACGCACAAGTCACAGGAGAAAGACCTACTCCCTAGTAAACGATTCTCCCATTCGCTCTACTCTATGACGTCATGACTGGGTAAACCAATTAAGAAATACTCGGCGTCGCATGTGGGAAAAGATTTTTTTCTTTGCCTCAGTAGCAACAAAGAAAAATATTTTGATGCGCATTGTGCCAACATGGATGTGCGATGTGGATCATGGTGCCGATGCTACCACTTAGATCCATATTGAAAAGGCAAAACGGCCCTAACATAGAACATCATTTCAATTTAAAACCTAATACATTTCTTTTTAATATCAATTTAACTTTTAAAGAAATATACACAATTTAGGAAGAAAATATCCGAAAATGCGTAAAAAAAAGCGCTCTATGCGTAAAAGCGTAAACAGCAGTCGAAATACGTAAATTTTACGCATAAAGCGTAAAAGTTGGCAAGTCTGTACAATGTACTGCCGTAAAAATTATTCTATTTTTTAAATGAATCTACTGACCAGGCCCGGATTGGCTCCTTTGGGGTCTCTCAGCTAGAAATTGAAAAAGGGCCCAAACTGAAGAATTTAGAGGGAATAGAATATTAGAATATGTAATTTTTGAAAATGAAGCTTACGTGCCTAAAAACCATATTTAACTATTTTAGAACTTTTGTGGCCTCCGATTCTTCGGTACCCCTCGATCCTAGGGGTTTCTCGGGTCCTCTGCAATGCCACTGTGTAAAGAGGCAAGATTACTGGGAAATGAATAACCCCCCCTTTATTGAAAATTGTCCCAAAAATGCAACATAATTTAAAATGTATTTAAATACTATTAGTTCACAAGAGCTTTAATCTATTCTTATAATATTTCGTAAGCTGTAGAATATGCATCACATGTTTTTTTTTATAAATAGGTTACAATCATAAAAATTTCAACAGCTTAAGAAAATTGTTGAGTATTGAATTGTTTATTTTTTTATTGTGCAATGTCTTATCCTCCTGAATTCTGTATCCATCAATAAACATTTATCTACTTAACTGTAACTGTTCTCGCGCGCGTATTCTTTTTACTTCTTCTATACTTCTTTTTCCCTTCTTGTTTTTACCTTGTTATGTGATGTGCCTGTTCCTTCCGTTCTAATTTAATAAAGTAAATGTTATGTTAAAATTCTATGCTTACTATGTTTGTGCCATAACTCTGCTAACATTTCTGAAAGGTTATGGACACCAGATGGATTAATTTATTTATTTGCTGACTTTTACCGTTCATTTCAAAGATGCATCATTCATCCTCAAAATGGCGACTGGAACTTGGCGAATTGAAACACTGAATAAAGATAATTGCAAAACATGGAAACATAAAACATGGACTCATAAAATTACGGATGCATCAAGAATAACTTGTAAAAGGTGTAAACGCATCGGGCACTGGGCTAGCGAATGTGAAAGTGGAAAAAAGAATTATTTTAAACATAAGCCTAACATCCTGGGATTCTTATCCACTCTGGATGACTTGCCAATAGGGTTACCAGGTGAAATTCAGCAACCCTACTCACCTAAAGCTCTCTCAACAATGTCAAATAACAATCAACTGTCCAATCTCCATTACCTGATCATTTTGTGCATGTTTCTTTTCACACAATTATAAAATAGCTCCTAAGAAAAATCATGTAATAAATATATAAATCTGTTATTTATGTTAATTTATTTGGATATTTACTTGATTAAAAATTAAAATGTTTAAAAATGAGTCAAAAATTGTGGAAAGAAATATGACAAAGGCTCTGCCTGTCATGTGATGAAAATAATATCAGACCAAACATATTTAAGGGTACAAAAAAACACTCAAAATACTGGTGCTAAATGATAAAATAAATAAAAAATTTGTGAAAAAAGCACACATAAAATGTTACTTATAAGAAGTTATGATCATTTTGACAAAAAAATTCTTTCGGTCCTTATCAGACAAGCCCTTTGACTCATTGAGCAGAGGGAACTGAAAAAGATAAACAAGCATGTTGCCACAATTAAATAAGAAAAGGTGAACAAAACCATGGCGAGGAAAAAAAGGGGAAGGGATAAAAAGAAAGGAAAATAAGGACAAACAAAAATACATAAATAAATAATAATAACAAAATAAAAAGCAAAAAGGAACGCACAAACATACACAAAAAAGAAAAACAAAAGAACATAAAACATAAAAACCCAATAATTTTTTTTTTTTTTTGTTATAACAACAAACAGGACAACACATAAGAATTTTTTTAATAAATAAAAAATAATAAAAACCATAAAGGAAAGACAGAAATACACACATAAAAACCAAAACAAAATAAAAAAGGACAACCAAAAAAATAGATTAGGAAGGAAAGAAAAAAAAAAGGAAAATGTTAGCAGAAGGGAAAGTGAATAGAATCTTACAACAGCTTCCAAGCAGAATGAACGAAAGGAATGGAAGAACCATCGTTCACAAGACATTCCAAGTGCTGGGTAATGGAAAAACCTTCCAAAAAATCAAGATCGGACAATGATTGAGGAGTGCACAATATCTTAGCCTTAGAAAACTGAAAATGCTGATTAGAATTCCAACAATGGCAGGCAATAGAAGATCTGGAAAGCTTGTGCTTAGAAACATCTCTCATGCTCTTTGAGTCTAAATTTGAGAGCTCTTCTGGTCTGACCAATATAGCCCAAATCACAAGATCCACAAGGAATATAATAAACACCCCAATGGTTCTCAGTAGGAATAGGATCTTTAAAGGAAGAAAATTTAAGTTTATTAACAGGTTTAAAAATGACTTTGAAACCGAAATTTTTGAGAAGTTTAGAAATTTTGTAGCATCATACTTAAGGGTGTAGTTCGAAGAAACAAAATCTCCCTTAAGGTCAAGGGACACAAATTGAAATGAACTAATTGTCCCAGGGACTCGAAAAAATTCAGAATAATTCATTGTAAGGTGTATTACCCTCCGTAATAAATGAAACGGCAGTGCCTTTTATAAAACCTTCAGAAAAAATTCTGTAACATGGAATTGCACAGCAAAAATTTTTTGAAAAGTGACACATCCTACTAAATTGTCTATTTTTAAGAAATTTTTTTTTTTTTTAAGTCTCGCAACTGATACGGGTTTATTGCTAATTGCAGTGTACAGTACAGCTTGTAAAGAGGCATTCTAAAAATTTTGAAGTGCATGTCATAATGAAGTGCATGTCATGATTTTTTTAACTACACCGTTAAATCTGTTGTCTTATGACCAATAATCTTCATCACTAGTATTTTTTTAATCAAACACAATTAACAAAAAAAAAAAAAAAAAAAAAAAAAAAAGTACTTGTGTGTTATAACAACCCTCAAAGTTCAATCATCAAGCAACTAAGATATATTACTAAAATGGTAGTTGTGAAATCTCCTTTGCACCTTAAGAACATCTGCCATGTTGTTGGCAGAAAAGAAAGTTTTTTTTCCAATTTCATGCTTCACAAACTTAGCAAAATTATAGTTGCCATCTTGACATAGCACTAATTTTACCAGCATGCTCTAGAGCTGCTATAACACTCAAGTATCTTGGTTGTGGATTTTTTTATACAGAAACAGACCACCATTTTTTTTTTTATTTTTTTTTTTTTTGGGGGGGGGGGGCACTTCATGCCTCTTGCAGTACTGAGCAGAAAGAATTCACCATTTAAAACACAATTCAGTTTATTAAGTTTATTAAACTGCCGAATAGTTCGTCTAAATTTTACTACATTTTCCAGGTTTATGGATACCATACCTATGGTTCAAAATAATACTAAACAGCACTTGTAACAGAGATGTAATTAAGGACACCACGAAAAAACTAAAGAATTAATGATTCAAAGAAAAAGGTAAAAGGTCAGCAAATTTTGGTGATAAAATATACAGAAACACATATCAATTCTTAACTAAGTTTGAAAATTTCACATGCCAAAGAAAGAGTAGTATAGTTAGTTCACAAATAGATCTCAAGTCTTTTTCCCAACCTTCCCAACCTCAGGTAATTTTAGGACAACTGTCAATTTCCTAAGAAAAAATGCCTTCTCCAGTTATAGAAAATCACAAAAATATGTATACAACTTGAAACTTGCATTTTTGAAAAAGATAATTGCAGGAATGCAGAAAATGTTTTTACTCCAAACATTTCTCCCAATCCATAGGAAAATTTCCCCAAAATTTTATATGTTATAGACTTGCATAAATTCTGTATTACCATTAGATATAAAAAGATCTGCAATGTACAAGTTTCATCTTTAAAAATCTATAACTGAACTTGTATCATGCCTAGATATTTAAATGATAAACTAAGTTAAGCATTAAGTTTTAATTTAATTCTTATGCCTAATATCTATTAATAAGTGCACAGTTTTAACTAAAAAATAAAGATTTTGATTATCTTTTCTTATAAATAGTCAATTATTGAGAAAATGCAATCATCCACTGTCTTTGTGGATGTTGTCAATAACTTTTGATGTTTTGTAGATCTTGAGTCTGGTTCTTGAAGAAAATCTAGTAAAATGATAATTTCCCCCATGAAAATATCTGTTTAAGGATGATTTTTAATATTTCTGTAGCTTTATGCCAGGTATGGGCAAACTTTGGAAAGAAGCGGGCCAAATTTTAGGATATTAGCAAAATCATGTGCCAAACTTCAGGATATTAGCAAATTTGCAGGCCTTAAAATTGGGATTTTGAATGGTTTTATACAGGGTTTGGTGGGCCACATCCACCCAGCAAGCCAGTGGTTGCCCATATGTGATTTATGCACTGGAGGTCCATTCCAAGAAATAAATACTTCATGAAAGAGATTATCAGATTTCATGGTTCTATTATAAATGTGATTTTCAAAAATAGAGTCAAAGATTTAAAAATGCATTCACTGCAAATTTCAAACACTTTTCAAGCACATAAACTATTTCTGATACATCAGTATGCACACCAAGGAAAAAAAGAAAAATGAGAAACGTAAAGAAAAACTAGCAGAATTTTGTAATTCATTGTTAAAATTGAAATCAGTTGTATATTTTTCTGCAAAATTTCCCCAGATCCTAGGTTGACAGATCAGACTAATTATGCATCCCTAGATAATTGTACAAAATCTTAAAAAAAAAATAGTATTCTTAAAAATAAAATAATATATCTAGAATATTTTCTGTCTTTATTTCAGATTTTGTCATGTTTAACTTTTTTAAATATGTGTCTTTTTAATGGCATTAATCAAAAACCCATGTTGTAAAGGTCTGACTACTTATCATCAGAGTACAATTGCAAAAACTACACAAGAAAAGAAAATGCCCCACTTAAAAGTGGTCAAACAGTGCAAATTAGCAGCACTGGTAAAATATTACTCTGATCCAAGGCTGGGCACTCCCCCTCTCCTCCATTTTTAACATTTTTTTATTGAAGGAAAATAACTTTATTTATTAAGAAATATGATTATATGAAAACTGGTTAAAAATACATGTTTGTTTTTCTTGTAAAAGAGCAATATTACTATCCAATATAACTACTATTAAACCAGAACAAAAATTAAGAAAGTGCATTCAGTGACCTTATCGTTTCACTTGAAAGCAGCTTGTGAAGGGGAAAAAAAAATTGTTCAATGTCAGCAAAGAACATGGCATTAGTCACAAAGCACTGAAAAGGGTTAAGAGAAACTTGAACTGCACAACTACTAAAAAAAGAATGCATTTTATTACACTTAATCACAATTTGACGAACAACAACAAGTAGTTTTGGTAATAACTTTTTTAAATATTAATTATTAATTGCATTAAAAATTCAAATATGGGAACACATATGCATTCAAAACATTATTTACTTTAATAAACAGCTTGGATTAGTAACACATTTTAATAAATACTTTATAGTTAATTCTGCTGAAATGCAGCTGAAGTCACAGCTAATCTTTCAGCTGCTGAAGCAGATTTTCTACATAAACTAGTTTTCTGGACATTAGGCTTTAATATTTTTAAATTTTCACAAAAGCCCTGTATTCTCATATGGAAATAAGCATAAAATCTTTTTTTGTCCATAAGCAGCTCTTTTACAAGATTAAATTCACCTAACTTTTCTTGCTGTTGAAGGGTGGGGATGGACCCAACATCCTTTTTTCCCCTCTTTTTGAAGATAGCATGTAAGCAATAATCGCTCATCCTCACTAGAGCTTGACATTTACCCTTTTAAAGCCTTTATTAACCTTGAATGCATCTAATAGAGATATAAAAGTTAAATACAGTAACCCCGCTTCCTAGGGTCATGAAAATTGACTGTTAACAAACACATTACCCCCTAAAGTCAGATATATGTCACAACTGCAAGATGAAATATTTTGTGATACTAAATATGTCAATCTGTCAGGGATTATGTAATAGAAAATATGTGTCTTAGTGGAAAGCATAATAGGAAATGATTTTTGATTATGTGCATGCATAAATCACCAAAGAACAAAAATTAACCATTGGTGCCAAATATCCAAGTTGTTCCAATTTTTATGATTTGATCCAGTCTTTTAAAATGCTGAAAACCTTTAATGGGCTTTAGATCTGCAAAAAGATGGGAGAACTTACATTGTGATTTTTTGTATGTAGAAATGCATTCATTACATATCTCTTAATCAGATTTAAAAATAAACAAATTATGACAAAAACTTGAAAAAACTCAGTATCTTTGTACACAAACTAGTTTTATACTACTGTGAATAATAAACCTGTATATCTTGTATAAATCTTAGAAAAAATTCTGAAGCACAAAGATCACCTTATAAATTTATAGTCAAGCATCAAGGTGTCACTTACCAAGGAAAATTTTGTGAAATACTAGGCTTAACATGTTTCATTAAATGTAAATAAAATTTTGTTACAAAATGATGGCAGTATTTAGTTAAAGCTTTGTGCTAATACATATAAAATCTAAATTAATGCAATTGAACTGGCTCATAACAGAAGCATAGTCAGAGGAATATCAGGATATATCTGGCCCACAAACTTTTTTAAGTAGTTAACACAAGCTTTATGTAATGTAGAAAGTCTTTTTACTTATTTAGTTCTTTCATATTCTTCCACCCCTCCTGAAAACTTTTCCTAATTTATGTACTACAAGTTTAGTACAGATTTTAAAGCAATGGAACATTAAGATGTTATCTTTAGAAATAGTAAGTCAAAATTTTTATAAAATCTGACATCCTTTATGTATACACATCTTTTTCCTACTTTAAAAAGGTCTGACCGAGCAGATCCAGATACTGATGTTCCTTGTTGCACTTTGTCTTCATTTTTGTGTGGGAAAAAGTTTCCTTGTCCATTTTGAAATAAGATTTGAAATGTCATGATTCACAATGGCCTGAACAGACTTAAAAAAATCTCTAAAAGAATCCTCAATGGATTGGGAAAATGTTGATTTTTTGTCCTATGGGTGATTTTTTTCTCATAATTCATTTTTACGTTTAAAATACTTTGGTAACTCTCCACTTTCCGAAGATCATATTCATCCATCCCCAGATTGGATAATTCAACCATCAAGTTAGAAGATATTCTGAAAAATAAAATACATTATTTAGATATGAATTTTAAAAAATCCACTGGTGATGGTGCAGGGAAGATGAGAGCTGATAATGAGTTGAAAGTTACATTATTTAATCCAAAAAGATTGATTGAGAATTTTAACACTAAACTTAAGAATTTCAGATTTAACATGAGGAAATATTTTCCTAAAATAAGTTAAATAATATACTCAGATAAAAAACAAAAGCTTGAATATATTTTTATACTATCATAATAAAAAATCCTTTTTTAAGAACTACAAAATTTCACAATCAAATTCACGAACATAGTGTTGTAATTGACATATAAAACTATCATTTTCTATGAAAGAAGAAGAAATGTGAGTAAAATACTCTCGTCAACTATCAGTAATTTTTTATACATAACATGGTAAGTAATATACATAAAATTTATAGATACATATTGGGATGCAACATTTAATACTCACTGTATGTATTGAAAAAATTATTTAATTAAATCATTTAATTACTTTCAGAATTTGGGATTGATTAATAATTGCAATTGTGTACATAACTCGGGTAACAAAACCCCCACATGTTTAAAAAAATAAATAAATAAATAAAAATGACTTAGACATACATCAAGTGCTTTAAATCTCTATTTATTAAAAAGAAACTACTCAAAACAAAGATTCATTATAACAGTCTGGTGTGATTTTAAAAAACAATTTTTTAAAGTTTTTCTTTTCTTATATTCTGCTCTTTCCTTTAAAAAACCAAATTTAAATTAATAAATAAAAGCATTTCATTCCCTTACATGTATAATTTATTATATGGAAACCCATCTTGACACAGCCCCACTTCCTGTACAAGACTACACCACCGATTGTAATGTACTGCATAATACAAAAATGTGTAAGCTATCAAAACAGGAAATTGTTGTAATTTGTATTAAAAAAAATTTAAAAAGTAAATATTTGGATGAAAAAAAAAAAAACAGCAAAACTAAAAATGTACCATAAAACCAAAATTTACGAAGGGGGGGGGGCACTACATATTTAAGAGGTAATAGAAATACCAACTTCTGTTTCCCATGAATCAGCAGAGCAAAAGGAATATAAGTTTACCAAACATCTTAATTTTCAACACCTATTAAATATAATTCACACTGATTCATATTGATTATACTGATTATATAATTCAGACACAAATATGAAAAGAACTATAATATCTAAATTTATCTACTTAATTTTTAAGAGGCCTTGAACCTTTAGAAAGTTATGAAAATCTCTAAAAATACTTGCAAGTATATTTTTTAATGTTTCAATATATCAATAAATGATCTTTCTAATTTATATTGCCACTTTCAAAAATTTTTCAAATTCATAAGGAAATGCTAATTAAAATTTTAAAAGCTATAATTTTTTTAGATTTCACACACCGACACACAAAAATGCTTTACAAACTCTTTTTTATTTCTTACACTCTACTATCACTAAATATATTCAAGAAACACCTTTTGACATTATTAAAATATTAAATAATACAAAGTAATTACTTATATAAATTGTTTTGCACACTTAATAAATTAGTTAATAAATTAAAACATTATAATAACTACTCTATATTAAAGCTTAAAAAAATGCTCGCTTTTAAGCATTATTGGAATCAATTTTACCAAAAAAAAAAAAAAACTTTAGTTTTATGTTTTTATTGGCAATCTTTAATTGGTCTTTCATGTTTAAAAAATTTTTCTTTTACATCTTCAATGCTTTTAATAAAATTATGAAAAGTTTCTAGTCCTATTACAGCACCCGGAAAACTAAGAATTTTCACAACCTCTTATTCAGTTTCATCCATTTCTTAATTTTCTGTAACCTCACGAATTGCATTCAGTGTTAGCATTTCACAGGCCAATACAATTGTTTTCAGTCCTAAGCACTGATTTTTAAAAACAGTAATAAGAAATTGAGGGAAAAAATGAAAGGCACATGTAAACACGCTCTGAAAGTAAACTTAGAAATGAAAAAAGACTTTTTAATCGGGAAACTGTTTGGAATGAAACTTGTTTAAAGGATTGTTTTAACATTGTAAGAATAGGAAAAAATTGGAAACTTCAAATTAGAAGTTTTTAAGTGGAAAAACTTCTTAAGCGGGAACTTCTTAAATGGTTTTTACTGTAGTACATTGTGAATAAATAGCAGAGTTCATTCTAGGATAAAAAAAGGACAGGGTGCTCCGAGTTCTAAAAAGGGTACCTCAATAATGTTTAGGGCACTTTATTAAAAAAAGTTGATTATGTACACATAGGTAGTGTTGACACTAGAAAAAAGCCACCCCTCCCCCAGGCGGTGGGTTAAAAAAGGGAACTTTTGAGTTCTACTAGAATGTTACAAGTAGATAACATGTATAGGAACTGGTTTGTATTGATCTCAGTTTGACTAGGATTTATCAGCAAAGCTTTAACATTCTAGGGTTGTAATGTGTATTCCGACTTACAATGTATAGTTAGCTTTTTTCTTTCTTTTTTTTACCTCTTTTGGTGAAAATTTCCAGTAAAAGTAAGCAAACTAGGAAACTTTATTTGTAGACATTATTTTGCCCTAAATATGACATAAATAAAACATGCTATGGTAAATTAAATGTGTACAAAACTAAAAGTTTTTGATTAAAAAAAAAGAAGAGGCTTTAATACGATTAATTTATAATATGAATTTTCTCCTTAATTTTTTTCACGAAATTGAATTAAGTACATATTTATTATTAATAAGAATGATAGTAGATTTATTGAAGGTGGTTTCAGAAATTTTTAGCCAGAGATGGTTTGTTAGTCAGAAGGGGAGGGGGGAACTATTACTTCTTGGTCCTCAATTTTATCACACTATCATTGGGCCAAGAGCTTTCATACTTGATCACATTCATATTCGATATTGCATCTTTATTGGTACAAACTTTTAAACGAACAAGGACTTTCAGTGTAAGTGGATTAGCTTACATGTGTTTAGCATGTAATTAAAAAAAAAAATTTTCTTTCCTCAACTCCTAAGTGAAATACGCTCACAGTTCTGTCCCGGTCGGCTTTTCACTTGAGTCAGCAAAAAACAAAATATGCCAGAGGGACCACGTTTCAGGTTACTCACCTCGCACAAATGAAAACTAAGACAACGAAAGAGGCAGTAACAATATTTCAATCCCAAAAAACAGAATATTTGAAAAAAGCATTTTAATAAGTAATGTCTGTGAAAAAGGTCCCATTTCATAAATGGTAATTCTGTAAAAGGGCAGTTTCAATCGATCCTGTTCTTATGATGGGGGTTATTTTAATCAAGCATATTTCTGTGAATGGCCTGTATTAATAAAGGTATTGTCATGATGGACAGCAAAACGAACCCAAAATGATGTGTAGGAAATAAAAAAAGATAACTGAAGACAAATTATAATGGAAATGTGAAAGCAGGAGTGCGTAGAAAGAAAAGAAAAAGGGTTGCTATCCACAACCCTTTTTTCTTTTCTTAAAAAAAGGCCACTGGGGGCTGCGCTCTACCAAATAGGTCTAAACTCAATAATAATAGGGCACATAAAAAGTAGATTGTTTCCACGTAGAATGGAGTGGACGATTTCTGGAAAAAAGGGCACTAGCAGGGCAGCATGTCGAGATGCAATTTTTATTATGAGGGCAAGAAGGGCGGCACTTATTTAAAATAAGGGCACACAAGGCAGCATTTATTTTAACAAAAGCACAGGCAAGGTGCTGCGCCCTGTGAAATATGCCTAGACGAACCTATGGTTAGAGTACATGCAGAAACAAAGTGAATCTGTAAGATAGTTTTTATTAATGTTAGGCTGTGCACAATGAAACAAATGTGGAAACTAATCATATTTTAATTGATTGAAAATTTTTAAAGAATTTAATAAATGTTTGAAGGCAGTACTATTTTTTTTAATTATTTTATATACAAAATTTCTTATTTGAAAATAAATTATATATTTCCCATAATACAAGGTCATAAACATGTTTGATAATAGTACTGCTTCAATGCTGTTGCCTGAAGCAGCAAATATGTATGCAAAATTATACATACTTCGAAAATGATAATGTATCCTTCAGGAATATCATTTGTTGTATATATTGCCATTGTTTTTTGTTTTGTTTTTCCTGGCAGCGTGACCATTCTGAAGTAATCTCTCAGATTCCTCCACTTTTTATGAAGTGTTTTACCTGAAATTAAAAATTGAAGTTATTCTTTTGCAGATTTTTGACAAGAAATGAACAAAAATCATCAGCTTTTAGCTATAGGTTAGGAGATTTAACTGTTTGTACAATTACACAAGAGATGTGCAATGCAATTTTAGTCCATAGTTTTACCTCAGCAAAACTTAGAAAGCTTCTGAAAGCAGCAGAGAAGAATTTTATAAAAGATGGAATATTCCAAACTGCACTGGTTCAATCAATGGGAATCTCGTTTCAATCCAGTGCCTTAGAAACACACAATTCTTAAATAATCAGAAGTCCTTTTCGGTTGTTTTACTGGCCATTGCAGATGCAAAGTATCGCTTTTTAGCTGTGGACATAAGGAGTTTTTGGGAGACATTCTGATTCTGAAATTTTTCAGAATTCAGTAATAACAGAAAGATATGTCTTTTTCCTTAAATTTGTTGGGCTATGGCAGTGATGCACAGCCTATGGCCTACAGGCCAAATCTGGCCTGTGGCAACTGATTCTTTGGATGACACTTTTATTTCCCAAATAACCTTTTTTTGTTAAACACTTTCTAAGGGGGGAAAAAAGAAAAATGTGGCTGTTTCTTTTAATACAAAAAGTACTGGCAAAGTGTGAACAAAGTTGTGAAAAAAATTGAACTTTTTTTTTTAACATACTGTTTTTCAATTTATAAAAACAATTGTAATTATGTTTTGTACTAAACAGAGAAGCATTGAGATACTTCAACAGTGTGTATAATCAACTGTAGTATTCTACTTACTACTGCCGTGAAAGTTTAGTTTAGTTAAAAAAATTTGATTTTTAAATTGAGCAAGTTTCCAAATCAGAATTAAGATTTTACCATGCGTTGTGACCGATAGTGTAGAAAAATAACCCAATGATCTCAGCCATGCCTGAAGTGTGTGTTAGAAAAGTGGTAAAATAAACACAGAGACATCGTATTTGATCACCAAATCACAAATTTTATTTAACAAATAACAGGGGTAAACAGCTAGTGGCCTCGCGACATCAGTAAAAGAAATGAAAAGTAAGCAAACACTGCGCAGGGGTTTTACAGCGCGTGGTAGAATTGCTCAGGAACAAAAAAATACTAGAATGCTTTAATTACCCAATTATTAGCCCTTGTAAATTTAACACAAAAAAAAAAGAAAAAAGGAAATGCTTAATAAAGTTGTCATGACAAGAGTAGTTTGATTGGATCCAAGTACTTAAGTTAAAGGCTCTGCTGCAGCATGAGAAAAAAAATTTATCCTACCAAAAAGTAAAAAAAAAGAAAATTGGGCAAACAAGTCCCCACCTTTTCCTAGCCTCACAAGGCATGTGATGAAAATCCCGCATTAAATCCCTATCTGTTACTTGAAACCCCACCTCTTATATCCAACAGGTTAGTTTAAACAATTGCCAAAATAAAGAAATTACAAAACAAAAAAGGGAACTTTGCAATTTTTACACCAAAGGGTGCAGCAAAATACATTGATGTGCAGAACAACTCAAACAATTACAGAGATTAGCTTAGGCCAAACCAGAATTCAACATGGCATCCACAATTATGATTTTAACAAAAGAGAATTAAACATCGTTACTGGAAGTAATACATTAGAATGGCACACAAAGTTGAAAAAGAAAATTTAGCATTTGATATTTAATCCCCCCCCATTAAACATTATAAGAACAAAAGGGATAGTTCTAGCACAGCTTGAAGCATGAAGTCGCTGATCCAGCTCGTGGTGGAGAAATGGAAGATAGAAAAAGGGTAATGGTTAGATCTCACCCACGGATCCAATGGCAGGTCTGGTCTCGGCGTTTCAGGGAACCAACGGACGGTCACTGATGGCACCCGGAGGCGGCATCTTGGTCTCTCCACTGGTCAGGGAACTCAGCTGGCTCAACGATGTCGGGGACTTCGCGTTCCAGTCAACACAAGCGGCTCCCGGGCTGGGCAAATGGTGATCGTAGTGCGAGACGTCAATTCCGGTAGGAGATTTTCATCGCCGCTTATGAAAAACACAGGGGGGTGGGGGCCTTACGCCCAATTCACATCCAATGTGTGGGGAAGCATACTGGCAAAAAAGAACGATCAGAAACTAACTGGTGGGGCACGGTGCTTACGACAAAAAAGAATAAATTATACGGTGATCATCAGTAGTCTGGCCCTCTGGCCTTCGTGTAGACACCTCACATCCTATCTTGCTGAATGTGGCGACTAAGCCGAGCTAGGCCCACAAAAAAAAGCGATGAAAGAGAGACCGGACAAGATCACGTCCTAGCCGCAGCACACCAGCTCTCAGAATGACTCTTTTCGCCCATCGCTTGGGGAGCTTCCAAGAGACGCCGGCCGCGGGGACCAATCAGAGCGCGCCATCTCAGCCGGGAAACTTCGAGAACATTCGATCGACGGGGGAAGGAAGCGAGAAAATAAGAAAATGGCGGCCAGCAACTACTGCACGCGGGAAAGAAACCAACCTGGCCGAGAAGAAACGCAGGCAAGAACGGCCATCTTGAAATGGGGAAAAAAACTTAATTGATCATAAGGGCCTTAAAAAAAACGTTATTAAATTTCCTAAAATTTTAGCGGGAGATAGCTAATCGTCCGAGACAACCCTGGGTAAAATTTGGAATAAAAATTAAAATTAGAAGAGAGTAAAACTAATTAAAAACCGGACATGAATAAGAGATATTGCAAGAAATGAGTTAGGCTATTGAAGAGAGAGGGAAACTTAATAGTCAGCAGAAAATCGACAGAATTTACCTGATAATTAAAATTACACCTCCGGAGACCGGGCAAACAAAGGCAGAAATAATTTAAAGAAAGGGTAATTATTTAAAAAAAAGATCCCAACAAAAAAAAGATAATTAGTAGTAATTTAAAAGAAGTTAGCTATTGAGTTATAGAAGAAGAGTCATCCAGACCATTATATCTCCTGACAAAAGGTATTTAAATTAAACTTCCAAGTTAATTACAAGTATTAAGGAAATAAATAATTAATGGTTAAAACAATTAAAATAAAAAATTTACTGCTTTTGATTTGTAAAAAACATTATCCCCCAAAAACAATACAACATATTATCCTTCCTTCTCCCCCAAAAAATTTTTTACGAAGTAAAAAATTTTTCGTTGAGAAGCCAGGAACACACTGGTGAAATGTCTTGAGAAGCAGCGTATAATACCATTTTGACAACTAAACCTGGGGAAGACCAGCCATGGCAGCCAGAAAAAAAAATTTTGCATAACGCAAAATACCTCAAATAAACATCAAGAACCCATGTCCCAAGTCAGGACACATAAAAAAAAATTTCAACCCTATACCTACATATTCCATAAAGAAAAAATCAATCAAAAGGCAAAGTTTTACCTGCACATTCCTTCACAACAAAAACATACAGTATATATGTAGTACGACATAAAACATGACAGAACAACATTAAACGAAGACAAAAAGGTAAAAAATCTTTGGTACAAAAGGGTAATACGCAATACTGACCATGATGATTTAGAGTCCAAGGAAGTGGTCAGTAGCAAAATTTTGTAAAGTCCTCGTATAAGTAGTCACTACGTGGAGTTTGTTGTCACAAGCGTGGGTAAAAAATCAGTTCAGAGATTTCCAAAAGTAAATAAAAGGCTAGTCAGTGTCATGTATTGAATACAAGACCACTAGCAGGCAAGGGCGGACAAGTACCTAGGATGTTGAACCACCCCCCTTTCAAAGAAAGCTGAGAAAAAAAAAATTTGACAGGGGCATGACAATCCCAAATTTGTAGAGAATGAAAAAAAACCCAATTAATGCATTAATTTAGAGGTTAAGTTGGTAAAAACATTAGGAGACAGGAGAGAAATGATCCCTGAATAACCTCACATCCAGCAGCAATTGGTCTGAGTACAACAGGCTAAACACCAGCCCAATTGTGACCCAAGATCAATCACCACCAAACATGGAGGTTAATTCAAGTGACCAAGAAGGCTCTAGAAACACATCTGGACACTAATCATTTTCTCCAAAGAGGAAAACAAAACAAAACAAGGTAATTTTAAGAAAACAGCCCAAACCAGCATGAATAACTTAGCAAACACCCCCCCCCATATAACAACAGGTAACCAGAAGGTTGGTAGTAACAAAAGGAATTACTTATTGTAAACAAAGTGAGAAAAAAGAATTTTGAACCCTAAGTTTCTTAGACAAAGGCCCTGGGATTGTCTACACCAGCAAAGTTAACAACTTTAAAATTTTCCTCAAGCCATTACAGAGAGAACAAAAGTTTGAACCCAGAAATCTCTGCACTGATTTGACAATTCCAGTACAAGTTTTTGTTTGACATAATCAGGTAAAAGTATTTTACGAAAACTTTCATGTGGTTAGACAGTAATAAAAGGTAAAAAAAAAAATATATCACATGAATTATTGCAATGGCCCTTAGCCATACACAATTTGTACTACCAAAAGGGTACTACATCAGATTATAACACTTACACAAAATCATCAAACCAAAACAAAATATTTACTTCAATAGGAACTTGTATAAAAATGTAACAACATATAACACAGATTGTGCAGGTAAAATTTGATTGATACCAACAAACAAGTAAACAAAACAACCCACCCACAAGAAACTAAAAGTAATCGAAAAAGGTAAACACAAATGCAAACACTGAAAAAAAAAAATACAATACTAAAATGACACCAAATTCAAAAAGGAAAAAATGATTCGCAAATAAAAGACCCAGCACTACTTTTTAATTACAAAGCCAAATTGATCACGTGGCCTAAGATTATACCCATGACTACTAGTGGAGCTAGACAGGCCTGGAGAAATCGAAGATGGGGTTGCGGCATCAATATCATCACCATTTGAACTTAAAAAGGAAACAGGGGACACAACAGTATCTCTAAAAAAATCAGTAACAGGTTCTGCATCAGACAGGGCTACAACAGGCGGCATAGGAGAAACTTGAAAACTACCAAAACTGTCATCCCAAGTGGGATCATAAGGAAGAAAGGGGTTTGGGTACTCTTTCAACATCTTCGCTTCCCAATCCTCAGTTGAAGACGAAGGGGTAGACTCAGGTAAAACAGACTCAGGAGTGTATGGCACGTTGTTATTACTAGTAGGAAAAACATCTCTATCAACAACTTTAAAAATTCTATTGACATGTACCTTTTGAACATCTGAAGGGTTAGTTAAAAGAGAAATCAAAAATAAAACAGGAGAACATTGCTTTAAAACGCGATAGGGACCCTTATTAAATTTACAAAGCTTTTTCGACAAATTAGGTTTATGTGCAGGTGTGTGTAAGAAGACAGTGTCACCAACTTTAATGTCTTTTAAGTTAAATTTTGTAGGAGCAGAGTTAGCTTGGTTATGAGAGGCAACTTCAAGGCGATCTTTAATTAATGGAAAAGTGTTCTGGAGATTGGTGACAATTTCCTGAGCATAGGATCTAGTGTCGGCATATGTCCTGAATTTTGATGAAAAAATCAGGTCATAAGGCAACACCAGATCTCTACCATAGGTGAGAAAAGCAGGAGTGTTTTGAATAGTTCTGTGGTAGGCAGTGCGAAAGGCCAGCAAAGCAAAAGGCACCTGTTCGCACCAATCCTCCTGAGTTTCACTAACCAAATGACTTAAAGAGTCTACTAAAACCTTGTTCAACCGTTCAACGACCCCGTTGCCTTGCGGATTATAGGCCACCGTGTGCATTTTCTTGATTCCTAAGACCTTATAGACTTCCTCCATTGCCTGCGACAGAAAATTGGACCCCCTGTCTGAGTACAGCACCTCCATAATGCCATGTCTCGAAATAAAGTCCACCAAAACCCTAGCTACAGTGGCACTTTGTATGTCTTTAACAGGGTAAGCTTCTGGAAATCTAGTAAAATAATCTGTAATTACAATTAAAAATTTGTTCCCATGTTTAGAGGTAATGAAGGGACCAACCGCATCAATCGCACACTTCTGGAAAGGTCTATCAACAGTGGGGATCTCCTGGATGGGAGCCTTTTGACCTTTTTTGAAACCACGTCTTTGTAAACAAGAATGGCAAGACATCACATAATTCTTTACATTACGGTACAGACCTACCCAAAAAAAATTTTGCCTAACCCGATGCAATGTTCGAGAAAGACCTGGATGTGCAACAGTTCTGTTGTCATGGCAGGCTTGAAGAACTTTCTGAACAAGAGAGTGAGGGACAACAAGTCGAATATTGGAAAAATTTGCATCAGTAGATTGGCAAACAAGAATATTTTGTTGAAAAAAAAATTTATTTGACTTATGAATGAAAAAAGGATCTTGCGAAATATTACTCGCCATCTTTTGGCAAAAAGAGTCTTCCTGTTGTAATTTAATTAAGTCCTGGTTAGGCAAAGGTAAAATTTCACACTTAAATGGAACATTATCAACAACGTTAACTTCTCTAGAAAGAAAGTCTGCCATTAAATTTAACCGTCCAGGTTTGTGTACAATAGTATAGTCATATTGTTGTAACGTCATAATCCAACGAGCTATGCGAGAGGTGGGATCCTTCAATTTAAAAAGTTGTGAAAGTGACTGTTGGTCAGAAAAAATAGTTACATGAGTGCCATAAATATACTGTTTAAATTGATTAATACCAAAAACCACGGCAAGGGCTTCCTTCTCCACAACAGAATAATTTATTTCAGCGGCCGAAAATTTTTTGGAAGCAAAACAGACTGGGTGCGGAAAACCGGCTTCATCCTCTTGTGTGAGCACAGCGCCCATGGCGAACTTGCTCGCGTCAGTACAGATAGAAAAGGGCTTATTGAAATCTGGTAATTTTAAGCAAGGCTCTTTCGTTAAATCAGACTTAAGTTGGTCAAAGGCATCTTGTTCGAGATCCCCCCAGGAAAATTTTACAGAGTCTTTAGTTAAATTAGTTAAAGGGAGAGCTTTTAAGGAATAATTATTGATAAACTTTCTATAAAAACCAGTCAGGCCTAAAAATGAGCGAACTTGTTTTCGGGTTTTTGGAACAGCAGCATTGAGAATAGATTTGATGTTATTAGGATCTGGCATTACCTTACCCTCCGTTACTCTATGTCCTAAATACGTAATTTCACTTTTTGCCAAAGCACACTTTTTGGGCTTAAGTTTTAGGTTTGCATCAGTTAGACGCTGAAAAACGAGCTCGAGCCTAGACAGATGATCTTCAAAGGTAGTTGATGCCACAACCACATCATCAATATAAACCCCGATTTGGAAATTGGATAGTCCGGACAGCACCACTCCCATTAATCGTTGGAAACTAGCACTCGCGTTTCGCAAGCCAAATGGCATCCGTTTGAAGTGAAAGAGGCCCTCCTCTGTAGTAATACCCGTGAGATGAGCATCGTCTGGATGCATAAACATTTGATGAAAACCTGACGTCAAATCCAAGGAAGAGAAAAATTTAGCCCCAGAAAGAAAATCAATCATCTCTTGCAAATTCGGAAGGGGGAAATTATCTGGTATGGTCTTGGCATTAAGCTTACGGAGATCGGCCACCAGGCGAAATGACCCATCCGCTTTTTTGACCAGAAGGACTGGCGCAGCATAACTGCTGGTCGATGGTTCGATAATGCCAGCCTCCAAGAGAGTTTGAATCTGCCTCTTCATTTCAGGCTTGAGGTGGTAAGGGACACGATAGGGCTTAGAACGAACCGGAATGTCATCTGTAAGGTGTATACGGTGTTGAATGATGGGGCAGGCGCCCAAGTCGGAGGAGTTTAATGAAAAAACAGACTTATATTTGGACAAAAGAGCAATCATGTCATTGCGTTGAGATTCGTCAAGATGGGATAAATCTATGTCCTTAGCCCACTGGCTAAAATCATCTGAACCAGCTTGTTGTTCTACCGAGTTGACTTCGTCAGAAACTTTATTTAAATGGATAGGGGTAATATTAACAATTTTCATATTCTTATTTAAGGTAATGGAATCATGGGTAAGATTAATAACTTGAATTAAACACTGACAATTATCATTAATGGTGGAAATAGCATTGGCAACAAGAAAGGAAGTTAAATTTGTATCAGGATTAGGTTCAATTATTACAGTAGAATTAATGAAAGAGGGATCGCAGTTTGGAATAGTCACAAAAAATCTCTTTTGAGAATAAGCGGGTAAAATGATCTTAGCGGGTAACTTGCCAAAAAGAGAAAAGTCAACATCGGGATCAACATGATCATGTGCACTTGGCACGACAGCATTCAGAGAAAACGGGGGATGTTCATGCGTCCAGACCACTCTAATATCATCATTAAATAAAATACAGTTGTCACAATCGATATGAAATTTGTAAGTCTTTAGAAAATCAAGTCCCAAAATGACATCAAAGTTAGGAGAAAGACAACTCTGAGCAACCAAAAAATTACATGAAAACGGGGTGTTAGAAATGTGCAACTCAGTTTGAATTAATTTTGGGGTGACTATGTCAAAACCCGTGAGAGCCTTTAAAGAGAGGTGAGAACTATCAAATTCCTTAAAGTTAATTAGAATATTAAAAACATTAGAAGAAATTAAATTAACACAGGCACCAGAATCTATGAGTGCACGAAACTTAAAATTGCCAAAGTTAACATCAATTATGGGTAAAGAACTCGACACACTTACTACAGGTTGCACAGCGGGATCAAACGGGGAATTAATGGAGTGTTGCGATCCAGACCAACCTCCCCCCAAACTTAGTTTAAATTTCCATCATTTACCCCACTCTGATCAGAGCCTGAAGCATTGGCAGGAGTCTGATTTTCCTGACGAGGCCTGTGTTGGGATCTAGCAGCCTGGTCACGTTGTTTTTTTCGACAATCTCTCGCGTAATGTCCTGGGCGGTCACAATAAAAACAAGTTATGTTACGTTGAGCTCGGGCAGGTTGGGAATGTCGCTGTGGAGGAAAAGATTGTGGGATAAAACTCTGCGACTGCATTTGTGATAGCTGAGCCTGCATCGCAGCCATCTGGCTGGTGAGCAATTCAAGGCTTTTTGCATATGAGTCCGTAGTGGCCTTAAGGAGCCTCTCAAAGTCGCCTTCCACCATCTGGGAACGTGCCGTTACGGCATTTATGTCTGACAGGTGGCATTGGAGTGCCACTTCCACACGTTTCGCGACCTGTACCGCCTCGACAAAAGTTTTAGGGTCTATAACAACGACCTGGGCCTTAATGTTTGGGAGAAGACCCGCTTTGAATTGTGAAAGGAGCATCTCCTGTGAGAAGCTCTGAGGTATCGTGTCCGAGGAATTTATGGGATTTTTGAGGGCCTTATGGGCAATTCCTTCCAGTCTAGTGGCGTAATCACGCACTGTCTCCCCAAAATTTTGCTTACAGGACGTTAATTTTTCTATGTCCTGGGCCAAGGATCCCGCTTCTGCAAAGTGTGCCATGAAGCGGTCCTTGAATTGTTTCAAGGTAAGACCATCAATTGCCTCTAAGGTGGAAGTGTAAAATTGGAGAGCAGCACCCTCCATTTTCAACTTTGCGACTGCCATGGCCTGGTCATCATTCCAGGCTGCCAAAGGCTGAACCAAGGCAAGAGAATGAAAGAATTTTGAGCAATTGCTACCAGACAGTGGTGGGAGCATGCCGATAAAAGCCGGACCTGGCAATGCCGCCGCCCTGGCACCTTCATCTAGAGCCATACTGGGACTTAGGAAAAGAAAATTTTGAAACTCCCCAAAATAAAAGTTTACCACCCAATAAGCTTCTCAAGACAGTCCCCAGTTACAAAGAGATATGTAAATGCATCAAAAAAAAAAATGAAAGTTTTCTGTATCCATTTCACTTTATTCAACACACACAAGATTGGCAAGGAGAGGTCACGGCACCATTTTGTAGTATTCTACTTACTACTGCCGTGAAAGTTAGTTTAGTTAATAAAAATTTGATTTTAAATTGAGCAAGTTTCCAAATCAGAATTAAGATTTTTCCATGCGTTGTGACCGATAGTGTAGAAAAATAACCCAATGATCTCAGCCTTGCCTGAAGTGTGTGTTAGAAGAGTGGTAAAATAAACACAGAGACATCGTATTAGATCACCAAATCACAAATTTTATTTAACAAATAACAGGGGTAAACAGCTAGTGGCCTCGCGACATCAGTAAAAGAAATGAAAAGTAAGTAAACACAGCGCAGGGGTTTTACAGCGCGTGGTAGAATTGCTCAGGAACAAAAAAAATACTAGAATGCTTTAATTACCCAATTATTAGCCCTTGTAGAATTAAAGCAAAAAAAAAAAATAAAACAAAGAAACTGCATAATAAAGTTGTCATGACAAGAGTAGTTGGATTGGATCCAAGTACTTAAGTTAAAAGGCTCTGCTGCAGCATGAGAAAAAAAATTTATCCTACCAAAAAGTAAAAAAAAAGAAAATTGGGCAAACAAGTCCCCACCTTTTCCTAGCCTCACAAGGCATGTGATGAAAATCCCGCATTAAATCCCTATCTGTTACTTGAAACCCCACCTCTTATATCCAACAGGTTAGTTTAAACAATTGCCAAAATAAAGAAATTACAAAACAAAAAAGGGAACTTTGCAATTTTTACACCAAAGGGTGCAGCAAAATACAATGATGTGCAGAACAACTCAAACAATTACAGAGAGTAGCTTAGGCCAAACCAGCAATCAACATGGCATCCACATTTATGATGTTAACAAAAGAAAATTTAAACATTGTCACTGGAAGTAATACACTAGAATGGCACACAAAGTAGAAAAAGAAAATTTAGCATTTGATATTTAATCCCCCCCCATTAAACATTATAAGAACAAAAGGAATAGTTCTAGCACAGCTTGAAGCATGAAGTCGCTGATCCAGCTCGTGGTGGAGAAATGGAAGATAGAAAAAGGGTAATGGTTAGATTTCACCCACGGATCCAATGGCAGGTCTGGTCTCGGCGTTTCAGGGAACCAACGGACGGTCACTGATGGCACACGGAGGCGGCATCTTGGTCTCTCCACTGGTCAGGGAACTCCGCCGCTCAACAGATGTCGGGGACTTCGCGTTCCAGTCAACACAAGCGGCTCCCGGGCTGGGCAAATGGTGATCGTAGTGCGAGACGTCAATTCCGGTAGGAGATTTTCATCGCCGCTTATGAAAAACACAGGGGGGTGGGGGCCTTACGCCCAATTCACATCCAAAGTGTGGGAAGCATATGGCAAAAAAAACGATCATGAAACTAACGTGGTGGGCCACGGTGCTACGCACCAAAAAAAGAATAAATTTACACGGTGATCATGGAGTAGCCTGGCCCTCTGGCCTTCGTGTAAACACCTCACATCCTCTCTTGATGAAGTGACGACTAAGCCGAGCTAGGCCCCAAAAAAAATGCGATGAAAAGAAACCGGACAAGATCACGTCCTAGCCGCAGCACACCAGCTTTCAGAATGACTCTTTTCGCCCCTCGCTTGGGGAGCTTCCAAGAGACGCCGGCCGCGGGGACCAATCAGAGCGCGCCATCTCAGCCGGGAAACTTCGAGAACATTCGATCGACGGGGGAAGGAAGCGAGAAAATAAGAAAATGGCGGCCAGCAACTACTGCACGCGGGAAAGAAACCAACCTGGCCGAGAAGAAACGCAGGCAAGAACGGCCATCTTGAAATGGGGAAAAAAACTTAATTGATCATAAGGGCCTTAAAAAAAACGTTATTAAATTTCCTAAAATTTTAGCGGGAGATAGCTAATCGTCCGAGACAACCCTGGGTAAAATTTGGAATAAAAATTAAAATTAGAAGAGAGTAAAACTAATTAAAAACCGGACATGAATAAGAGATATTGCAAGAAATGAGTTAGGCTATTGAAGAGAGAGGGAAACTTAATAGTCAGCAGAAAATCGACAGAATTTACCTGATAATTAAAATTACACCTCCGGAGACCGGGCAAACAAAGGCAGAAATAATTTAAAGAAAGGGTAATTATTTAAAAAAAGATCCCAACAAAAAAAAGATAATTAGTAGTAATTTAAAAGAAGTTAGCTATTGAGTTATAGAAGAAGAGTCATCCAGACCATTATATCTCCTGACAAAAGGTATTTAAATTAAACTTCCAAGTTAATTACAAGTATTAAGAAAATAAATAATTAATGGTTAAAACAATTAAAATAAAAAATTTACTGCTTTTGATTTGTAAAAAACATTATCCCCCAAAAACAATACAACACAACAATCATTTCCCATTAAGTTGCCATAAAACAGTGTTCCATGCATTCCCTTTGCTTGAAAGAACTGTAATAAAATAATTAACACACCCAAATATTTCATCTCACCAGTTGGTCGCAAATATTCAGACAGTGCCACAGTCAGATATTTTTTATTTGAAGAGATTCGGATAATGCTAATTCTTTAATTAGAGGTCTTTTGCTGGAACCAGTCGTTAACCTATATTGCTTGAAACTTGATGTCCTTACCTAAATGTTTATTATAAGACTATTCTACTTACAAATCGTGATCAGCTTGAAGATATGAAAATCCTTCAGTGATAACTTCTTAATTCAGAAAATCCTCTTTGATATCAACATCTGGCTGAAATAATGGGTTAGTATTTATTATCTCTTTTCTTTTCAAATAAGTCATATGCACATCATAAAATTCGTGTAAAATGCCCTTTACACTGTACGGTTCAAAGATGAAAAATAACGTTCTAGTATTATATCATGAAAGGTATGAAAAATACTGCTCCAGTGCTGTTTAACACAATGAGACTTTCCTATATTGTCAATTCTGTTCTTTCAGAACAGTGCATGTTTTCATCAAAGTGGTCTATTACCTTTTTCTCTGGACTATGTAGCCTTCCCGACAAAATAGCTTGTGTGTTTACATTGCAATGGAGCATTGGCCCCCAGTAAAGTACTTTTTCGATTTTATGGATGCAGACTGAAAAAGGTTGTGCACTCTTAAGCTATGGCCTTAATGAAACACTTTAAAAGCTAATAGATAATAAAATAAATAAACATAAAATGCACAAGACATAAATCAAGACATAGTGCTCACATTACTACACAGTTGCAAAGTAATCCGATTCCATTAAATTAATATTTAAAACATATAATGGAAACTTTGAAAAGAAATGCTTTTAAAAATTTCTAGAAATTTATAAAAAATAAACCAAAGTAGACAATTATGTATTTTGTAACTGTGCTAGACAAAGTAATTACTAGGAAAAATTAACTTATTATAAACTTTTTTTAAAAATATAAGTATACTAGCGGCTACCCGCGACTTCGTCCGCGTCGGCTTTAGAATTAGGTCCCGAGAGAAACGAAGCATGTGTGAATAACAAATATGTTTGCGACTAAAGAAACTGCATTTAAATATTATTTGCTTTTTACTTATTTTAAATGAAGTATAATGCATGGTAGTATACTTCATTTAAAATAACAGAGTATGTAAAATTACTAAATTTAGATTTTTTTCAGGCATTTGGCGAATAGAGACAGTTACGACAGTATTTGCGAACTGTTTTGAGTGTTCTTGTAAAAGAAATATTTATGCTATATGCATGAATTTTAGCCTATGTTAATCAGGAATAGTGCAGCTTTCTATTAGCGAAAAAGTTTTAGAATCGGTTCTATAGTTACAGAGATACCCATAGAGCGTAATGTATTAGAATTATTTTGAGTGTTCCTGTAAAGGAACTATTTGCGCTACATGCATTAATTTTAGCCTATAATACTCAAGAATAGTGTAGCTTACTATCAGTGAAAAAAGTTTTGGAATCAGTTCAGTACTTACAGAGATACACATAGACCGTAATGTAATTCTTATGAGTATCCCTGTAAAAGAACTATTTGTGATATATGCATAAAAGGTAGCCTATAACACTCAGGTTCCCCCCAGTGTCTAAGAGGGTCTGCTCTCAAACCTGGAAGTCGGGAGGTGCCAGGTTCAAACATCGGTCGCGCCTATCGACCTAGCCACTCGCAGTTTTCCGTGTTTTTTTCAAAAACCTCGCGAAAATACGGGCTAGGATCCCTTAGAAAATTCCACACAGAGGAATTCTCCATATACGCCTAGGACCCTATAGGCCTAGGACTTTCAATCAGTGAAGAAAGTTTTAAAATCGGTTTAGTTGCTACAAAATTTCCATAGAGCGCAATGCATTAGTATTATTTTGAGTGTCTTTGTAAAAGAATTATTTATGCTATATGCTTGAAAGGTTGCCTGTATGTTAATCCAGGGCATAAGCTATCTTCATTACAAATTTTTCCAGACATTTTTGTGTGATTCAGTCAAAAACATCCAAACACATAAACGTACACATTTATATTATTTGTAGGATTTGGAAATTTACGAACTTTAAGAAACACATCTGGACTTTTCTTGGTACTTACCTATTATCCCGGCGGTCATTCCCGCCAAACTGTTTTTTCGTCAAATGAGTTGCCAAACTGTTGCCAATCGTATTCAAAACCATTAATAATTTCATGTGCCCGGCATTTATCTCGGCTAAAAATCGCTCGTCTTGGCGGACCGCCGGGATAATACGTAAGTACACTTTTCTTTATTTATGCTTTTTAATTTGGCGTAAAATCAACATAATTTCCATACTTATTTATGTTTTTCAAATGCATGTGATTTTGCAAATAGAATTTCTGCTTTATTTCAAAAGCATAAATCACTTTGTGCGGGCGATAAAACGGTTTTTAATTAATAGTTAGAAAAGTAATTAAAATTTCCGAGCCTCAGGTACACTTTACCGAAGTCATGGGTCCAGGCATGCTCAAATTTTCAAAGCTCTGCTTTCTGTAGATTTGTCTGGAGAACATTCATTTTTATTATTAGAGATAGATATATTTGGCATAAAACTGGCATAATTTCCGTATTATTTAATGTTTTTCAGATGCACGCGCACGCGCTTCTTTGTTGAAGTAATAGCATTCTTGTTAGCTCAAAACACGAATCATATGATACGGGCGAAACTCGCCAAGCATGGCAACGTAAAAACGGTTTTTAATTAATAATTAAAAAGTTTAAAAATCTAAAATTCTAAGTAGCCTATAACCAACTCCAGGGTCCCATCTATATCTAAACCGAAATGCATCCTAATCGATTCAGCGGTTTAGGCGTGAAAGCATCATAAATAAACAAACTCACTTTCGCATTTATAATATTAGTTAGGATGCATAGCTGCCAATCTTCTGAGGAAAAAAATAAGAAACACAGCATGCAGTCAAAAAAAAAAAAAAAAAATCTGGAGTGACTCCACTCAACTTTCCGAACACTTACGATTAAGATCATTACCAAGCTTTTAAATAAACGCTAGTGCACTTTCAAGAATTTCTCCCCATATGCCATAATGTAAAAGAAATCTTTGTCATAGCCCTGTAGAAAAACTATAAGTCCTATACGCATCAAAATGAATATCGGTTTTACGATGGTGGTTTATAATATATATACCCAATTTGAGCTCAATTGAATGTGCCGTTTAAATGCTAGTGCACTTTCAAGAATTTCCCCCCATAGACCATAACGTAAAAGAAATCTTTGCAGGCATGAAAGTGCAAGCTGATCAAAAAAGCTGAACTCTACCCGAATACAAAATTTAACGTGAAAAAAAATATTATATATATATATATGTGTAATGTATAAACGATAATTTGGATTTTACTAGTTTGGGTATTGTTCAAGCGGTACTTTCACTGTAAGTTTTCTTTTCTGTCTTACTTGCCACGCGCGCTCTGGAGCTATGTTTTATTTATTTTGTTATTTGCCAGAAATCAGGCCGTCGATTCTGAGTTCTTTAGATGTACACGTGTCCCCACGCCCTTGTAGCCCCGGATGCAGGTCATGTTGGTAAATGTGTGTGGTTCGATCAGAGATAAGAGAGAGGCGGAGTTATGTCTTCGTAAACCACATGGTGTGGTAAGCGTAAATACTCCCGCACATCGAAAATCGAGAGACTTCTGCCACTGGAACTGCTTAATGAGTCCACGCTGATTCTTGTACCCGTCTCCCCTCCCCTCTTCTCATTCTAAATTGTAACTTAATTGTAATGTTCAATAAACCATATTACCTGCCTTAACTCTGAAACTTTACTTGAAATATCTGACGTCTCATATATATATACACGTATGTGTATATATAATACATATGTGTATATATGTCATATAATAACTTATTATACATACTTTGTCAATAATAATAATCATTATATTTTTTTAAACAATATGTTATATTTAATTTTGCTATACTATTTATTTTATTCAATCATTTTAATTTATTATTATTCAATATATATTTATTATATTAACCTGGATATTCTTAAAATTTAATAATATTACCTTTTAGTATTTGGCAACTCCTATACTTTCTTCTTTCCACTTTTCCACTTTTATTTAGTGGCAACACCATTTTTCACTTTTTACAATTCTTAGCATTGGCAACACATATCAATTGTTCAAATGAAATTTCCATGTGCTCAAGGTCTGGTATGTAAAATTATAATTCCTATTTCTAATTTTTGTTATCTTTTTGATTTCTTCTTTCCTTTATACAGGGCTGCCAACCTCTCTCAACCTTTATGTGTAGTACAAAGAATAAAAATGTGTAGTTTTCAATGTTTCATGTGTAGTGGCGCGCTTTTGTTTTACTATATGTGCCTTGGGACCATGATATTTTGTATCACCAACACTAAAACACCCGGAAGTTATTGCATTATTGCCCTTAAAAACTAACTAAAAAAAAGTTACATTGAGAATATAAAAATATGATACTTATTAATTAACAGCACACATGCTACAAACAGATTTATTTTCTACATTATCAGTTGCTAATTGGCCCACATTCAATATACATCCTACCTTGATTTTTGGTGCCAAAAATGCCGTTTTTGACGGCGCCAAAGAAACAAAGTAGCTGTGAGCATTTTCAAACGTGTTTTCCAACTGGATACACTACTAAAATTGGAATATTTGTTATAAGAATTTAGGGTAAAGGATCTAAACAACACAAATTTCAAAAATATTAACTAACAATTGATTTTTATGTGTGTGTGTGTGGGGGGGGGGGTCCGCAACCCTCAAGCCAGCGTTTCATTTTAACGATAAAAATTATCGAAAAACTAAAAAGTAACAACAGAAAGAATTAAAAAATTTTAAGTAAACGTTGTGAAAAAGAATAAAAACGGAATGTAGTACAGAATTTATTCGCATTTCCAGAAAAACGCAAATACATTTATCGCTAATTTTGGAGCCAAAAAAAAGTAGGATGTATATTGAAACTTAGCCCTTTTGGCCCGCAATCTTTTTTTTTTTTTTTCCCGCCTCAACTGATATTGCAAACGTTTAATCAACGTTAATTCCCTTATTTTAACATAGCGATAAACCACGGAGTCCTATAAAGTAGCACGTGCACGCGATATACTAAACTAAAATTATAACAGAAACGGATAATTAAACTATACGTCTAAAGAACGCCAAAGCACGTGGCTTAGTTCGCAATAATAGTTCAATCCGTTCGCGCGCAATTCATATTTATTTCCCTACAGCACAAAGTAGAGAGGGAGCCGAGAAGTTTCAGCGCACGCACGACCAAGGAAAATAGATGATGTGCTCACCCCGTATTTCTGTTGCCCAAGCCCAAAGCGTAGGAACGGAAGCTTTTGTTGACGTCAAGAAAGCCGTCTGAGCAGAGTCATCCCATTGGCCAAGATCCGTTAGCGAAAGTTTCCGTGGCTGGGGAAAGAGCCAAGGAGTCGAAAAATCTTACGGCCAGCTAACTCGCGCCAACGTCAAGTCGATTACTTAGCAGGGGTGCGCTGATATCTTTCTATCCACGAACAAAACATAAAATAAGATAGGGATATTGAAATACAAAAAAATATCAAATTTACATAAGATGGTACATTTTTGGCTGTAGATTTCTTTACCTTGTAAAAGAAGGAAAAAAGCGTAGTTCTCAACCTGCGTTGCGTAGAGCGTAGAAAAAGTAAACAATGCGTAGTTCCTACGCCAAATGCGTAGTAGTTGGCAGCCCTGTTTATATAGTAGGGTAGGGCCCAGATGTGTGGAGTTAATATCTCTTCTGATATGCCACACAACCGAAACCCCACTATTTGGTTTGCTGTAAATTATAATCCACTGTTTGTGGCCCCTGACGATGGTGACAGTGGTTATAATTTCCGTTCCATTATATTATCATAATAATTCTTGCACTTTATTTGGCTTCAAAATCTGGTTTCTAATTCTTGCTAATAGCTGTTATATTTTTATGTGAGATATGTCTTATTTGTAGTATGTTTTGTGTTTTACTTGTTAGTTTATATATATATATATATATATGTGTGTATGTGTATATATAAAGATATGTATATATATATATATATATATATATACTAGCTGACCCAGCAAACGTTGTTTTGCCATATAAATTATTCCTAGGATTATTTTAGTAGAAAGAAATGACTAACTTATTGTAAGTGTGTGAGGATGTGGTATATGAGTGGAAGAGGCATGGAGCGCTGTGAACCATGCTGGAATATAAAAATAACACAATACCAAACATTTATATTTTTAATTCATTGTAATTTATTCTTTACATTTATATATATCGCTAATTACAATAATTTTACTAAAAAATAATATCAATCCCTTAACGGAATAGAGTGAACAATATTTTTAGCTAACACAAACAAACTGCATGGTTTGCCCACTCGAGATCATGCCACGTATAATTGTCCGTGTGAAAAACATGGCGTGCTCAAATCTAAGCCACAAACAAACATAGTTTGGCCTTGAGACTTATTCATAGTCATTCCATAAAAAATTTTGTCCAAAAAAAATAATAATAAAAGGATGAAAATCTGAAACATTTTCAGATTTTAAATACGCACTATAGCGCTATATATTAAAATCGTATCATAATTTATGCGTCGTCCCTATTTTTCTCTCATATTCCATTAAGTTGGAAAGTGTATATTATTCATGACTGTGCTGTATTTTTTTTTCTTGTTTCGTATAACCCATCTTTGGAATCGAAATCTATCTTAAAATCGTCTACTAAAACTATTTTACAATATTCGCCAGGTATATTACAACTACACTTCATCGTTCTATATATTGTTTCGAATGCGCATCATAATGCATGCGTATACCATGTATGTCTTTCTTGGGTTGATTCCTACTTTAACGCCTCGACTCTCGCCAAGGTGGCGATCATTAAACATATGCAGTTACAATGACAATTTTTTGCATTTATGTGGCAATCATAATTTAGAATTAAAATGGCGATTTGGAACAACATGTAAGCACAGCATGCCGTTACATTTTTATTTATTTTGGATTGCCAATTAATGTAGTTGTAATAATAAAGTGTCTTCAAATTCCTTAACTGGTGCGTTTATCGCTAATTTGTTTACTTTAGTTTTCATCTAGTTCTTTTGGGAGCGCCGAAACGGTACGTACGTATTATGCCGGCGGTCACTTCCGCCAAACTACTTTTTCGTCAAATTTGCTGGCAAACTATTGCCAATCGTATTCCAAACCATCAACAATTTCATGTGCCCGGCATTTATCTTGGTGAAAATTGCTTGTCTTGGAGGACCGCCGGGATAATACGTAAGTACCGTTGAAACTTGTGCATTACTCCCAGAGACCCATGACTGCAAAGCTCGCCAAAGTACGGGGATTTTTTAGGTTGGCGAGAGTGGGGGGCGTTAAAATAGGAATCAACTCTTTCTTGTACCATAAAACACATCTTTGGAATCGAAATCTATCTTAAAATCGCCTACTGAAACTGTTTTACAATCTTCGCCAGGCATATTCGTCCTATAGGCATATTCCAACTATGCCGCAAAGACATGAAATGGGAATCATAATCCATGAGTGTACAGTGTTTTCCTTTCCTTTCCAGTGCTTTGTTCCACAAAGCACTTCTTCAGAATAGAAATCAATATTAAAATCGCCTAATAAAACTGTGTTACAATATACGCCAGGCGTTTTCTAACTATACTCGAAATATATTTATAATAAATTGTCACGTTTTGGCTCCCCATTTAGCGATCCATTATCAAAAATTGCAAATCCTTGTGCGACTTTCAACATTTTATTAACGCCCCCCCCCTCTCCACGTTATCTGGCAAACACATTTGAAAAGGGACTCGATGCGCTAATGCCTAGACAAAAATCCTGATTGAACTTATTAGCACTCTGGTGCTAAAAATTTTGAGGTGGACCGCCCTTGTGACTTAGGGGTATGAGACAAAATCATATTCGCAGACCTAACGAATATACATATAAAATTTCTTTAAAATCGGTCGAGCCGTTTTGGAGGAGTATGGTAACTAACACTGTGACATGAGAATTTTATTTATTAGATATACCCAATATGAGTTCAATCGAATGTACCGTTTAAACGCTAGAGCACTTTCAAGAATTTCCCCCCCCATAAGCCATAATGTAAAAGAAATCTTTGTAGTAGCCCAGTAGAAAAACTATAAGTTCTATACACATCAAAATCATTGTCGGTCTTACGATGGTGGTTTATAACATATATACTCAATTTGAGCTCAATCGAATGCCCCGTTTAGAAGCTATCGTGTTCACTCACACACACACACACACACACAAAAAAAAAAAAAATACATCTCGTAAAAATAGCATAAATGAATTCAGAAGACCTTTAAACGTGTTAATACATCAAAATCTCGAAGTCGAATTTTTTCATGATTACAATACTTTCCTTACAGGGTACATGTTCGGAAAGAAAAAAGGATGAAAATCTGAAACACTTTCAGGTTTTAAATACACACTATAGTTCTATATATTAAAATCGTATCATTAGTTATACGTTGTCCCTATTTTTCTTACTTATTCCATTAAGTTTCAAAAGTGTATCATTATTCATGACTGTGCTGTATTTTTCTTGCTTGTTTCGTAAAACCCATCTTTGGAATCGAAATCTATCTTAAAATCGCCTACTACTACTATTTTACAATCTTCGCCAAGTATATTACAATTATACTTCATCGTTTTATATATTGTTTCGAATGTGCATCATAATCCATGAATGTACCGGTTTGTCTTTCTTGGGTTGATTCCTACTTTAACGCCTCGACTCTCGCCAAGGTGGCGATCATTAAACATATGCAGTTACCATGACGATTTTTTGCATTAATGTGGCAATCGTAATTTAGAAATAAAATGGCGATTTGGAACAACATGTAAGTAAAGCATGCCGTTACATTTTTATTTATTTTGAATTGCCAATTAATGTAGTTTTAATAATTAAGTGTCTTCAGATTTCCTTAACTGGTGCGTTTATCGCTAGTTTGTTTACTTTAGTTTTCATCTGGTTCTTTTGGGAGCGTTGAAACGGTACTTACCGTATCGTACAATCGTATTCCAAACCATCAACAATTTCATGTGCCCGGCATTTATCTTGGTGAAAAATTGCTTGTCTTGCCGGACCGCCGGGATAATACGTAAGTACCGTTAAAACTTGTGCATAACTCCCAGAGACCCATGACTGCAAAGCTCGCCAAAGTATGGGGATTTTTTAGGTTGGCGAGAGTGGGGATGTTAAAATAGGAATCAACTCTTTCTTGTACCATAAAACACATCTTTGGAATCGAAATCTATCTTAAAATCGCCTACTGAAATTGTTTTACAATCTTCGCCAGGCATATTCTTCCTGTAGGCATGTTCCAACTATATCGGAAAGACATTTTAAATGCTGTTTGGAATGGGCATCATAATCCACGAGTGTACCGTGTTTTCCTTTCTTGTTCCACAGAGAACTTCTTCGGAATAGAAATCTATATTAAAATCGCTTAATAAAACTCTTTTACAATATACACCAGGCGTTTTCTAACTATACGCGAAATATATTTATAATAAATTGTCGAGTTTTGGCACCACATTTAGCGATCCATTATCAAAAATTGCAAACCTTGTGCGTCTTTCAACATTTTATTAACGCCCCCCCCCCCCCTCTCCACATTATCTGGCAAACACATTTGAAAAGTGACTCGACACGCTAATGTCTACACAGAAATCCTGATTGAAATTAATAGCACTCGGGGGCTAATCATTTGGGGGTGGACCGCCCTTATGACTTAGGGGTATGAGACATAGTTAAAAACCTATTCTATGACCTAACGAATATACATACAAAATTTCATTAAAATTGGTCGAGTGGTTTCGGAGGAGTTAGGTGACTAACACTGGGACAGGAGAATTTTATATATTAGATATATATATATATATATAATATATAATAGCTTACTTACGTAAAGTGAAATCCCAAGATAATCCAATGATAAAGTGAAAAAAATATAAAAAAATAAAAAAGTAGATAGCACATGGTGCCAATTAACGAGCTTATTCCGGATAAGTGTTTAAATATAGCCTTTTAAGGCAATGAAAGAGTGGAAAAATTGAATATAAAGCGCCAAATTAGAACTGGTGTGCTTTTAAGCCTAATCACATGTAATCAGAAATAGTCCGAAAATGGAATTAATATTGAAATGGTGTGCTCTATCATCAGGCGCCACCGCACACACATTTCAATTTAATCGAAAAAAACAATAATAGCTAGTTTTCTGCAAGTTACCTGACCAAAATTAGGGTCCTTTTGTAACTTGGGGGCGCGACCGTAGCCAGTGGCGCCGACTACGTGGGTGCTCCGGGGCTCAAGCACCCACTGAAAAAATTCTGTGGGTGCTTTGGGCTTGTAAAAAAAATTACGTTGGATGCTGAGCACCAGCAATCGTCTGATAACCCCAACACAGTGATGTACACTGAAGGAGAGTCCCCCCCCCCCCCCCACCGCTCCAATTATGCCATTACGTAATATGAATATTTGTAAAGCGTACGGAACTTTTTGCATTATTTCAGTACTAAATTGCTTTATTTGCTTATTAGTTGTGTGATATTTTAAAAGTTTAAAAGAAAATCTTTAATGAGGCCAAATGTATGTGGGTGCTTCGGCATGGACGTCCATATGAGTACTTTAAGACGAGGGGGGGGGAGGGGTTATTTCTTGCATTTGTAAGGTCATCGGCAATCGCGCTTTCAAACATTTTAGTACTGAAATAGTGAAAAAAAGGTTAGCTAATATAAAAATGTTCATTATACCGACGGCTAGAGGGAGGGATCCGAGCCCTTACCTACTTCCCTATATGAGCACCCATGTCCTTTATAATTTAGATGCGCATGAGGAACTTCGATGAGACAATCACTGGCGTAACTATAGGGCGATAGAACGGGCAAAAGCCACGGTCCCCCGGACGGAGGGGGAGCCTTTCCCAAATAGAAAGCTAGAAAAAGTGAACTGCAACATGTTGGTTGGATAGGGTCCTTCCTCATTGTGAGATTCTGTACAATGAGGAAGGACCCTATCCAATGAATTCATTAAGGGCCCTAACGGTATAGTCACGCCACTGATGACGACGAGTGCTTTGCAACTGCATAATTCGAAAATAAAATTTTAGTGAGGGACAGTTTTTTTTTTTTTATGTAGTATGTCAGATCTCAAGCACCCACAGAAAAGTTTTTGTGGGTGCTAAATACTTGCATGTATTTAAAGGAAGGGCTTAATTTGCATGGGATGGAGCTCAGCTCCACTACTTCTTTTTTCTCGGTGAAATTTTACACTAAATTTAAATTTTTAATTACCATCGTAATTGTTTCTGTTGATATTAATTTTATTACATCGCAAACTAATACAGAGGTAACAAAAATTAA
Organism: Cheiracanthium punctorium; assembly: GCA_038373885.1. Classification (NCBI taxonomy): domain Eukaryota; kingdom Metazoa; phylum Arthropoda; class Arachnida; order Araneae; family Cheiracanthiidae; genus Cheiracanthium; species Cheiracanthium punctorium. The sequence goes on from JAWZYV010012460.1 coordinate 256,656, forward strand.
CTTAATAATACCTTAAATTAGGTAATTAATTTTGTAAATTGCAAAACAAAAAATCAGGGCTCTTGCACATTTTTGGATAGAAATTAAACCCTGTTTAAAGGCAACTGAATGACAGCTACTTTCAGCTTATCGCTGTAGTTCAGAAAAAAAAAAAAACATGAAATTTTGGTACACAGATTCAAAAAAATTAATTATGTCAAATATTTCAAATTTTTAGGATGTATGTTTTAGAAACTGCACTATACACTGAAATAAACAATAAACCTGTATCATTTACGAAACTTAAAAAAAAAAAATCTTTAAAATCGAAAATTTTAAAGAAGTGTTATTCTTTATTTCGGTATTAGTGCAGCTTATAAAGAATCATCCTAAATTTTTTCGAATCCTTGGTGTGATAGTCTACTTTAATTTGTGTACTAAGACCGTTATGCAGATTTTGTTTCTTCGGCATACACCCTTATGTACCTCGGAACTGGAGTAATTATAATGAAATTCCAATAAGTAGTAACTTAGCACGTACTCTAAAATTTTAAAAAGTGCATGAAAAAAAAAAAAAAAAAAGAATCCAAACAGGTAATATTTTTGTCTACTTAAAATAATAAAAATAATTATAATAGTTTCTCATATGAGTACTAATTTAGAGGTGTATGGGGGGGGTCATCTTAACTTTCAGACATTTTAGCACAAAAATAATACTTAGAAGTTCAGTATGCTGTAAAAATGTTTATTATACTAGGCGGACTCAAATCTCAATCCCCCACTGCCACTTGCCTTCCTATCAGGCGCCCATGGAAACAATGTCTTTCTAAACTGCAAAGCTTTTTCACAATGTGATGCGCGACTTATAGCCCACAGGCAATGCCTTTGCCCACTGTGCCCCCCCCTCTTTCTGACCCAGACAAACAGACCTCATCCCAGAATCCTCGTCCTCCATCCATGGGAAAATGTATGAAACAATGATACTATGTTAGCCCAAGAGTACCGGAAAACGGAGAATTTGAGACAAAGCCGCTGGCTACAATCAGAAGTTCACGCGGGAAAGATAACACAGGAGTTTTTATTGTAAATAGAGAACATCAAGGTCTGTCTGTTTACAAGCACCTGATATACAACACTTTGTATGTCTCTGGAACAAAAAAAGATGCCCATTCATCAAAAAGCGTAGGCGCTTTGGTGTTAATTGAATGAGACTGTGGCGAGGCTTCTAAGGTATAAGGTTTGTGTCACTTTCTTCTAAAGTCTCAATTTCCTTTTCTTATTTTTGAATGATTTTAGTGCTCAGTTATTTATTGAAAAGGATGGAACAGACTGTGGTCCACACTAACATTTCGAGATGCTTTCCGTATCATTTTCTGCGAATATTTTGTTCAATTTTTGTTCTTGTTTGACAAAGCGGAATTAGGTACTGTTTGCTTTGATCTAGCCCAGTGCTGTTTTTGTAAAATTATACTGAAATCATGGGTGCATGAACACACATTACTGCTGAAATGTATGTCTCTCGTAATTTTGCAAATTTGACCACATAATGGTAGAGGGTAAAATAGCTCTACTTCAGGAGGATGCTCAAAATCATGCCTGGAGGTTATATGGCTGACAATTCAAAATATTTTTTGAATAATTATTAACTCTAAGATAAACAACTTTTTTTGTTCTGCTTTATTTTTCTGTTTGCATTTAAATAGTTACCAATCTTTTTTATGTGGTCCTACACACATTTCAAACTAGAAAACGTTGCATTAATTCATTCTGAGGAAATTATCTAGTTTAATTTTAACGGTATAATGTTTGTAATTTTTTTAATTTGTTGAGAAAAAAAAAAAAAAAAAGAAAAGAAAATAGTCAAGGCTTAGCTGCAGCTGTTTATAGGGGTACAAAAATGTTAAAAAAAAATTTAAAAAAATACAGGAAATGAATGAACTGAGAAACAATACTATGAATAACATTTTTTGAAAACTCTGAGGATTTCAGACAGGGATGAGATAGATTAAACAAGAATAACAATGAACGTGAATTGTTACATTCGAAAACTGAATCACTTTTTATACAAACTTTCCATATACATGACAAGAAATTTCACTTATTGTGATATTATTGTTGCATGTTTCCCCCCCCCCAATACACTTTTCTTTTGCTTTGAAATTTATAATAATTAGTTAAAACCAATCAAAATTCTATCGCTAAAAGTAAAAAAAAAAAAAAAAAAAGTGAAATAGTGTAATACACCTCTTTCGGGTCTCATTTATTGCAAGGGCAAAGGGGGTGTGCGCCCAGGAATTCTCGAATTATGATAGAGAAGATAAACAAATTTAAGGTGACTCCAGCACAAGCAGATTTTTCTAAAAGAAGGGCATTTCATCAGAAATACTTCATTACTTTAAAAAGAATCTTAATTTTAACTGGTTTGCTGTTATCGTTACTAAGACACACGGTGGAGACTCATTCTATGCCCAGCGTTGCTTCACCGTAGTACAGATAATCGGATGCCAAAATTCACACTATTCATTTAAATTAAACTTTGAATGTCGCCTTCAGTGCTGGGAAAAAAACACGCAATTTTGGTATATAAATACAAAAAAGAAAACTAATTATCTCAAGCACTTCACAATTTTTAGGATGTAAGTTCACAAGCTGTACTAGACACCCGAATAAACGAAAATTTTTTGCAGAATGGCCACTCTTAGAAATATTTTGCTGTGCAGTTCCACATTTAAGATTTTTTTCTGAAAGTTCCATGAAATTTTTCGAATTTATTGCAGTGTGTAGTGCAGCTTGTAAAGAATTATCCTGAATTTTTTCGAATCCTTGGTGCAGTTATTTTATTTTAATTTGTGTACCAAAACCGTGAGACAGATATCGTTTCTTCGATCTATACCCTCAGATATTGGATATTTTATGTGGAGCTAAAATGATTATTTGTATTACCCATTTCCCACTGGTAAAAATGTGCACGAAAAGTCAAATGATTGAGTAGTTACGAGCAAGGAAGCAAATAATAATAGGAAAAGATTGAAGGGTAGTTTGAAAAGATTCCATAAAATTGGAAAGTGTATCGTTATTCAGGAGTGTGCCGTATTTTTCTTCCTTGTTCCATAAAAAACCATCTTCGGAATCGAAATCTATCTTAAATTCACCTACTAAAGCTATTTTACAATCTTAGCCAAGTACATTTCCAACTATACTCCCCCTTTAAAATAAATTGTCGCGTTTTGGCACCAAACTTAGCGATCCTTTATCAAAAATTACAAACCTTGTGCGACTTTCAACATTTTATTAACCCCCCCCCCACGGACTTTCAGGGCACCCACAGAAATTTTGTAAAGTCGGCGCCTCTGACCGTAGCTATTAGAAAAAAACAACGAGGAAGTGGACCGACACGAAGATCAAAGCTCAGTAATGGAGGCAGTATTAGTGCATGTTGCCATCAGAGAAGGCTTAATGCAATCAATAGACAAGTAATGCCATGGAGTGTGAATAAAAAATGATATATTAATAATACTTTGGAAGTATGGAAAGGAAAAGAATAAATAAATAAAAAAGTAATAATTAAATGAATAAATAAAAAGAATAAAAATGGTAATAATTAAATGAATAAATAAAAGGTATAATTAAATGATAAATAATAAATAAATATTACACTAGTATAGCTAGCCTATGTTTTACGTAGTACTAGCTGCAGTAGCTAAGAAGTACTTAGTTGAGGTTGTGGAAATGGAGAAAAACTGTAGCAATAATTTTAACAGTAATGATATTGATAATAATTATATTCATTTATTATTGCTATTTATGCTAATATAATTGTAAAATATTTATGTAGAACAGTACTCTGTTTGGCCTCATTGGTTACAGACTCACATAAAAAGGAAAAAGTACCAGTAATCAACTATTCTTAAAAATAGATTTTTTTTTTTAAATAAAATATATAGATATATATTTTATGTTTTTTTTTTTTTAAATATAGAAAGAACCAACAACCAACCCCATCCTCACCAACCAATATTCTGATTAGGACATACAGTTTTTTTGATTACATAGAGGATATAAAATGGAAGTTAGAAATTTACTGGGATAATTATATTTTATAGCAGTTTTATATAGGTCAGTTAAGTTATTGGCCTTAAAACTATTGGTACATAGAGACTCTATTCTATACTTATGATTAGAGATAATATTTCTAAACACAGAAGTGTGCATACATGAATTGAAATGAGTGAAAGTATTAACCTGAAAATTAAAGTCATTTCTTTTATTATATATATTAAAGGATAGACTCTTATCGTCATTGATTCTAATTTGTAAGTCTAAAAAATTAATTATTCTATTATTATTAGGATTTTTTATTAGTTCTAGGGCTGAATGGTAGGCTATGGGTAGGTGGTCAGTATCACTATAAGTATTGTCAGTAGCTATTGTTATTATGTCATCTATGTACCTATATATTATAAGAGAAGGATTATTGTAATTTTTTTCATAATTATATAAATATAGGTCTGCTAAGTAACTGGAATTGGAACCACCTTGTGGATTTCCTATAACTTGCTTATATAATTTATTATTATGTAGAATGTAGTTATTATAGATTATGAACTTTAACAGATTTTCGAAATACATAGTATCTATGTAAGAAGGCAGGGTTATATTATTATTACTATGTATAAATAGATTCAATATTATATTGTATAAGTCGTCTAGTGGTATACTATTGAATAAGTCTTTAAAATCATAAGTTGTATATATATATATGCATGTATACATTTTCTCACCAGCCAGTACACCATATTCTATAAGAAGGGTCAATTTATGGTGGAAAAAAAGGTAACCAAATTCTTACAGATTGAAAAGCAACTGTTTTTGTACAGTAATTTCTTCCAGTAATATATCACTCCATTCTTAAAAAATGATAGTACAAAATTTCCCCCCCCCCCCATTTTCTATACATGATAAAAATACATTAAAAACTGTTGCAATCAAAATGTTTTCAAAAACTTTCTTTTTTTTTTTTTTTCATTATTGCAGTTTTGATTTTATTCATTCATTTATTATTATTTAAGTGACCATTTTTTCTGAACCTAAAATCAGGACATTCCTAAACCAGTGTCGCGAGGGATAAAAATCAATCCCGACCCCCCCCCCCCAATAATAATTATGTAATCAAAGATTACATTCTTGCTAAACTCCAAGCACACTTTAATTCAACCTACTACTTCAAATTTTGATGCAAAATAATAAACTAAACGCAGCTTGCTCTTGGCTTGTAATTCAAAGTCAGAAGACACGTTACTAATTTAATACATCTACGAAACATTAACTGCTACACTTTTATGTTGAGTCGTAAAATGTAATGTCATTAAATTCTCATAAAATAACCTCTAATTATTACTAAATCTATATCGCATATATATATCCCCTACTTTTATTTCTATTTCTCCTTCATGATCCATAACTTTTGCCGGTAGTTTGACTTTAATAGATTTATTCAACCACCCGAATTTAAATTTATTTTTTTTGCTCGCATCTACTGAGCAAGCTTTATGCTCACTGTTTAAATTAATATCCATATTTATAATGTTATCTTGGTTAACTAACAAAAGATCATCTTCACAAACTGATGAATGAAGAACGCAATTTCCCCACATGCGTTTCAGAGTGTGTGCGGTACAATTCCAAACACACGACAAATAAAAGTGGCAGTAGAAGTTGTTCACATAACAGACGTTATCAGTCATCCCGTAATTCAACTTCGGCAATTTCCGGTGCGATTTCAACAGTAAGGCGTGACCTACTTTCAACCTGCGCGATCGTCATTCAGCCGATTGGCACAAGTTATGCCTTTCTCCATTCCGCTGCACCAATAATTTAGGGTGATAGATACGATGTGTAGGCTTAGGAACGCATCTCTGTTTACTGTGAACACGGACTAAGAGGCTGAAAAAATGGTGTTCGTTCGCCCCCCCCCCCCCCCCCACACACACACACATTTTTCGGTCGCGATTTCTCGACGGTTTTGCATCGATCTCAGGAAACAGCCTCAAAGACATTGAAAAAAGCGGATTTCTGCTTAAAAGCGGAACTCTTTCATGCCTGCTTTGTCATAGGCCTGTAGAGTCTGTAGGCCTGTAAGTCCTATACACATCAAAATCAATACCGGTCTTATGGTGGGGGTTTATAACATATATATATATATATATATACCCGATTTGAGTTCAAAATCAAATGCCCCATTTAGGAGCTATCATGTTCACTCACATACACACAAACACGCATACACATACATACACACTGATGTCGCTAGACTTTGGAAGAGACGGGTCCTTGGGACCCAGGACTCCAAAATTTACGGGTCCTTTTTTCCAAAAAGTGGGTCCTTATCGATATAAAAGCATTTGGTTAATTTCACGACTGATGTTATCATGTCTCGCCCATTTTGGTGTGCTGATGCGTATGAATATCTTATTTATAAATAACCTAAAACTTATATTTCAAAAAATAAATAAATAAAATGAATTATAATTAATCAAGAAAAATTTGTTGTGACATGCATGTCATTTACTTTGCCTTCACGGCAAAGCCTTCCTGATGACGCCCTGAATCCTAATAATTAATAAATCCTAATAATAAAATCCCCTTTTGTATGTACAGTAAAAACCGGGAGAAAGGCTGCATCGGTAGAAATGTTTAAGAAAGTAAAATGTACTCGCAGAACAGCCGCAACATCTTAAATTATTAAAACTACAATAAAATACCGTTCAAGCGCCCCTCCATCTTATATTAATTTTAAAAAAATAATTACTATGTATTAATAAATTTATCACAAGGAAAATCGGAATATATTTGAGGAAGGAAAGGATATACAACAGTAAAATATGGAACACCCCCCCCCTTTTCTCTTCTAGATTGTTTAAAATATTTACCGCTTCTATAGCTTATAGATTTCATTTCTAAATAATAATTGTCAGATTTAATATAAAACAAATCATTGTTTACATTTACACAAGCGAATATTAAAAATAAATAATGAAAAAACTTTATTCAATTCCGATAGTCCACCATCTCTAACGGAACAACCTCTAACATGAAAACGGAAGTGTGGGGGAGGGAGAAAGGAGAAGAACGTCAAAGTAATCCCCTTTTTTCTTCAGCTTAACCACGTGTGCGCACAGCACGATATATATCCCGGGTAAAAGCAGAGTATAGGGGAAAACTCGCAATGCATCATGGGAAAGCGAACACTCCTATGCCTCCTTTCGACTAGGGATCTTTCTACCCTGCATTTTTTCCCCTCATGTAGGGGAAGCTTTACTCCGCATTTGTGTGCATGTAAACGGGCCCACAAAGCCGTTCACGATGTCAATCTCCCCCGAGTAAAACACGAGCAGTTTGTGTTTTACTAGAGATTTACCCAAAATTGGCAGTCTGAACGCCCTCTCTCACCTTTTTTTTTTTCAAAATTTTGCATGATGGAAATTACGCGTCCCGGGGGACACGTTGTAACTTTTCTTTTGCGTCCCATCATCGATTTTTTGCGTATTTGACGCGTTATAGCGCGTAAGCGGCATCACTGATACATACATCTCGTAAAAATAGCATAAATGAATTCCGAAGACCTCAAACATGTAAATACACCAAAATCTCTAAGTCGAATTTTTTCATGATTACAATACTTTCCTTACATGGTACATGTTCGGAAAGTAAAAAAGGAACACAGTGCATGATCATAAAAAGTATGATAAATACACAATTAAATATCTTAGATTAAAAAAGGTAATTATCACTTGAGATGGTGTGTGTGAATATATAATCATTAATTTATAAATATAAAATGTACCTTGCTACACCTTGCTCATTTTTTACAATATTTGACTTAAATGCCTAATGTAATAAACATTTGAAAGAATAATAAGATAAATCTCATCCAATTAAATTTATTGACTTATTTACAAGGATAAATGATTAATAAAAAGCTAAGATGTCCTTTTTTTTTTGAAAAACAGAACATTTTGGCTTAAAAATGCATCTACGGAACAATGCTCAAAAAACTGAATGAATCTGTAAAAAATGGAACACTTGGCAGCTATGGCACAGATGTATTTTACAGGTGTAATCTTTTCAAAGACGAAAATGAATTATCGAGATTTATTATTTTCCAGTCAAACTTTCATATACCATTAATTAAAACATAACGAAAAAATTAACTGAAAATCAGAAAAATTTATATTTTAACAAATCTAAACATTCCAAACAAAGATGGTCAAATATAAAAAGATTTTAATATGTACAGAGAGACCTCTCAGTTATATGCAAATTTCACAAGGCCCTGCCATGAGGAATAAAAAAATAAAGTTATACCTCCATCACTTGTAAGCGCTACTTTGGATTGTGTCTCTCAGTTATACATGAAATAGTCCACAAATTTCTCCCCCGGAAAGACTGTTCCACTTAACCTTTTGAAGCCAGCTGGGACTATATACTCGTCTCCAGCATTCCTTATCCATTTCTATACTTTCAAAACAAGTTTTCTTTCCATGAGTAAATTTTTGTTCAAAGGGGGAAGAGGGGTGAAGACAAAATAAGAAAAATTGGCAATCAATTCTGTTCTTCCCACATTGCTCCTAAAATTAGAAATGGCAGAACAAAAGAACTCTTCACAGTGCAGGGTTTGATGCAAATGTAATTTGTGCCCATTTTACAGCTCCTTCAAAAAAATTACAACCGAGTAAAACAACACCTTCACAAAATTAATGGATTAAAATGTCCCCTTCACAAAATTATAATCAATTAAAACAACCCTTCATTGGGATTGTACCTTATATTTTAATTTGTTTTTCAAATTATTTTTTTTAAGTGACTTCAACAAAAATTGTTATGAAAATTCAGAAAAATAGATGTTGAAATTGGCAAAAATATTGAAATTCACAAAATGGGACCCTGGAAAATATCCTGGATCGACTCCTGCAATGGTACAGTTCTGCCTAATTCTTTTCTTATCAAAGTACACATGATCGCTCTTCAAATGATGGCTTTGGTCTAGCTGGCCTAGGTTTTGGAAGGTAGACTGTGGTGTTTAATTAAGCTTCCTAAAGTTGAAAAGTAAAGCTGCACGTAACTTTTTTTATTTTAGAAAATGTACAAAAGATATGAGTTAATTTTATTCAAGATGGGTTATAGAGTCAGCCAAAAGATCCAAACTGACATAAATATGTTTACCTCAAATATTCGATATGCCAGAATCAATGCTCAGAGGAGTTTTAAAGAGCAAGGACTCAATAAAAAAAAAAAAAAAATCTGATGAGTCCAACACATGACTTCCTTGCACGTCTATTAGATCAAAAATATTTTCGGCGCACTTCCTCTAAACTTATTTGTTTCAAAGAGATAAAATATCAATAATAGTAAGGTTTAGCGATTTCTAGCCAAATATTTCGATATCGCCAAGCTGAGTTCAATTTGAAAGATTTCCTTCTGACACTTTATTTGGCAATATTTCACCAAAAGCCGACAAACTTGAGATAGTCTGCGAGATTGTGGGGATAGCCAAAGTAGTCATTGACCACAGACTTTCAATGAATTGAATGCATCCATACACCTCAATGTATTTAAAGTCATTTGGCTCATCCTGTAAATAAATTCTCAGTCAATTGCTGTCAAAAAAGATATTGAAAACAGTTAGATATTACAATAGTTCTAAATATAAAAGTTCAAAATTCTACGGGTTAAAGTTTTAGAGTTATACAAAATACGAAAATAATTTTTTGGCGCCACAATTTGGCGACATTTCGCCAAAAACTCGCCAAGGTTGAGGACAGACGGCGAGATTTTGGGCATGTACCAAACAATGACTGTCTACAGTTGTATTATATTGAAGATGTCATTAGACATTAAAGTACTGAAATTCTTTTCGGTGGTCCTGTAAATAAACTCTCCAGTAGATTGGAACCAAAAATCGAGATGCGCAACTAGATGTTACAGTAATCTTATATATGAAATTTCATAATAGTTTTTGAGATTTGAGAGTTAAATATGCACACACGTACACCAAAAGTCGCCAAGTTTGGCGACTTTTGGCATAGTTCTTGAGGGAGGCACGTGACTATGGTCGGACCATTACCTAACTCATGTGGTAGGACGGTATTGTGCTTGAAATGGATGAATGCCCCGAAAATTGCCATTGACCGTAATGTATTGGAAATCTTTTGAGTGTTCCTGTAGCAGAACTATAAATGATAAAGACAATTTTTTTAATGGAGAAATTCATTTTGTAACTCTTTACAGCGTATATCATTTCTGAGTCATTTGAAATAGCCCAATACCTCTAAAAAACATTTTGATGAATTTCGGCCCATAGAGCGTAATGTATTTAAAATGTTTTGGGCAGTCCTGTAGATAAACTATCCAGTCGAATGGAACCAAAAGGGGAGGTGCACAACTAGATGTTACAACTATTCAAAATATGAAGTTTCGACATTCTACGCCTAATAGCTTATGAGTTAGGCGAGTTTAATGAATTTCGGCCCATAGAGCGTAATGTATTTCGAATCTTTTGGGCGGTCCTGTACATAAACTATCCATTCGATTGCCACCAAAAGGGGAGGTGCACAACTAGATCATAGAACAATCCTAAATATCAAATCTCAACATTCTACGACCAATAGTTTTTGAGATATGCGAGTTACATACATACGTACGTACGTACAGACGGCATGGAAAAACTGGCCACAGTAGACTCGCCGCTGGTCAAAATGAGTTGCAGACGCGTTAATATGATCGTGCATGCTAGCCTACGATGAGATGCATCGAAAAAAATTTTTAAATTAAATTTAGAGGTAGTCAAAATCGGTTTTTTTGTCGAAATTTGGCCCCCAAAATTTTTCGGGATCACATTACTTCCTTATACTACGTACAAGGAAGTAAAAAAATCTGATGTGTCCAACACATGACTTCCTTGCACGTCCATTACATCAAAAATATTTTCGATGCACTTCCTCTAAACTTATTTGTTTGAAAGAGATAAAATATCAGTAATAGTAAGGTTTAGCGATTTCTAGCAAACTATTTCGATATCGCCAAGCT
>JAWZYV010012461.1:0-282099 GCA_038373885.1 Cheiracanthium punctorium
ATAATTATGCGAAATTTCAAGCGGATCGTACAAACGGTGAAGAAGTTATTAGGCTTTTTGTGTGAACTTTGTAATCTTTTTGCAGTAATGACGGGAAAAGTTTTATCTTGAAGTCAGGGATCAGCGTAACTGTATAGTAGGACGATACGCTTTAAAGAAAATCTTCCCATAGAACGCAATGTATTTTGAGTGCTCCTGTAGAAAAACTATAAATGCTACATATACCATTTTCAATAGGGTACATGGTACAGTAGACAAGAGTAACATATTTAAATTTCGTAGAAATCGATGTATATTTACGGAAGTTAGAGCACGGACGGACGGACAGACAGACAAACCGAAATCATAAACACTTTTCAACCTTGTTGGAAAGTGTTAAAAAGGTGTTTTAAAGGCAATTCATTCGTGTGTAAAAGGCATATGATCCATTGTAAAGGTTGATAAAAACGTTTTTTACAGAACTGTGTTTTTCGGACTGGAATCGACTGAGTGTTATTAAAAAAAAAAAAATTGTTAAATAATCGCTGTATTTTCGTGAGAGTCCCCCGCCCCCTCGAGCCCGAAATGTCTGAAGTACCAGGGCCTCATGGTGTCATAATTAGGGCCTGCATACGACTGCAGATTAAACATGATAAATTGTACAGTTAAATATAAGTACTACGAATAAACTTTGCCCGACTAGTGGCATAGCGCTAGCGCTTTGAACTGGGAGACGGAAGGTGCCTGGTTCAAAACCAGGTCACGTCCGCCGACCTAACCGTTCGGAGTTTTCCGTGGTTTCCTCCGAAACTTCGCGTAAATACGGGTTAGGCTCCCCTAGAAAGACCCCAACGGAAGGCATTCCCACCCTTCGGCCTAGAGCCCTCGCGGAGCTAATCGGCCGTAATCCAACAAACCAAAACCAAAGGAATAAACTTTACAACAAATTCCTTAAGTTGTCTTCTATTTTATTAATTTAAATTTTCATTCTACTCATTTATGCTATCATTACGTAAGTAACTTATACTCACATTTTTTATAAAAATATTTACAATTTCGTTTTCCATTTAATATAAACTTCGCATAAGAAGTCACACCGCTTACTAAGGGCGAGATTCAAGTGAAACGGGCGCGATCGAGTTCGGATCGAACGTTTTTCATACTAAGTTTTGTGACACCTTTTAACTGAATACATCATTTATGGTTTTCCACTCATTGTCTGGCGCAGTATGTCCTTTTTGGACCTTGTGCCATTAAACACAATCAAACCAAACCAAACCGAACGTTTTTCAGTCCCCAGTTTCCAGTTCAGTCCCCAGAATGTTTCCAATGAACAAACCTATCGCTCTGTCACGTGACCAAAACACGATTGTTTTGTTTCAGTTGAATAAGAAACATTGATGTATTTCGAAGTTTCCCCTGCTCGACGCGGAAAACGTTCGAATTGTGTTTCACTTGAATCTCGCCCTAAGTTATTTTTAAATGTCCCCGAGAGTGATGTACTAACAAGCTTTGACTATATTTATAATTTTCATGACTTGAATGAATCTCGAAGGCAGAAACCAGTATGTTAACTCAATGCAAATTTCATAGAGTGACCGTACCAACGAAGTGGTATGCGTCGTTCTCACTCAAGTCGGATTCATACTGGCCATACCCACGGCCGTAAGTAGTCCTGCCGTAGTCGATCTCGCTAAGAGAAGGAGCGCGCTTTTGCTGTCTGACATGGGAGCTGTTTTACCTAGGTACGCGCCACTGAAACCAAAGTACAAGCAATACATCTGAAAACAAGCAATACATCAGTTAGAATAAAAGGAAACCAAACGCTGTAAAAGAAAAAGCAATATTTATTAAATTTTCCAGCTACACTCACTCTTGCTGAGACAACCTCTCCGGATTGCACAAGATGAAGCATTCGAGGCGGCTGGGAAGGTGCAGGAGCTCGACTGCTGCAGGCAAGGTGACTGCAGCATTCAGCACGATGGTGCGCCTCACCGTGCAACGGCACAGGTGCGACAGGCGCCTCGGCTCGTACGCACGGCGGCCGAACAGGCGGACAAAATTATCGACTATGTGGTCGACCACGTCCGTCCACCTGTCGTCGTCGAACCACAGGAGCAAAAACTCTCGTACTTCTTCCTCCGACACCAGGGGGTCAGGAATCGTATTCCAGTACGCCTCCAGACAGCGGACGAGTGCCTCCATCTTCCTTTCGGTCGACTGACACACCGCATGTAGGGACAACAGGATGTGGGGTAGGCGGACGAGGCCCCTCTGGTTTCGGCTGCTCATACGACCGTCGTTCTGGATCAGAGTCTCGTAGAACGTGTCGAATCGTGAAGAAAAAGGAGATGGCAGCAAGTGTACATTGTAAAAAAGATTGCTAGAAGAAAAGCAATAAAAATAAATAAATAAATATTAAAAAAAAAGACATGTAAAAAAAACGCCCTGATTTTTGGGCCCCAAAAACAAAATCTCAATACAATTTTTCTTAATTTTATCTTTTTTAATTACTGTTTTTTATATCCTTTCAAATTTTTTCAAACAATAATTTTTAAAAGTTGCCAATATGCAATCTACTCGATGATTGGATGGCATTGATAACCAAGGGTTGATAAAAGTTGTAAATTCTTAGACAGTTTATGTAGAGCTTGAATTTGTTTGTTGAATTCCTCATGACAGATAATAATACCGTAGTACTAATATTGCCAATAGTACTGAAAAGATCGGAAATATTTTGTGTGTCTCTGTATATTAATTCTAAGGTTTACAATTTTGAATGGGCAGTATGTAGTTATACACTTCAAAAATAAATATTAAATTTTGTTTTGTTCTATCACTACCGCCAATAGACCGTAAAAGATCGGAAATATTTTGTGTCCCTGTGTATTAAACTGTGTTTACCATTTTTAATGAAAAGCATGTAATGAAGTTATACATTTCAATAATAAATATAACTCGCAGTGCTATTGAAAAATTCAACGGAAACGTGTCGCCGCAAATCATATCCACAAAAAAATGAGTCCAGAACAATCTGTCCCAAATTATGCAGGCCGAAAATAAAGGCGTGGAAGAAATAGAACTCTGGTGCTTAAAAAAAAAAGAGAAGAAAATCTGAATCACTTTCAGATTTTAAATACTCATTAAAGTGCTATATATTAAAAACGTATCATAATTTATGCGTCGTCCCTATTTTCCTTCCTTCTTCCATTAAGCTGATAAGTGTATCATTATTCATGAGTATGCCGAATTTTTCTTACTTGTTTCATAAAACCCATTTTTGGAATCGAAGTCTATCTTATAACCGCTTTCTAAAACTATATTTTAGAGTCTTCGTCAAGTATATTCCAAGTATACTTCAGCGTTTTAAATAGTGTTTCGAATGTGCATCGTAATCTAGGGATGGACACGAGACGACTTTTTTGCGAGACGAGACAGAGATTTACAGCTTTTTTGCGAGACGAGACTCACATTTTTAACATTACGATATAGGGATTTTTGCGAGACGAGACCAGCTTTTAGGCTATTTTGCGAGACGCGAGACGCTTATTTTTCGTCTCGCGTCCATCCCTATCGTAATCCATGAGTGTGCTGTGTTTGTCTTTCTTGGGTATATTCCTACTTTAACGCAGGGACTCTCCCCAAGGTGGTGATAATTAAACATATGCAGTTAACATGACGGTTTTTTGTATTTATGTGGCAACCGTAATTTAGGATTAAAATGGCGATGTGGAATAACATGTAAGTTTAGCATTCCGTTGCATTTTTATTTATTTTGGGTTGCCAATCAATGTAGTTTAAATAATTAAGTGTCTTCAAATTCCTTAACTGGTGCGTTTATAGATAATTTGTTCACTTTAGTTTTCATCTAGTTCTTTTGGGAGCGTTGAAACTTGTGCATAACTCCTAGAGGCCCATGACTGCAAAGTTCTCCAATATGCGGCGATTTTTTATGTTGGCGAGAGAGGGGGCGTTAATATAGGAATCAACTCTTTCTTGTACCATAAAACGCATGTTTGGAATGTAAATCTATCTTAAAATAGCTTAGTGAAACTGTTTTACAATCATCGGCAGGATTAGTCAAACATACTTCACCTTTTTTAAATACCATTTGGAAAGTGTATCATAATCTATGAATGTACCGTATTTGTCTTCTATAAAACACTTTTTCGGACTTAAAATCTATATTAAAATCGCCTACTAAAACTATTTTACAATATTCGCCAGGCGTTTTATAACTACTCTAAATGATTTATAATAAACTAGCTGAAGTACCCGTGCTTCGCACGGAATGGATATTGTTAAACCAAAAAATAGAAATGGAAAATAAGTAAATAAATATTAAACATTTTTAGATTTAATCGACTTAAAAACTGTTTTACAGTATTCGTTAAGCACAATGTATCTATACTTGATCTTTCTAAATACTGTTTGGAATATGCATCATAATCCGCTAGTGTGACGTATTTGTCTTTCTTGTTCCATAAAATACTTCTTTAAAACCGAAATCTATATTAAAATCACCCACTAAAACTGTTTTAATTCTCGCAAGGTATATTCTAAGTATACTTCACGTTTATTTCCCTGAATATAGGCACCATTATTCCAATTAAATAAACAGTAGGGTTTGGCGATTTCTCGACAAACATAGAAAATATAGCTAAGCTGGCTGCAATTTCGGGAACTTAATTTTTTATGCCAAATTTGGCGATAAATCAACAAAAAGTGGCAAACCTTCGCGACTATTCACGTTTAATCTAGCAACCCTTAAAAAGTCATTCGCACTTTCACCAAGTAGACAAAAAATTCTACGATTAATTCACCATTTTGTCTGAAATTAGCAGTTAAAACACCTTTTTTTGTTAACTACCTCTTTTTGAGGTCGAAAAATCTTGAAAAGGATGTTTATGAATTTGTTTTCTTTTGCATTTTAATGCAAAAATTTTAAGGTTGCTATAATTTTCATTCGAAATATGAAGACAAATATGAAAACAATGTTTTGGGCCCTTACACCAGTTTATACACGAATACTAAAACACCCTGAAAATGAGTTCAGGTATTCGTGTTCGCTACATTTTAAAGGAAGAATTTTATGCCTATTTCCTTTTCCTTTCGAGTTACGATGGTAAACTTGAAAACAACGTTCTGGCCCCTTTATCCCGTTTTGATGCCAATTCTAAAAACTTCTGTAACTGATTGTAAGTCCTTTGTGTTTACTATATTTTTATGGAAGAATTTTGGGCTATGTCTTTTTCTTCTGATATATCATGGGAAATATGAAAAGAACGTCAAAAAACAGTTTGATCCCTCACCCCCGGTGCGGATTCTAAAAAACCCCGAAAATGATTATTAGGTATTTCTGTAAGCCTCAAAATTCTTGCTTTAAAATGTAACTATCTGTTTTTTTCTTCTGAGCCGCAGATATAAAAGAAAAGGTGAAAAGAACTTTAAAAAAGTTTTTACCCTTTACACCCGTTTGGGTACAAATTCTAAAGAATCCTGAAAATGATTTTCAGGTATTTCAGTCAGTTACACTTTACTTTAAAGCACGAATTTTGTTCCTATCTCTTTTTACTTCTGAGATATAAAAGGGAATGTGAAAAGAACGTTAAAGAACGGTTTTGCCCTTTCGGCGTCTTACCCCCGTTCGGTTGCGAATTCTAAAAAACCCTGAAAACGATTTTTAGGTGTTTCCGTTAGTTACATTTTAAAGCAAGAATTTTGCGGCATCTCTTTTTTCTTCTGTTATACGAAGGAAAATGTGAAAAGAACGTTTTGACCCCTTACCCCGCGTTTTGGTGAAAATTCTAAAAAAAAAAACATTGAAAATAATTGTTAGGTATTTCTGTTAGTTACATTTTAAAGCAAGAATTTTACGGCTGTCTCATTTATCCTCTGACATATGAAGATAAATGGGAAAAAAACGTAAAAGAGCGTTTTAGCTCCTTACCCCGTTTGGGTAGGAATTCTAGAAAACCCTGAAAATAATTTTTAGGTATTTCAGCTAGTTGCATTTTAAAGCAAGAATTTTGCTCCTATCTCTTTTTACTTCTGGGATATAAAAGGAAATGTGAAAAGAACGTGAAAGAACGATTTGTCCCCTTACCCCCGTTCATGTTGGAATTGTAAAAACCCTTAAAACGAATTTTAGGTATTTCATTTAGTTACATTTTAAAGCAATAATTTTGTTCCTATCTTATTTTACTACTGAGATATAAAAGGAAATTTCACAAGAACGTTAAAGAACATTTTTGCCCCTTAAACCCGTTTGGGTTTGAATTCTAAAAACGCTGAAACTGATATTTAGGAATTTCTGTTAGTTACATTTTGAAGCAAAAATTTTGCGACATCTCTTTTCTCTTCATAGATACAAAGGAAAATGTGAAAAGAACGTTTTGGCCCCTTAACACCGTTTGGATGAAAATTCTAAAAAACCCTGAAAATGACTTTTAGGTATTTCTATTAGCTACATTTTAAAGCAAGAGTTTTACGGATGTCTTTTTTTCCCTCTGAGATATGAAGGGAAATGTGAAAAGAACGTTAACCCCTGGTGTACATTTGACGTCTGAGGGACGCCATTCACTTGTTTTCCCTAGGAGTGGATGACCACGCTTGGTACAGAACTCGCTTTGAAAAATATCGAACTCTGCATAATTATTAGTAATTGGTTTTTTGTTATAGCTTGTATTTACTTCATTTAGTTTTATTTTGTTGTTATTAATTTATTTTTGTTTAGCAATTCTAATTACTTGAAGACATATTAATACTACATATGTCACCAATCTTTTAGAAATAACTAAATTCTTACGTAAAATGTACTGCTTTTACATACTACTCCAAGCAACCAAAAATTATATCCGTTCCACATGCAAATATTTTCTCAAATAAATCCGTACCCAAAGGGTTAAAGAACATTTTGGCCCCCTTATCCCTGTTTGGGTGCGAATTTCAAAAAGTCCTGAAATTAATTTCAGGTATTTGTATTAGTTACATTTTAAAGCAAGAAATTTACGGCTATCCCTTTTCCCCCCTGAGATATGAAGGAAAACGTGAAAAGAACGTTTTGGGTCCCCTACCCCGTCTGGGTTCGAATTTTTAGAAATCGCTTCTTAAATGACGCCTTGGGCACAAAAGCTATAAGCTCCTAAAATTTCATGCCAATATCTCCAGTAGATTTGGCTGGGCGATGATGGTATGCTAGTCAAGACATCTTCCTTTATATATAGAGATTGTGGTCTTTTGGCACCCAATTTAGCGATCAATTACCAAAAATTGCAAACCTTGTGCGACTCTCAACTTTTTATTAACCCCCCACCCTCCCTCCACGTTATAAGGCAAACATATTTGAATAGATCTTCACCGTTTCAATTCATATCTACAAAACTTGTCGGAAAGTTCGCGTAGACAAAATTCTGGAATTGAGCGAAATAGCGCCGTACTAAAGAAAGGGAGAGCGATAGAGAGAAACCTTCCTTCAACCAATTGAAACACTCAGCCTTCATGAAGACAACTTTTACAGTTGATTGGTTGAGGACCACGTGCTGAGTTTAGCGACACAAACTTCTCGAAATTTTCTTAGGTGCATAAGAGTCTGGGTAATTTTTTAAAGGGCAAAAAGGAGCTTTACTTAATTTTTTTTTAATCATAATTAAGTGATACTGCAAAGGAGGGTGGGGCATTTATCTCTAGTCTATATTCACTATTCTTTAAATATTTTCTTTTTCAGCTGTCGCACTTTAAATCCCAGAAAAAATCAAATAGGGAGGAGAATGCAGGAAGTGTGTGAGTTTGAATTCAACCATTAAAGAAATTTCATAGCGTGCTACAAAATTTTTACTATTATTATTTAACCACAAAAGAACATCACTTTCATTCCCCCCCCCCCCCAAAAAAAAAAAAATAATACCTACGCACTCATGTATCGATAAATATTTAGATCGAGGACATTCAGTGAAGAAAGGTAGATTCCTATTTAAACAACAACAAAAAAAAAAAAAAAAAAAAAAAAGAAAAGAAAGAAAAGAAAAAAAAAGAAGAAGACATTTCAAGCAATTTCAAAAAATTCAAGGTCAAGGCAAATCAAATGTCGTATCTAAATTTCAGACTATTATTTTGATGTTATAATAAAGTAACATAAAAAGACTGATTTTGGAGTCGAATCTTATTTGAGAAACTTTTATCAAAAATGCAATAAAAATTATATATCATGCATCACAGTTTTCTTTATCCCAAACTTGGTATCAAAATAAGCATTCAAATGGTTAGAATAAAAGAAGGAAAATGTCTCTTTAATAATTATTTGATAAATATGGAAATATTTTTTTCCAGGTAAAATTTTAGAATTTTCCTTACAGCACCTTGATAGATAGAGATGGAAACAAAATGTACAAATGCTCTAGACTTATTAGCTGCATACTGGCAGGAAATAAAATAGAAACACAACTTTTACGAATATTTTTTGTTTAAAAAAAGTATATTATTCACTTTGCATTACAAAAGCACATGAGAATAAAATGAAATATAATGCCACAGTTTCTCAAATTTGTAAAATTTTAGGAGAAAAAAGACACATAGGTCAGCAAATCAACCTGACAGGGGTAAAACTTTTTATTAAATTGTATTAGAAATGTCTTTAAAAAAATAATTAAAAACTGCATGTATTTTCGTTTAAAAGAGAAAAAGAGCCGATTCTTTTTTCACTCATCCATGCAAAACCACTCTAATGGAAATCTACATTCTTTTTAAACCAGAGACCTAAAATAATGATTTCTTAGCTTTCAATACGTACTTTTAGATGCATATTCGAGAAATTTATAAAAATAAATCAAAATAGGCATTTCTGTACTTTGTAACTGCATGAGAAGTACAGGCAGAAAGGACAAAACAGCTAAAAAGACTGAACTTTGTTGTGGATCATACAGAACAAATAAATTATTATGTATTTAACACATTACCTGTTATTCTTTACACATGTATTCATTATTCAACTAAACGCTTAAATCTATTGATTAAAACTAACACTCATTTATTGATTAAATTTCTTATCGGCCGATTTAAATCCTTTTACGCCAAAAAATACTCATTCAAGACAATAATTTGTAAATGCCTCAATTCGCCCCAGCACTCCCCATCCGCTATATTCTATTTAACTCATTTTCCGCAAAAATATTGTCTATTTGAGTATTCTCTCTCTTCTCCCCCACGACCCATATCCTATTACTATCACGTGACCCGACCAACGCTCGGATAACGGTTGGATACCAACAACGGATAACGGTTCATCATAGTAAAAAACGCGGGCATAGTTGTGTGTGTATTCGCGGGCATAGTTGTGTGTTTTTATGTTATATCCGAATACCTAATGCATCTTTTTCAGATTCAGAGTTGTGAAATAAATTCAGCCTAGATATGGAGGAGATGCTTTAGGTAAAGATTTCGCTTTAATGACATAGTTTCTTACGATTGGATTATAAAAAGCTCTTGTAAAACAAATGAAGTTATGATATCTCCACCCAAAGTGAGTAAGTAGTATTTTACCTTTTTCATGTCAATAAATTGGGTTGCTTCTTTAATTAAATCTCACAGCTGGTTCCATGATTGCATTTCTGTATTCTGACTGTACTGTCAATTCGTTTTATAACGTGAGACTATAGTGAAATTATATTCTATTTATTAAAAACAATACTTTTTTATAGTGTATTAAGATATATGTAATGTATTTGCCTTGATTTAAAATTTATTTTCTCGGGCTTATAATAATAGATTACAGCTCTGATAATGAAAAAATGAAGAAAACGAATTCATTCAATATATTAATCAAAAACAGCAAATTTTAATAAAACACCCTTTTTATAGCTTAAAATAATAATCTTAATTGAGTACAGATATGTTAATTAAAAAAGGGCTGATTTTGAAAAATCGCTCATTCTATAGCTTAAATAATAATCATAATTGAGTACAGTTATATTAATCAAAAACGGACAGACACTCCTCATTTTTGATTATTATTTAGCCTAAATGGAGATGTTGTATAGTGCTCAAAAATTGTCAATTTTTCGCTCCATTGATTTTTGTCGATGAATGGAGCAAATTTTACTCAATCGGGAGAATGGCTGTTTGAAGTCAAAAACTGAGTAAAAATATACTCCGTTTGATTATTATTTTACTCAAGAGATTTAAGCGTGAAAATTTTGAAGAATGAGTCACTCTTAATCACTCTGAAATTTCGCCGTTCAATTCCATATTTAAGATTTTGTGTGTGTGCGTGTTGTGATGTGGGATTAAAGCCAATTATCTGCACGTGGATTCTAGGCCTATGGGTGGGGTGCCCTCCGTGGGGGTGTTTTTAAGGGATCCTAACCCTTATTTACGCTAAGTTTCGGAGAAAACCATAGAAAACTCCGTCGGTCGACGGACGCGCGATGGGACCCGAACCCTGGACCTTCACACTTCGCCCGTCTATAGCGTTTCTAGTGACAGAACCACTGTGCCATGGTGAAGCCATTTTTTTTCCCCGGAAAGTTTCATTAAAGACATTTCGTTTTTACTTTTATTTCAGTGTGCATAGCTTATAAAGATTCATTCTGTCCCTGACGCAATTAATTATTTATTTTAATTTGCGTGCCAAGACCCTTGAAGCAAATTTTATCCATTCTTTACTGGATGGTTTAAGTTCGTATGGTTTTGAGTGATACTTAAGTTTTTAAGGTATCATAGGTAGATTAAGGCTTCAAGAAATCGATGTTTCAGTTTTAATTTTATTGGAAACTTTAGTTATTTCTGAGCTTTTTGTCACCAGTTTTATGCATTTATTCGGACTAAAACCAGAGGTACAAGTAAAAAGGCTTTATGAAAGTTTTGCATTTGAACACAGTAAGGTAACTTTAAGCTGCGTTTTCTCAAAACGTATTTTTTACAAACTATCCATAAGATAACAAAATTTCTACGATTCATATCTTCAGGAAAATTTCCGTGGTTATAACTGGTATCAGTATGTATAGAATGAATTAATATTAAAAGTGAAAGAGAAAAAGTTTTGAAAATATTAACAAATATATAAGAAAAAGCAAGATTTTTTGGAAATTTGAATTTAAAATACAATTTAAAAATTCTAAACTTAAAAATTTTTCTTAAGCATTAATTCGTTCTATAAAATATATAGTTTACTTTATTTTGCAACAAAAGTTCTGTTTATATGTGTATTTTAATTGATTTATCTTACGAACAGTGACACGCACTATTGAAAAGAATATATATATATGTATATATATATATATATATATATATATATATATATATATATATATATATATATATATATATATATATGTACAGAAAAAATAACTTTTCTTTTTTGCAGCATCTAGAAAAGGTGTTGGAAATTTGTCTGAAGGTTTATGATGTGCTATAATTCATCATTGTAAAAAAAAAAAAAAATCATAATGCTGTGACTATTATATTGATCATACAATATAAAACAGCAAGGGTCTAAAATGCGTACATATTTGCTTCTCAATCCTCCTAGGACCCCTTAAGTATTTTCGATGTTTTAAATTGATTATCTATGGCATCTGGTCGAGTCACCATTGTTTGCACAATTTATCCTATAAAAATATAATTAAAATAATAAAAAATCAAGAATACTGAGAGATATTATTTACTAGGTCAATATGCCGGAATATAAAAGTATTTTTATAGTGGGAAATTCGTAGGAACAAAATAAGTGAACTTGGAATTTCATAGTACAAATGAATCCCTGAAATGCGCTCATTCGACGTTCCCATCGTTCTATTTTTCCCTTAGAGAGCCATTGAAAAGAGCATTAAGTTAGCATATATTTATCGTCATATCTCTTACAATTTTTAGGATATAATTCTCAAATTTTGTAATTCACCTCACCAATGAATGAGGCACATTTTACTAATTGGGATATTTTTTTTTTTTTTTTTTGAACTGTGTTCGAATAAAAATCGCCAAAAAATACTTATTCAAGACAATAAAAAATGCTTATTTACCGAAAGGATACAAAAAGATTGAACTTGAATTGGCAGCTAAGTAAACGGTGATCGGCAATGATTATCCACGAACTTTTCTTTTCTTTTTTAAAGAAGAGTAACTAAAACGTGTAATTTCGCGGATGATTCTCATTCTTGAAATACGCTCCAGAGTAATTACTAGATTTCAGGAGTTCTTAAAACGTTAAAATCCAGGGTTTTTATGCCCAATTTTTAGTAGTCAGAATTCAGGAGTTTTCCAGGATTTCAGGAGGTGTATGAATCCTGATACTCTAGTAAGGAAGGACGTTTGAACTAATAGTTTAAGCTAATTAAAATATAGAACATATTAAATTTCTTTATGAAACTTACGAAAATCGTACAAAAATGAGGGGCTAAAATTATTATTATTAATTTTAACTATCCTAAATCTTCAGAAATCAGCCCAATTGGTAAAAATGATCCGCAGCTGGCGATCGCAGTTTTGTGTAAATGGAGAAATAAGTAATCTACTTACACAGCGAACAGGGGCATTAATCCAAACTCCGGTGACTCCATCCTCATGTGTACATCCACGCCATAGCTCACAAAAATTCTCATGATGCGGAGATCTGCACCATACAGTATTCTATGCCATGCATCATACAAAAGTTCCTCCACGATGCTATTTCTGTTCCGGATATGACTTCGTCTCCAGAAGTCTACCGGTGCCGAAGTGTAGGCCTCGTTCTTCAGAAGAACTTTCCGGAGGCGGTGAAACGTAGCTTCGCTGTGATATGAATAATCGTACAGACCATGGCACCCTAAATACGCCTCGAGTATCTTGCTGACGACGCGTTTGCTCCGACAGCCAGGGGGTAGCAGCAGCATGTCCAGGAGACGTCCTGTTACCGCGTCCATGAGAGTTTTGTCTCCGAGGAGAGCTAAGTGGTGCTCCTCGCGAAGTATGGACTCGAACACTTCGTCCCACGACTTTACTTCTCGTTTCTCGGCGAGAACAGACAAGTAATCCCTCAGAGCTTTCTTCGACTCCTGCACGAGATCCTCCATGTTTTCACTGCGCAACTTGCGAGGAGAGTCTAAGCAAGCCATTGATGATTTTGTTCGTAAAATGATATTCCACGAGTCAATTCAAAATTCATGCAACAGCAAGAAACAGAACGGAAAGCTAAACGAGGTAAATCTACTGCAGCTCGTTCAGAATTCAGTTCCACGTGGTTGGGGGCTGAGATCACGTGACCGCCCGCAACAATGTCAAAATACCTTTGACGTATTTGCAGAGGGGCTGGGCCGTCAACTCCGATATAAGAAAGACCCCTCACAGCAACCATAGAAGCTCGTGACGAAAGCAAAGTTAGGCCGTAGGTTTTTCGACTGGGTTACTAGCTGCGCTCGCTTATCATCGGAGTATTATCGCCAATTGATCCCGCAGGTACTATTATTGTGAACACGGGCAGGTACGTCAAACCGGTCGAACGGCAGGTAAATCGTCGCAGGTGAAAGAGAATTGGCGATAGTGTACTATACTTTTCCGCCATCAATGCGATTTTGTTTGCTTCGAAGTTCTTGAAGAATGTCCATTATTTATAAAACTATGCTTGCTAATTGTATTTAAAACATGGTATACAAGTGTTCAGTACCTTTTTGTAAAGGTAATTATGCAGACGGCCTCAAGGTATCCGTTTTCAGTTTACCAAAGAATGAAGAACTACAAAGGAAATTGCTAAATGCCATTCCACGTGCAAATATTAATCCATCAAAGAATTTTAAAGTAAGTGCTTTTTTGTTTGTTTTTAAGAATATGTTTAGTATATTTGGATTTATGTATCTATAAATCTTCTATATTCATATAAGCATTAAATTTTTTCTGATTTAATGAATTCGTTTCAGTTTACAAATAATTTTACATTCTTTATTAATAATTGCTATTTCTTTATTGTAATCAATCAGGTGTATATATATCTATAAATATATATGTGTGTGTGCGTGTGTTATCAATACTTTTTAATTCCTCTTTTAAAAACATAAAAAGCAGAACTTAAAATTGCAAAACAATAATAATAATAATGATAACAGAAATTTTGAAAACAATATGTAAAATAAAATCATATTTTGTTATTTGATTTGCAGTTGGAAGTATGAACTAATAATGATCTATCTCGCTTTTTTAGTGAAAACTGCAATTCTTGAAAGTAGTAGATAAATGGGGGTTCACCTCATGCGGATCCCATGTTAATTCTGCGGATCCGTACGGATGTTGTCCCTGGGCTGAGAGAGAGAGGGGGGCGTGGTCGGACCGGATGTGGGGAGAGGATGTTCGAAGGGTTGATAAGATTTTTTTTTCCTTTTTTCAAATAAGGGGACTTGTAATTTTTTCAGACTTTAAGATATTTTTGAAATAAGGGGACTTGGAAAAATTTTCAGACTTTAACAATTTTTCAAATAAGGATACTTGTAATTTTTTTCAGATTGTGACATATTTTGAAATAAGGAGACTTGTAATTTTTTCAGACTTTAACATTTAGTATCAAAATAAGCGACTTTGACATAATTTTAAATAAGCTATATGAATTAAACCTGAAATAAAAAATATTATTATAAAATGAGGACCCACCAGCCGCCCGGTAGAATTCGTCTACCGCCTCATTTCAAATAAAAATTCTTACTATGCCTTTCCCCATCACGCTAGCCTCGCATGAATGGAGACAGGGCGTAGCACAGCAGACGCGTTGTTATTTTTGTTTCTTTAAATAATAATTAACTATGTGGAGCAAAGAAATGAACAATATCCCCAGAAGGATTTAGTTTTCTTTACCATTTAGTAATAGAACCAATGCAAATTGAATAAATGTTGCTTAATACATACTTCTAATTTTTGTATACCGTTTAAGATTATAGCATATATTTAATAAGTAACAGTTTACTAGAATATTAAAGTAGGGTTTAGGATACCCATACATTTTCTACAAATTTCTTCTACTGTTAGGGAAGTGAGAAAATTATATCATAGAACGATTTTAGTACCCATAGTTTTTACAAATAATGATTTAGATAGTGTATGAACTTTTTTATCTAAACATTTTTTTTTTCTTAAGAGATTTTTACCCAAGTTTTAATTTAGTTAATAAGTATTTACCAAGTTTAATTTAAGTTAATAAGTAATTTTACAACAAATATTTTTTTAACCAATAGTTTTAATTTTAAGTTAAATAATTTTACAACAAATTTTTTTAATTAATTTTACAACAAATATTTTTTTAATCAAGAGTTAATTTATTTTTTAACCAAGTTTTAATTTTAAGTTAAATATTTTACAACAATATTTTTTTAACCAACAGTTTTAATTTTAAGTTATATAATTTTACTAAATATTTTTTTAATCACGAGTTAATTTATTTTTTTTACCAAGTTTTAATTTTAAGTAAATAATTAATTTTACAACAAATATTTTTTACCAAGTTTTAATTTTAAGTGAAATAATTTTACAACAAATATTTTTTTTTTTACCAAGTTTTAATTTTAAGTTAAATAATTTTACAACAAAAAATTTCTTTTTGCCTTTAAAATTTAAAATTTTTTAAAAAAAAAATTTTTTTTTTTAATTTTAAGGGTTTTAATTTTTAATTTTTTATTTTTTTTAAACAACAAAAAAATTTTTTAAAAATTTCCAAGGGGGTTTTGGTTTTTAAAAATTATAAGAAAAAAAAAAATTTAAAATCAAGGTTTTTAAATTTTAGCTTAATTTTTTAAATATCCAAAAATTTTTTTGGTTTAAAATTTTTAAAGTTCGGGTTTTAAAAAAAATTAAAGTTACAGTTTTTTTTAAAAAAATTTTTCTTCTCCCCTTTTGTTTAAGCAAGTGGGGAAAATTATTAAAAAAAGAAAAAAAAAATTTTTTTTAAAAAAATGATTAAAAATTTTAAAAATTGGGGAAAAAATTTTTTAACCCAATACCCCCCAAAAAATTTTTAAAAATAAAAATTGGATCCGTTTTGATTACCCAGGAAAAAAAATTTAAAAAATTCCCCCTTAAAAATTTTAAAAAACAAACAAAAAATAAACAAAAAAACATTTTTTTCTTCCCCAAAACATTTTTAAATTTCCCCCCTTACCCCCAAACCCCCTTATTTTTCCCCATAAAATCAAAAAAAAAATTTCCCCCAATTAAAAACCAAAAAAAATTTTCCCCTTCCCCCAAAAACCCCCCCCCCAAAAATTAAAACTTAAATAAAAAAAAAAAAACCCAAACACCACCCCCCCTTTTACAAAACAAAATTTAAAAAATCATTAAAAAAATTTAAACCAAAAAAACCCCCCCATAAACAACAAAACCCAAAAAAAAACCCCCTTTTAAAAAAAAATTAAACCAAAAAATCCCCCCCCAAAAAAAACCCCCCCCCCCCCACCCCCCCCCCCCCCCCCCCCAAAAAAACCCCCCCCCCCAAACCCCCCCCCCCCCCCCAACCCCCCCCCCCCAAACAAAAACCCCCCCAAACCCCCAAAACACCCCACCCAAAAAACCCCCCAAACCCCCCCAACCCAAAACCCCCCAAAAACAAAAAAAAAACCCCAAAACCCAACCCCCCCCCCCCCCCCCCCCCCCCCCCCCCTCCCCAACCCCCCCCACCCACCCCCCCCCCCCCCCCCCCCCCCCAAACCCCCCCCCCCCAAAACAAAAAAAACCCCCCCCCCCCAAAAAAAAACCAAAAAAAAAACCCCCCCCCCCCCCCAAAAAAAAAAATTTTTTTTTTAAAACAAAAAAACCCCCAAAAAAAAAAAATTTATTACAACAAAAAAACTTAAAAACCCCCCCAAACAAAAACCAAAACCCCCCCAAACAATTTAAAACCCCCCAAAACCCCTTTTTTCCCCCCAAACCCCCCCCAAAATCCCCTTCACCATAATCTAACCAAACACTTTTCCCCCACTTTAAAATTTTCCCCAAAACCCCCCCAAAAAACCCAAAAAACCCCCCCCCCTTTCCCAAAAAACCCCACCCCAAAAACCCCCAACCCCCCCCCCCCCATCAAAAATTAAAAAATTATTCCCCCCAAATTAACCCCCCCCCAAAAAAACCCCCCCCCAAAACTTAAAACCCCTAAAAAAAAAAAAAACCCCCCCCTTTTTTAACCCCAAGGGGGAAAATTTTGCTAAAAACAAAAAATTTGAATTGAAGTAAAATCCCCCTCCCTTTTTTCCCAAAGTTTTGTGTTTGGGAAAGTGCCCCTTTACTCTACAACCCAATAAATTCCTTTTCCCCCAAAAATCCCAGGGTGCGGGGGAAACCCCAATTGGGGGTGTTCCCTTCAAAAAAAGGGAACCTATATTAAAGCCATTAAGATTTAAAGCCATTTTCAATAAAAATTATTTTTTGGAAAAAAATTCAAAAATTTTTCCTAAATTAAAAAAAAAAGTTTAAGGGGTTAAACCATTAATATATTTTACGTAGTTTAGGAAACTAATGAATCATTAAATTAATTTCTGTGAAACAATTAGCAAAGATCATTATACTAAAGCAAATTATTTTTGTTAAGTTTTGATAAATAACAGTAATAAATTATAGGCATTGCAGATGAATGAGTATTCACGTATAAAATAGGTATTAAAATTATTGTTTAAAACAATTTTTAGAATAATAAACTAAAATTTTTATTTAATAAAGTCATAAACTAAAATTATTAATGAAAACTTGTTAATAAATTAAACATATCAAAATTTTTACACTCAATTTTTTTATAGACTTAAATTTTACAAAGATATCCTTTTAATAAATTCATAAACTAAAACAATTTTTACAATAATAAACTAAAATTTTATTTAATAAATTCATAAACTAAAACAATTTTACAATAATAAACTAAAATTTTTTAATAAAGTCATAAACTGAAATTATTAATGAAAACCTGTTAATAAACTAAACTGATTACTCTAAAAGATAGCTAATCACAACATATATCAGAAAAAATATAAGCAATTATAATACCTGAAAAATACCGGACAACACTCTTGTTGCATGCGGACAAAACATCGGTCAGCTCGGCTAAAGAATTCTTAGGTATCCGTTGCAGGAGAACTTACCTACGCCCAACCTACAAACTCTACAAATTTAACGGCAACTGATTTTCTCTTATCAGGTATCACAGATCAGATAAGAGATAAGGAAGTGACATGCGCAGAAGACACGTGATAGTGACGTGTGCAAATCTGTGTTGATTGAATATCCGGTAGGTTTCTGGCAGGATGTACTATTTGCAATTAGGGGCAACTCTTTGTAACAGGCTAAGACAAGTTAGATGATGCAATATCTACTGGGTTGAGAAAGTTTAAGGTAGAGGGCGCTTGGGTAATCACGTGATTTTTATTTATTTATTATTTTATTTTATTTTTTAAAAGAACCAATAGGAAGATATTTTAGTTAGATAAAGTGGCCAGGTGTGTGTTGTGAGACTCCCTTTGCACTGTGTGCGCCTATACTTAAGACGTGTGTTTTAATTGATTTTTCGCCGAGTTTCAAAAATGTCTTTGCTTGAATCGATCGAAAATAACTTTAACATTGAATACACTCCCGAGTTTTATACTCAAAGTGATGCCGATGTGTTGCTGCAAGAAATAATACAATTGCCTTTAGATGTAAAGCCTCTGCAAAGTATTGAAAAGAAAATTTCCCCCGAGTTTTATACTGAAAGTGATGTTGACGTGCTACAGCAAGAATTGTTTCAATTACCCCTGCAAAGTAGTGAAAAGAAAATTTCCTCGACCCGTAAAGTAATTACTTTTGCTGATGAAGGAATCAATTACAGTTTACCTGGAGCAACAGTCTATGTTTATTCTTGGATACCCATTTTGCAAAAAATACGTGAAGATCTACAGAAAGTGACAAATTATGAATTTAATATGGTGCAAGTGAACTTTGGCTCTGAAGAACAACCTAAAATTGAAGACGGCAACTACGAAGATTTTAATCTAGACCTATCATCAGGTGTATGCATTCTAAGTTTTGGATCTAAACGAACTTTGGATTTTAAACCAGCGAACTGTGAAACCGCTACCATTAAATTAGAACATGGCTCAATGTGTAAGATATATCCCCCAACCAACAAACTTTTAACGCATGGTATTCCTTCTGAACCTTATGTGACAGACCCGCACATTAACCTAACATTTGCCAAAATGTACATTTATGAGCCTTCCCCGAAAAGGGCAAAGTTGGACGATTGGACGGATCATCTTTACCATAGCTTATATGCTTCTGTAAATAGTACATGGCACTTGGAAAGACTTATCTACGTTTCACTTCACGATGAAAGAACTGACTTGAAGATCCATATTAGACAATTTATTCAGAATGCCCAATTAGACTATATACCAACCGGTCAGGGAGTCGTGATGAACCCTTCCACATGGATCGAATTTATTGTAAAACTATTAGATTTTAATATAGGTCATAGCAATAGCTCTTTTATTTGTAATAATCAATTATCTGTATTTAATGATGATGGAAAATGCATCTTACAACAAATTTACAAAACCGCAGATTCATTCACGTTAAATCCAATTTCCTTAACACTTTTAAATGATCAAGTAAAAAAACTTTGCGAAATGAGAAATGAAATATTGGAATGCATTTTAAAAACGCTATATACGACGACCCTGCCTCATTTAATTTTAAAATTAAAGCCGCAAAAATGTAACCGCGAACCCCATTGTAATTACGATGAAGCTAAACAACAATTAATGGATATAGTACATCAGGAAATTTTTAAAAACATAGGCCGGGTTCAAGATCATTCTTCGCATAGGATACATGCCTGTTCGAATAGATCACATATTGATGAGCGAGAGGGTCTTATAAGTAGTAAAGCATGGTTTACGGTCGACATGCCGTATATTGCAAGAGAGATATGCGAGAAAAAATGCACTTGTCATTATGACGGAGAATTTTTTTCAAACATTTTCATTGAAGACTATATGAAGTATCTTCAAAATGAGCTATTTAATTCATTTTTTCAACCGTTTTCAGATTTTGCGAATTCCAAGGATGACAAAACATGTGTAATTATGTGATGTTATTGGTGTATAACTAGTATTGCGATTGTAAAAAATATATTAAAACCATTGTGATTATGTAGAAAAAGTTTGCTTGCTTCTACAACAGTAAGATTTTACTGATTTGTGCATGATTAATTGTGGATTACACTTTGAAAAGTTATTATTTTCTTAATTGTGTAAATAGTTTGTGTAATTTAAAATATGTTTTTGTAAATAAATAAGTTTAAACATGAAAACTTTTCTGTGTTTTCTTTATGTGTATGTGCGTGTTGATTACTTGCAAAATAAAAATCTATTAAATAGAAATAAAATGTTTTGATTAAAATCATAAACTTAAGTGTGATAGGTAAAACT
Organism: Cheiracanthium punctorium; assembly: GCA_038373885.1. Classification (NCBI taxonomy): domain Eukaryota; kingdom Metazoa; phylum Arthropoda; class Arachnida; order Araneae; family Cheiracanthiidae; genus Cheiracanthium; species Cheiracanthium punctorium. The sequence goes on from JAWZYV010012461.1 coordinate 20,376, forward strand.
GCGTTACCTGAGAATTCACAAAGTACTAATTTTTTATAAAATGAACTTAGCTAAAAAAGTTTGTCTGCATAATTTTATAACTTAATCGATTTTACAGGTTTTTCAAAATAAAGTTAAGTGAGATAAAGAAACTTAGTATTTTTAAATAAAGATTTTTTGAGGTATTCTTTAATGTAAAGATCTTACCACATTTTACTTGAAGTAACAGAATATTTTAAATCAAACACTATGTTTTTAAAACATCAGAGTATTAACTTAGCATATTTTTATTAAGTAATGGGCTTGAATATTTTTATAAGAAATATCAACTAAGTGCACATGTTACACATTTTACTGATTAAGATGGTTATGCTTACAAATTTTAAATAAATATGCTCTTACTTTTATACATGTTACTTGTTCAAACTAAGTATACTTTTGATTTGCATACGTTTATGAGTTCTCATAAGTTATGAAATTATTTCTCGAAAGGAACTTAGCTATTAGAACTTTGTACATTTTGTAGAAGTAGTATGCTTAACATGTTTTTAATAAAATGGATTTAAATTTGGTATAGAAATAATCAGTTATTTTAGCATAGATGTATAAACTTATCTTTATGCAAACCTTAACTAATTAAAAGTAATATAATTTATGCCTATACAAAGTGAGAGACTTAGACTATTTTTCAGAATTATCAAGTAAAGGATTTTACAAAATACTTAGTAAACTGCATTAATAGATTGTAAGTTGTAATTTTTTTTTCTTTTAGAAGTTTTGCACATTGGTATATTTTATGTTCTGATAAGTCGTTGAATATGTTCTTTAAATAAACTAACAGATCTGTACTTTGAAAATTTTATTGAAGTGTTGAACTTTGGTATTTTTCGAATGTTACGAACTTGATACATTTTTTCTGAAGTGCTAGATATGTGAAATTGTCTTTTTAAAAACATTGAATTATTCAACTTAGTACATTTTAGTTACTCTTTCAAGATAACGGACTTAGAATTTTTTACAAATAGCAAGCTAGTAACTTGCTAAACATGCTTGGAAATATTTTTAAATACCGTTCTTAAAAATTATCAAATATTTTTAAATAATATATTAATTTGTTTATTTCTTTTTAGTAGTTACAACTTTGATAATTTTTAAGAACGGTATTTAAAAATATTTCCAAGCATGTTTAGCAAGTTACTAGCTTGCTATTTGTAAAAAATTCTAAGTCCGTTATCTTGAAAGAGTAACTAAAATGTACTAAGTTGAATAATTCAATGTTTTTAAAAAGACAATTTCACATATCTAGCACTTCAGAAAAAATGTATCAAGTTCGTAACATTCGAAAAATACCAAAGTTCAACACTTCAATAAAATTTTCAAAGTACAGATCTGTTAGTTTATTTAAAGAACATATTCAACGACTTATCAGAACATAAAATATACCAATGTGCAAAACTTCTAAAAGAAAAAAAAATTACAACTTACAATCTATTAATGCAGTTTACTAAGTATTTTGTAAAATCCTTTACTTGATAATTCTGAAAAATAGTCTAAGTCTCTCACTTTGTATAGGCATAAATTATATTACTTTTAATTAGTTAAGGTTTGCATAAAGATAAGTTTATACATCTATGCTAAAATAACTGATTATTTCTATACCAAATTTAAATCCATTTTATTAAAAACATGTTAAGCATACTACTTCTACAAAATGTACAAAGTTCTAATAGCTAAGTTCCTTTCGAGAAATAATTTCATAACTTATGAGAACTCATAAACGTATGCAAATCAAAAGTATACTTAGTTTGAACAAGTAACATGTATAAAAGTAAGAGCATATTTATTTAAAATTTGTAAGCATAACCATCTTAATCAGTAAAATGTGTAACATGTGCACTTAGTTGATATTTCTTATAAAAATATTCAAGCCCATTACTTAATAAAAATATGCTAAGTTAATACTCTGATGTTTTAAAAACATAGTGTTTGATTTAAAATATTCTGTTACTTCAAGTAAAATGTGGTAAGATCTTTACATTAAAGAATACCTCAAAAAATCTTTATTTAAAAATACTAAGTTTCTTTATCTCACTTAACTTTATTTTGAAAAACCTGTAAAATCGATTAAGTTATAAAATTATGCAGACAAACTTTTTTAGCTAAGTTCATTTTATAAAAAATTAGTACTTTGTGAATTCTCAGGTAGCGCAGTTTTACCTATCACACTTAAGTTTATGATTTTAATCAAAACATTTTATTTCTATTTAATAGATTTTTATTTTGCAAGTAATCAACACGCACATACACATAAAGAAAACACAGAAAAGTTTTCATGTTTAAACTTATTTATTTACAAAAACATATTTTAAATTACACAAACTATTTACACAATTAAGAAAATAATAACTTTTCAAAGTGTAATCCACAATTAATCATGCACAAATCAGTAAAATCTTACTGTTGTAGAAGCAAGCAAACTTTTTCTACATAATCACAATGGTTTTAATATATTTTTTACAATCGCAATACTAGTTATACACCAATAACATCACATAATTACACATGTTTTGTCATCCTTGGAATTCGCAAAATCTGAAAACGGTTGAAAAAATGAATTAAATAGCTCATTTTGAAGATACTTCATATAGTCTTCAATGAAAATGTTTGAAAAAAATTCTCCGTCATAATGACAAGTGCATTTTTTCTCGCATATCTCTCTTGCAATATACGGCATGTCGACCGTAAACCATGCTTTACTACTTATAAGACCCTCTCGCTCATCAATATGTGATCTATTCGAACAGGCATGTATCCTATGCGAAGAATGATCTTGAACCCGGCCTATGTTTTTAAAAATTTCCTGATGTACTATATCCATTAATTGTTGTTTAGCTTCATCGTAATTACAATGGGGTTCGCGGTTACATTTTTGCGGCTTTAATTTTAAAATTAAATGAGGCAGGGTCGTCGTATATAGCGTTTTTAAAATGCATTCCAATATTTCATTTCTCATTTCGCAAAGTTTTTTTACTTGATCATTTAAAAGTGTTAAGGAAATTGGATTTAACGTGAATGAATCTGCGGTTTTGTAAATTTGTTGTAAGATGCATTTTCCATCATCATTAAATACAGATAATTGATTATTACAAATAAAAGAGCTATTGCTATGACCTATATTAAAATCTAATAGTTTTACAATAAATTCGATCCATGTGGAAGGGTTCATCACGACTCCCTGACCGGTTGGTATATAGTCTAATTGGGCATTCTGAATAAATTGTCTAATATGGATCTTCAAGTCAGTTCTTTCATCGTGAAGTGAAACGTAGATAAGTCTTTCCAAGTGCCATGTACTATTTACAGAAGCATATAAGCTATGGTAAAGATGATCCGTCCAATCGTCCAACTTTGCCCTTTTCGGGGAAGGCTCATAAATGTACATTTTGGCAAATGTTAGGTTAATGTGCGGGTCTGTCACATAAGGTTCAGAAGGAATACCATGCGTTAAAAGTTTGTTGGTTGGGGGATATATCTTACACATTGAGCCATGTTCTAATTTAATGGTAGCGGTTTCACAGTTCGCTGGTTTAAAATCCAAAGTTCGTTTAGATCCAAAACTTAGAATGCATACACCTGATGATAGGTCTAGATTAAAATCTTCGTAGTTGCCGTCTTCAATTTTAGGTTGTTCTTCAGAGCCAAAGTTCACTTGCACCATATTAAATTCATAATTTGTCACTTTCTGTAGATCTTCACGTATTTTTTGCAAAATGGGTATCCAAGAATAAACATAGACTGTTGCTCCAGGTAAACTGTAATTGATTCCTTCATCAGCAAAAGTAATTACTTTACGGGTCGAGGAAATTTTCTTTTCACTACTTTGCAGGGGTAATTGAAACAATTCTTGCTGTAGCACGTCAACATCACTTTCAGTATAAAACTCGGGGGAAATTTTCTTTTCAATACTTTGCAGAGGCTTTACATCTAAAGGCAATTGTATTATTTCTTGCAGCAACACATCGGCATCACTTTGAGTATAAAACTCGGGAGTGTATTCAATGTTAAAGTTATTTTCGATCGATTCAAGCAAAGACATTTTTGAAACTCGTCGAAAAATCAATTAAAACACACGTCTTAAGTATAGACGCACACAGTGCAAAGAGAGTCTCACAACACACACCTGGCCATTTTATCTAACTAAAATATCTTCCTATTGGTTCTTTTTAAAAAATAAAATAAAATAATAAATAAATAAAAATCACGTGATTACCCAAGCGCCCTCTACCTTAAAACTTTCTCAACCCAGTAGATATTGCATCATCTAACTTGTCTTAGCCTGTTACAGAGAGTTGCCCCTAATTGCAAATAGTACATCCTGCCAGAAACCTACCGGATATTCAATCAACACAGATTTGCACACGTCACTATCACGTGTCTTCTGCGCATGTCACTTCCTTATCTCTTATCTGATCTGTGATACCTGATAAGAGAAAATCAGTTGCCGTTAAATTTGTAGAGTTTGTAGGTTGGGCGTAGGTAAGTTCTCCTGCAACGGATACCTAAGAATTCTTTAGCCGAGCTGACCGATGTTTTGTCCGCATGCAACAAGAGTGTTGTCCGGTATTTTTCAGGTATTATAATTGCTTATATTTTTTCTGATATATGTTGTGATTAGCTATCTTTTAGAGTAATCAGTTTAGTTTATTAACAGGTTTTCATTAATAATTTCAGTTTATGACTTTATTAAAAAAATTTTAGTTTATTATTGTAAAAATTGTTTTAGTTTATGAATTTATTAAATAAAAATTTTAGTTTATTATTGTAAAAATTGTTTTAGTTTATGAATTTATTAAAAGGATATCTTTGTAAAATTTAAGTCTATAAAAAAATTGAGTGTAAAAATTTTGATATGTTTAATTTATTAACAAGTTTTCATTAATAATTTTAGTTTATGACTTTATTAAATAAAAATTTTAGTTTATTATTCTAAAAATTGTTTTAAACAATAATTTTAATACCTATTTTATACGTGAATACTCATTCATCTGCAATGCCTATAATTTATTACTGTTATTTATCAAAACTTAACAAAAATAATTTGCTTTAGTATAATGATCTTTGCTAATTGTTTCACAGAAATTAATTTAATGATTCATTAGTTTCCTAAACTACGTAAAATATATTAATCGTTGTAGCTTAACTTTGATATTTCAATTTAGGATATAATGCCCATGTTTACAAAAAGGATAGATTTTTATTGAAATGGCTTTAATCTAACATGATCTTAATCCATAAGTCCCCATTTTTGAACGCAGAATGAAACATGTGTCCCCACAATTCGGTATTCCCCTAGCACCCTCCCTGGTTTTATCTTATCGGTAAACTGGCCAACTCTTATTGTACCGGCTCTGTAGAGCCTAAAGGCACTTTCTTATCAGCTGTACTAGGGATATGCACGTGGATTTTACTTCAATCATTCTTTTGTTAATTATGCGAGTATTTTCACCTCTCGCGTGTACAAGTACAGGGTAAGTGTAATATTTTCTATTATTTTAGTTACATATAAGTTGATACCGTAATTCTAATTGAAAATAATTATGTGGTAATTATATTTTCCACTTTTGATGTGTTGTACTTTTAAGTGTGATTTTTTTGTTAATGTATGTTTTTCTGTATTTTGGTGTTTTGCGAAATTTTAAGTGGGTAATCCAGTGTAATTAATAGCAATAGCATTATCGGTAGAAGTACTTTATGCAGTTTGTATACAAAAACTGGGGTTTGAGGGCTTTCTCCAAATAGAAAATAAGGCATGCATGGTATTTGTATTTCAGTAAATTCTAACTAAGATTAAATTTTCGCTTGCTAACTAATTTTATCCTACATAAAATAGCATTGTGAATCTGGTAAATTGTTATAAGAAAAAAAAATTACTTTTAAAGCGTTTAATATCTTCAAATGTGTTTTTAGTGTCAAAATAATATACCTATTTCAGCATATGATGGTATTAAGAATGAATGAAAATGTGCTAGTTGGACCGGGAATTAGGGATAATGTATTTTAAATCATTATTCGATTTTCCGGTCTTGCTAGCCGTATAGATGTTGGTACTTTGTCCAGAGACTCGAAGATGTCCCTTCACGTAAGTAAAAACCTTGTATTTTTTAGTTTAAGTAATGATTTGTGATTTAAACTATCTAAGTAGATGAAAGATATTTTATATCCGTGCGGTATACTAAAACGGATCTTCAATTTTTATTTCCAATAGTTCAACTTTCTAACAATAGTACTATCTAGTCTAAAAGTTTATGCTCACCTTTCTATAAAATAGGTTAAGTGCATACCTCTAAAAATATTAATGCATGTATAAAATTATGCTTTCATAGTCAAACTGCAATGAGTGTTGCACATAAACAATCTAACTCGTATCGTATTGAAATTCTATAAATCAAGTTACTCTTCTTGGGATATACAGTAAGAATATTTTGTAGGATTACTAAAACTGTAATTTTTTCTCTAATTGATCTATAGAAAATATAAACTAGTATAATCGCTGCCTAAGATTTATCAAAAATGTGTGGGTAAGAAAAAATGTTTAGATAAATACTTTGTTTGTTTGTGCTTTAAGGTAAACCTGCACGCGGGGGTATCTGCTTAGGATGAGGGGTGCCTTGGCAGGAGGACTTTCTAAGGGGATCTAACGCGTATTCACACATTTCGTATACAAAAACTTGAGTTTTGGGGGATATATGGTTAAAGTGATTTTCTCGCAATATAAGACTATATCATTATTTGTAAAAATCTTTCTATGGTATAATTTTCTCACTTGCCTAACAGTAGAAGAAATTTGTAAAAAACTGTACTTTAATGTTAAACGACTACTTAACAAAAATAGGATATACAAAAATTAGCTAAAAATTAAAACTCTTGATTAAATTTTTTTTTCTTGATAAATTAAAAACACTTGATTAAAAAATATTTGTTGTAAAATTAATTATTAACTTAAAATTAAAACTTGGTTTAAAAAAATAAATTTAGAAATGTATTTGTTGTAAAATTATTTAACTTAAAATTAAAACTTGGTAAAAAAAAAAAATATTTGTTGTAAAATTATTTCACTTAAAATTAAAACTTGGTAAAAAATATTTGTTGTAAAATTAAAACTTGGTAAAAAATATTTGTTGTAAAATTATTTAACTAAAAATTAAAACTTGGTTAAAAAAATATTTGTTGTAAAATTATTAACTTAAAATTAAAACTCTTGATTAAAAATAAATTTAGAAAAATATTTCACTTAAAATTAAAACTTGTTTAAAAAATAAATTAATTCTTGATTTAAAAAATATTTGTTGTAAAATTAATTAAAAAAAATATTTGTTGTAAAATTATTTAACTTAAAATTAAAACTGTTGGTTAAAAAAATATTTGTTGTAAAATTACTTATTTAACTTAAAATTAAAACTTGGGTAAAAATCTCTTAAGAAAAAAAATGTTTAGATAAAAAAGTTCATACACTATCTAAATCATTATTTGTAAAAACTATAGGTACTAAAATCGTTCTATGGTATAATTTTCTCACTTCGCTAACAGTAGAAGAAATTTGTAGAAAATGTATGGCTATCCTAAATCCTACTTTAATATTCTAGTAAACTGTTACTTATTAAATATATGCTATAATCAGTATACAAAAATTAGCTAAACATTAGAAGTATGTATTAAGCAACATTTATTCAATTTACATTGGTTCTATAACCTAAATGGTAAAGAAAACTAAATCCTCCTGGGGATGTTGTACGTTTCTTTGCTCCACATAGTTAATTATTATTTAAAGAAACAAAAACAACAACGCGTCTGCTGTGCTACGCCCTGTCTCCATTTATGCAAGGCTAGCGTGATGGGGAAAGGCACAGTAAGAATTTTTATTTGAAATGAGGCGGTAGACGAATTCTACCGGGCGGCTGGTGGGTCCTCATTTTATAATAAAATTTTTTATTTCAGGTTTAATTCATATAGCTTATTTAAAATTATGTCAAAGTCTCTTATTTTGATACTAAATGTTAAAGTCTGAAAAAATTACAAGTCTCCTTATTTCAAAAATATGTCACAATCTGAAAAAAATTACAAGTATCCTTATTTGAAAAATTGTTAAAGTCTGAAAATTTTTCCAAGTCCCCTTATTTCAAAAATATCTTAAAGTCTGAAAAAAATTACAAGTCCCCTTATTTGAAAAAAGGAAAAAAAAATCTTATCAACCCTTCGAACATCCTCTCCCCACATCCGGTCCGACCACGCCCCCCTCTCTCTCTCTCAGCCCAGGGACAACATCCGAACGGAGACTCCGGAGGATCCGGCGAATTAACATGGGATCCGGCTGAGCAGAACTGTCGTTTATCTACTACTCTTGAAGATGACTTATTTATTATTGTCATCATTACCGGTTTTGAAAATTTATTTTTTACAAAATTACAAATAATGAATTAATAATATTAATAAAAATTGATATTTAATACTTCTACAAATATATAATAATGATAAAATTATTACTATTATAAGTAATAGCATTATTTAAACCTCATAGTTCATAGTACAGTTAATAGTAATCACAATTCTTGATCACTTGATATTTATCTGTTAGAAAAATGTAGGCTTTTTTATTTAATTAGTGAAAACTATTCATTGCAGGTCTGTGAATTACATTTTAAAGAAGAAGATATTAGGAGAACTTCAGAATGCTACAATCCAGCAACGGGTGGGTGAGAAAATAGTGACAACCTTAACACAACCAATACTTAAGGGTGATGCTTTGCCTACAATTTTTCATGGCTGTCCTGCATATTTATCAAAACATATCAAGGCCAGAGAAGCTCCTTAAAACAAAGCTGAAAGGACAGAAAATGAGCAACTGCAAAAGACTCATGAATTAAATGTGAAATCATTTGACGAATATCAATCAAAAACTTCCTTTCATACTCTGGAATAATTATTATTATTACTAAAGGATATTCAAATTCCTGATGTGTTTACGATTGTTAAAGCTGAAAATACAGTTATGTTTTTAAAAATATCTTCATTGCCAGTACATGAGTTATCGTTATCATTAATAATAGAAGAAAATTTAATGGTAAGTGTTTTTTATCATAAAGTACCTATAACTGAGCATAACAATTTTAAATTCCCAATGCAATCTACAAATATAAATGATTTGCTGTCTCTATTGCATGAATTTATAAATTACAATGGTTTTTCATTTGATAAATTAAACAATCTAAAATCTTTAGTAAAAAATATTTGTTGCGAGTTAAAGCTAATTGTTCCTGAAAGAAGCCATGATTTAATAGACTTTTTTATATGAACAGATTAATTTAATTGGTTTAAGTAAAATAGCCCATCGATATAGTGCAGATCTTTTAGTATTAAGTAGTTTGTTACATTCAAGCATTGTTAATTGAATATGAATATGTTTATAAATCTAAATAATGTAAAAACCTTTATATTTTACTTAATAAATATGTTTCAATTCAAACTGTCCATGTGCTTGTTTTTCTTTATTTTTTACAGGTGATAATTAAGAGTTTTGGAAACGTTTTAATTAATAATAAACCTTTTTTTAGTCTTTTTCTAAATGTTATAATGCTTCTACATAGGGGGAAAAACTAAATAAACTACTTTTTCATTAATAAATTTTTAATTGGTCAAGAAGTTAATTTGAATAAATACTATAATCACTATGTGTAATGAGTGCATATACCAAGTGATCTCATTTATAATTGTTACACAAGTAGAAAAAATTTCGAGTTAATACGTTCCCTCCTCGGAGTAGGGGGAAAGGTTGGCCTAACAATTGTGACGTCATTTCTCCCGTTGAAGGTCTTTCTATCTATCGGGGTTGACGGCTGGGCTCAATGGGAAAACCACCACCCATCACCGCATGCTGTTGATCACATGTGGAGGGAGGGAACGTTGCAATTTGCTTTCCCCCTCTTTCTTGGACCCGTGAACCAGACAATGGTATAACCGCCGTTTCACCAACACGAAAATTCCTGTCCCTTCTTTTCCCGTTCAAGCTTCCCTGTTGATTGGAATGTTTAAAGATTAGTCCTATAACAAAGAATCTTGATTTTTTATGCAATTAAAATTAGCATATTTTTGGAAGTAACATTCAGTGGAGTTTTTTACATTTGGATAAGCTGAATTAGTGACAGAGCATATGCTTTTAATTAAATAGTTTAACATGTGTGTATGTCTGTTCGGGTTGGGGGGGGGGGGACCGGAACGTTTTAAAATGTATTCGAGCACAGGTTGTGCCTAGGAAATTGAATACATTTATTCTAATCGGTGATGAAGGAGTCAAGTTTTGCGATAGATTATTGATTTCTTGTACTCGTTAATTAAGTACAAACTCATAATTTAAAGATGGTTACTCAAAACTCATAAGTTAAAGATGGTTAGCTTTCTAACTGGAGTACACTGAGACAATTCATGTCCTTTAAAGAAAACAAAATTGACATACATTATTGAAACTCGTAAAATTATGCTCTCCGTTCAAACAATGTACGTTTGTAGTTCAAAATACACAATTTAATTCCTTTCTGAACACGCTTATATAAAAAGTAGGACAGAACGTACGCATTGCCGCTCATCTTGCGCCCCTGGTAAAACAGTCCAAATTATGCCCCCTGGATTTTAAATAGCAATTCAATGGTTTTCACCGCCTCCACTTTCCCATACACGATTTATTAAAATTTATTAGTACTTTCTTCAAATGAAAAATGTTTGCAGGAAATGCATAGCTAATTTTTTTAAGTTTTAGGAAAAATAAATATATAACAATTTCTATTTGATGAATACAATTCAGATGTAAAACAATGCAATCCTGGGACTGATAAATAAAGTTTAGAAAATTTTCTACAAAGTGTTTTATTTTTTTATTATTTTTTTTTAATAAACAATTATAGAAATGGCTTTAGAATCTAGTTCATGATCCTTAAATTACTTTAAATTACCTTCTTACCTTTAATTAGTTATAACATACATTGTCTCCCAAAAAGTTTGTAACGGACCAGGGCCGGCCGGAGGGGCGTGCGGGGCCCAGGCGAAGCGCAAGAGCGGGCGTCTTTTCTATCACGTCTTATGTAAGTTACTACTAGCACTGCTTATACCTATAAGTTTCATTTCTCGTCTTTTCTCGGGATATATCGCAACAATCTACCAAGCTCGGTCATGTGATAGCAAAAGAAAAAAAAAAGGCCCAGAAGCGGGGTCTTAGGCGATCGCCTACATTCGCCACCTCCTTGGGCGGCCCTGAACGGACTTTAACCTTTAACAGTCGAAATTTCGATTCAGGCATATTTGAAATTCGGTTTTTTTTTTGCTAAGTTTGTCTTCTAATGCGTTAGAAAAAGGATATTGGTTATTTAAATGGGGGAAAAAAAGTTGTATACAAATTTCGCTGTGTTCCCAATAGGGAACATTCGGTCATTGCTGACTATACTTTCACACTGGTTTCAGAAACGGAATATGGTGATCAGTGGTTTAAATAATAAGTAAAAAGAAATAATAAAAGTTTTTTTTTTAAATTTAAGTAAAGATATGAATGAAGTTTCAAGGGTGTATCAAGACAGCTGTGTAAAATTTGTGAAAATTGATATTTTTATGATTTTTTTGTTCAGTTTCCGATTAATATTAGAATGCAGCATCTATTTCAAAAAATCAAGTCATCTTTTAACGATACCTGCTAATTTTTCAAGTCAGTATTGATAAAATTTAATTCTTCAATAGACTTTTAAATTATCCTATAAATGTTCCTAATTTATAGGATAATTTGGGAACATTCGCCAGTGCAAGTTTAGTTCTTTATCAATTAGAGTAGAGATAAGTGAAGAATGTAAATTGAAAAAAAAATCTAAATTTCTTTCAGATTTTATTTACGCACCAGAGTGCTTGCCGGGTACAGTTTTCTTATTAGTCAATTCTCCCATATAAAGGGAAGTGATAGCTGTAGGCACTCATGTAAAGTCTGTTCTCATACTAAAGGAAATTCTTGTGGGAGAGGGCAAAACCTAATCCGTGCTTGAGTCTGGAAGGCATTCTTCGAATAGTAGTCAGGGTCGATCGCACGGCGGAGTGTGTGTGTGTGTGGGGGGGACACCCCCTCACATAAAATCATAGATATATCACACCCTGTATTACTTCTATATGCTTAAAATATTCAGTCAGCAGAATTGCTATTCCGGACTTCCAAAACTCCTCCTTCTAGTAAAGAGGTTGAAAATATTTTTTTGCCAATCTATAACGTCTGTGTATGATTTGGCATTAAGCTTAATTTTAGGGACTTCATAAATAGGAGGGAGCTTTTCAGAACTAATCGCTTATCTTGCTTTAGAAAATCCTTCTACAAGCAAGTTCGCGAAAGTGTTTTTCAGAATCTGAGAGCATCGACAATAGAAGATTCTCATGATTCGCAAAGAAACCGTTCCACTCAGTGACAGGGTCACTACTTTTTTCAGTTGAATTGTAAAATATAGAGAATTGGAAACCAATTTCCAAAAATTTCTAGACACATCTTTGCATGACGGGTGAGTTTTAATCTAAACAGGCGCGAAAACTTTGACAACAAATGTGGGAAGATGATTAAGGTTTTCAGATGGTTTACTCGTGGAAATATACAGCCTTAATATTTATCCTGTTGCCTTTCGTTAACCGTCCAGTGTGCGACAGTTTTCCTGGAGGTCTGTGTGCTAGATCGGGAGTACACTCGCCACTAATTACAGGTGATGGAATATCGTACGAGTAACGTTAGTCAGAACATGGGTCTTTAATGATATCGGACTTAAAATCCTGCAAAACATTTTCTGTCTTTTCATACCGTACAATAGGATTTTCCGCACATTTTTCTAGTAATCGCCAAATGGTACCAGGACAGGAACTAGGCCCTGCTCCGTTTAAATATGAAAAAAAGGTGTTTTAAAGGCAATTCATTCGTGTGTAAAAGGCATATGATCCATTGTAAAGGTTGATACAAACGCTTTTTTTTTACAGCACTGTTATCTTCTAACTGCCTTCGTTTTTCTAACTGGAATCGACTGAGTGTTATTTTTAAAAAAAATTGTTAAATTATCGCTGTATTTTCGTGAGAGCTCACCCTCCCCCCCCTCCGATAAGGTTTCTCCGGTGATTTATAAGGAAAAAAAAGAAGGGAAAATGGGGAAGGGAAAAGAAGGAAAAAAAAAGAAGGGAAAAAAAGAAGAAAAAAAGGGAAAAAATTGTGTGTCTGCCTCTGCCTTGAGTTTCTTGTTGTACTCGTGTTTTTTTTTATTAATATCATCGTATAGTTTTATATTGGCTTCTTCTCTGTATGGCAGATGTTTTGTGTTTCTTAGTAGTTGTAGTATCTTTGTAGTTGAGTCTTATATTTTGTAATGTCATTGTAATGTTTTCTTTTGTATTGTTGTTTCCACCCCCTCTTTTTTTTTTTTTTTTGAGATAAAGCTTGTGGGTTCGGTACTCTCGATGGGTGCCCTTGGTTCGGGGTGGCCCTTATTTTTCCCCTTGGGGAATATTCCGGCATAAACCGCCTTCGGCGGTCGCCTTCCCCTAGTGGGTGTTCCCCTTCCCCCCCCCCCCCCCTCCGAGCCAGAATTGTGTGAAGTACCAGGGCCTCATGCTGTCATAATCAGGTCCTGCATACGATGACAGATTGTACAGTTAAATTATAAGTACTACGAATCAGCTTTACAACAAATTCCTTAAGTTGTCGTCTACTTTATTAATTTAATTTCTTATTCTACTGATTTATATAAATCATCATGTAAGTAACTTATAGTCACATTTTTTATAAAAGCATTTACAATTTCGCTTTCCATTTAATATAAACTTCGCATAAGAAGTCACACCGCTTAGTAAGTGATTTTTAAGTGTCCCCGAGAGTGATGTACTAAAAAGCTTTGACTAGGGGCGTAGCCAAAGGGGGTTAGGGGGGTCCTAACCCTCTCCCATGAGGAATTTTTTGCATAAAAAAAGTATATTCTTCACTTTATCACACACATGTATGCATATATGTGAGTTGCAGTAGTCGTAACCTCCCGAAAAATTTCTGGCTACGCCACTGGCTTTGACTATATTTATAATTTTCGTGACTTGAATGAATCCCGAAGGCACAAACCAGTATGTTAACTCAATGGAAATTTCGTAGAGTGATCATACCAACGAAGTGGTATGCGTCGTTCTCACTCAGAGAAAGAGTGCAGTCTTGTTGTCTGCCTTGGGTTGCAACAGGGGCTACAGGCAGGAAATAACGACAAGCACGAAATGGAGAACCGCTGTTGTCGCGGCCTTGCAACAATGTGTACGAACTGGTTCAGGAGTCAATGAAACACTAAACATTCTATTTTTAATCACTGTCTTGAGAACCTACATCAATGACTTTTTAATTTGCATGGTGCATCCTCAAGGCAGAAACCAGTACAAAGACTCACTCAAAAGAAATTTCCAAATGACCATACCGGCGAAGTGGTATGCATCGATCTCTCTAAGAGAAAGAGCGCGGTTTTGATGTCTGACATGGGCGCTGTTTTACCTAGGTACGCGCCACCGAAACCAAATTACATGCAATACATCAGTTAAAACAAAAGGAAACCAAACGCTATACAAGAAAAGAAAAACATTTATTAAATTTTCCAGCTACACTCACTCTTGCTGAGACAACCTCTCCGGATTGCACAAGATGAATCGTTTGAGGCGGCTGGGAAGGTGCAGGAGCTCGACTGCTGCAGGCAAGGTGACGGCAGCATTCAGCACGATGGTGCGCCTCACCGTGCAACGGCACAGGTGCGACAGGCGCCTCGGCTCGTACGCACGGCGGCCGAACAGGCGGACAAATGTATCGACTATCTGGTCGACCGCGTCCGTCCTGCTGTCGTCGTGTATCCACAGGAGCAAAAACTCTCGTACTTCTTCCTCCGACACCAGGGGATCAGGAAGCGTATTCCAGTACGCCTCCAGACAGCGGACGAGTGTCTCCCTGTCCCTCTCGGGCGAATGACCCACCGCATACAGGGACAACAGGATGTGGGGTAGGCGGACGGGGCCCCTCTGGTTTCGGCTGCTCATACGACTGTCGTACTGGATCTTAATCTCGTAGAAGGTGTCGAGTCGTGAAAAATCAGGAATTCGCGGCGTATTAGGAGTCTTGTATAAATTGTATAGATAAACACTAGAAGAAAAGCAATAAAATAAATAAACATGTCAACAGGAAAATCCAGAGTGAACGAAATAGAACTCTACTGCTTAAAGAAAGAAAGAAAAAAAATTCTAAAATTCTTCCCGATTTTATTTACGCACTCGGCTGGAAGAATTTCAGATTTTTTAAAAATCTATTCAATCAATTCTGCTATATAAAGGAAAATGATATCTGTAAGTGCTCATATAGACTCCTGTTCCCATATTTTTGTTTCTGAAAATTGCAACCATTGTTGTTTGGCCCCTAGAGGTGAAATGTTTTGGATGAATGCGTATTGGAAAATCTAAAGTACCCATTTCAGTTAAGAAATCGGATCCTTGATCGGAATTTAATTCTATGTTAAAATATCCTACTAAAACAGCCTTACAATCATCCTCCTTCAGTAACGTTTCGAATGTAGTGTCTAATTTATCTTCATTACAAATTCGAGGACTAGAGTATGTAACTGCACGTCACACTTTATCTTGAATATACGCAATGACCATTTGAACACCATTGATCTAGCTCGTGTAGGCACGGGCAAAGCGTTTCATTAAGTTTTCCTCTATAAAAATCGTAACTCCAGATAGTTTTCTGTTTTGGAAACCCTGTCTATCCATTCGACCAAAGTGAATCCAGTTAGACCAAAATATTCTGAGGGACCCCCAAGGGGGGCGCAGAGCATTTGCAGGGGGACGCGAAAAAAACCAAAGAGCATGTAGTGTTGTATGTTTTTTTAAGAAAATCATCTTATTTAATCTCATTTTTACTCAAAAATATCCAGTTCGACCGACAAGGAATCCATTTCGGCCAAAATATTCCGCGGAACCCCCAAGGGGGGCGCAGAGCATTTGCAGGGGGTCGCAAGAAAAACCAAAGAGCATGTAGTGTTGTATGTTTTTTTTAAAAAATCATCTTATTTAATCTCATTTTTACTCAAAAATATATTCATTTTCGCTTAAAATGTTCATTCAATCTTTACCGATAACATTATTTTGTAGAAAACTAGGGGCCAAGGCCCCTAGCCCTTTGAGCATCTTAGAAATGGGCAAGTAATGTAAAGTTGTTTTCACGGTAAAATTTTCAAGAGCCTTTAAAATTATTGAAAAAAAATTTTTTTTTGGATAGGAAGATTTGTAATTATTAAAAAATCAACTTCAAAATATGTATAACATTAAGTTTTTTTTTTAATAATACGTGAGAGTTATAAACAATTTAAATAGTAAATGCTTTGCTGTGAAAACTGGAATGCAGTTGACGGGATTTTACGTCACAGCCGCTTGGAGGGCTAGACTCGCTACGCTCGCTTTTCGTATGAGGCATTTGGCCCCTAATAAGGCTTATTCGTAAAAAAGACAGAATTTCGACAGACAAATCCCAAAGATTGGATCAGATAGAATGTTACTGAACTACACGTCGCTTGGTTCTTGCATGTTCATTGGCGATAAAAATTTAAACTTCACACTACAGTAGACCACTCCAATATATCACGGTAGATATTTTGTTATTAGCAATCCGTGTTGTACTGGGTCCTGAGCTATACTCCACCTGTAGTGCGGACTCTGCGTATAATCGCTGGAAAAATTATTTGCATTCCTCAGAAACACAATGATATTTAATGTTGCCATTCAAAAGTTATATTAATTAGGAGCTAAAGCGTAATAAAATCAGTACATCTGTTTCAGCTGTATTTTTAATAATGTAAAACCTATTGGGCATCTTGCGAATTTGTTACCCATGGCGATTTTTCATTATTTGGCGACTTGCGTACATGTAAAGTTAATAAAAGCTACGGAACAGATAGGATAGCTTGCCACCCATGGCGACTTTTCATTATTTGGGGATTTACACATGCTCACAACCTAGAATTACTGTTCATGTAAGGTTACCGTAAAACCGTTATCCATATTTTCATTTACATAATCGTTTGCAGATTGGCGTACTCAGCACCACGAATTATACCATCTCGTCGCGCTAGCCAATATCTAAAGTGTACTATAACTGCTATAATGGCATAGTTAACGCCGCCAAATATTTCTACTGGTAGCAAATAATTCAGCTGGACGAGAACCGGCTTTAAAATAATCTGCATAATAATAAGATATTAGTTATTCTGTTTTGGAAAAACGAATAATCGTTCATTCTAAACTCCTGTTGTCTAAGCGAACTTACTATTTTAAAATTGTTAACTTTGTGTAACACATTTTGAGTTACTTATTTCATATAGTTTTTATTTTGACGTAAAATGGGTGTATTTCTACTTCATGTTTGACAATTTCACGTGATACTACATACTTGGAAACGCTTTGTTGCAAAGGAATGAATGATTTTATGCCAAATCTGGCAACTATTCTGTTTATTTTTTCAGTTTTTTATTAATATCTTCTAAAATAATTCGATTTTCGAAATGTAAGTCAGTTTATCAGGTTCCTCGGAATTTTTCGAATCTGTGGGCACCTTAGTCGAAACTTAAATCCCCATGGTTTAGGAGAAGATAGGCCAAGAGGATTTGACAGCGCCAGCGGCCTTTACTTTTTTTTAGAATAGAGAGATTATTGTAATTATATATATATATATATATAGATTTAAAGAATAAATTACAATGAATTAAAAATATAAATATTTGTTATTGTGTTATTTTATATTCCAGCATCGTTCAGAGCGCTCCATGCCTCTTCCACTCATATACCACATCCTCATACACTAACAATAAGTTAAGCATTTCTTTCTACTAAAATAATACTAGGAATAATTTATATGGCAAAACAACGTTTGCCCGGTATGCTAGTAATTAAATAATAAAATTTAATGTAAAATAAAGCCATTAAAATAAAACCATAAAGCACATTGTCATCGCCATTTTCCGGAAACAAACCGCCGTGTTAGGTTTACCATATCTTAACTTCGGATAATCAAACGGCGTTGTTACCATAATGGCTTCCTTTATCGTGCCAAGAAAAAGTCTTCATATTATTTAAAATATAGAATGATAGTATATATATTATATATATATTGAAAAGTCTTAAACTTATTGCCAGTTTTTGAATAATCACAATAAACAGAAAAGTTTACTTTCACTATTAAACTGCTTCGTTTTGCGGTTCCAAACGGGAAATTTATGAACATGTTTAAATGTTTATAATTACGTTTTTGAAGGAATGTTAAAATTTTTGGTTCATTTTATCCAAGTAAATAATTCTTCTAAACTCTGTGATGTCAAAGTCATGTTTCTGATCAAGTTACCCATCTTCTGTCTTTTAAAAGTAACTGTTAAGTACTCAAAATTTTCACGACTTAAACAAGAAATATGCCACTGGTCCAAAAAAGTGATTCGACGTAATCAAGTAACAGTGAAAAATAACCAATATGAACTTGCATTTGCTGGGTTATACTTAAAGGTATGCTGATGTTTATTTAATGTTAATCATGAAAAGTGAAACGTAGTACAAAAATTATTAAGTTTCATTAGGTAAAATACTTTTTTTTTTTTTTTTTAAGATGAACAAATCTATAAATATAACAATCATTTTAAAATTTTAATACGTGTCTGTAGCAGGCTCTGATTATCTTACGGACACTTGATACACGTGCTCTGGACACACATGCAGAAATAGGCCAAAATATTGAATTTAACACGATATACAACTGAGCCAGCTAAAGGACACAAAATTTGAAAAGTGCCCTGGCACAAAAATTTTACAGTCAAAGTGAGGCCCTGGTTCGTAGACAGACATAAACTAGATATAAAAAGAATGAAAACATTTTAAATTAATTAGTACTAATGTGAAGGTGTTAGAGTTAGTAATTTTTTTTTTTTGAGGAAGAGGGGACTCAAAATTAAGTTGCGCCTCGGGCCTCCCAAGAGCTAAATCCGCCACTGCATACACTTCCATGCTAAACTTCATTACAATATAAATGAAAATAATTGCAATACTTACAATACGTATCTTTAAACTGACAAGATTTTTTGTATAATAAAACTTACAAAAAGAGGCTCGGACGCCGGCTCCCGGATTTTGATCATATGATGATGGGTTGTAGAGGACCCTTAGTTGAGCAAAATGCCAAGGAATTCCCTACCAACTATCGAGTATTTAGAGAAAATTCCAACTAAATTTTTAGGAATTTAATTTTTTAATAAATGAGAAATTTGTTGAAAGGTACACAAATTTGGAGCCCTTGAAATGGGTGGACCCAGGGCAAGTACCCCGGTTGTCTGCCGATAAACAGGCTCTAGAACTTAAGAATAAGTAATCTACTTACACATCTGAGTTGAAGAGCAAAGCAAATCCCGGCATATCATCATATTCTTCAATCTCCGGTGACTCTGTCTACATGCCTGCGTCCAGACCGTATGTCAGAAGCGTTCTCAGGAAGCGGAGATCCTTTGTAAAGAAGGCATGCAGAAGCATTTTCGGAGGTGCCGAGATGTAAAAAGCTGGTTCACTCTCCAGGAGAGTGCTCAGGAGGCGGAGGAACAGTGTGTCTCTGGCTGTGTCGCGGTTATACCTGGAACTGCACCTGAAGTAAGCCTCGAGTATCTTGCAGACGACGTCTTTGCTTCGACAACCAGGGGGTAGCAGCAGCATGTCCAGGAGGCGTTCTGTTACCGCGTCCATGAGAGTTTTGTCTCTGAGGAGAGCCAAGTGGTGCTCCTCGCGAAGTATGGACTCGAACACCTCGTCCCACGACTTTACTTCTCGTTTCTCGGCGAGAACAGACAAGTAATCCCTCAGAGCTTTCTCCGACTCCTGCACGAGATTCTCTATGCCCATGTATCTAGTGTGCCACTTGCAAGGTGAGTCGTCTGAGCGAGCCATTGATGATTTAGTTAGTAAAATGATCCTACACGAGTCACTTCAAAATTCATGCGGCAGCACGAAGCAGAACGGTAAGCCTGCAGATGACTCAGTATGAGTTCCACGTGGTTGGGAGATGAGATGAGATCACTTGGCCGCCCGCAAAAATGTCAAAATACCTCTGACGATTTTGCAGAGGGGTTCGACTCAGTGGGAAAAGTCTGTCAGCTGATCACCTGTGGAGGTAGGGAACGTTGTTATTGGCCTACGCTACCACTCTCCCCTTAGCCAGGTTAGGCATCGACCTTGAAGTGAAATTGACGGAGCGCGCTTGCGAGCGGGGAGCATTTTCGCCAATCCCAACCGCCCGGAAGAATACCGCGTCTGCGCATGCTCAGCGAGATCGAGAGACCGGAAACCGCACAGAGCTTTAAGGACGGTGCTGGCGCCATCTGTTCGGTGAAAATGTAGTTAGTTTATAATTGTGATAATGGATATAGTGATAATGAATTAATCAATAAATTATCCTTTAAGAAAAAGGAAAATGCCACATAATTTGGAAAAATGTGTTCATGCAAATAAATCTTTAGGAAAATAAACAAGAGTATGTTTTATAAATAATGCAAGAGTTTTATGTTTTATAAATAAACAAGAATATGTTCTAGAAATAATGCAAGAGTCTTATGTTTTATAAATAAACGAGAGTATGTTTTATAAATAATGTATGATTTGTAAATCTTTATTTTGTATATTTAAAATCGTCTTTTTTAATTAAGATCTTTTTTAAATAAGAGTTTTATGTTTTATAAATCTTTATTTTGTATATTTAAAATCGTCTTTTTTAATTAAGATCTAAATGCGCATGCATGCATGCAGGATAAATTTTTAAATTCAATCCTTGGTGGAAGAATACAATGCAAATTTTAAATAAATTTTACCTAAATCTAATAAGAGATGATATGTACATGCATGACAACAATTATTCCTCCACAACTGTATATATATATTTTTTTTTCATTGTGCTCTGTGTTTGTGGTTAAATTTTCTAATTTACAATTTTGTGGTATTAAAATAAACTAGAAATAATTATGGTGTTATATAACTTATTTATTGCAAAATTAAAGTAAGCTTTTATGTGGTATTTCTCGTCTTAAGGGTAAGCTTTTAAGTTTTGAAATCACTTTTTTCTATCATCTCGTGTTGCATTTTACTTTAATTATTTATATGCTTTTACTTTTATGCATTTTTAAAGTAGGATTACACTCCTCTATAAGGGTCCTATGTAAAAAAAGAAAAAATTTTGTTTATGTTGTATGTTATGAAAAAACATACCTTCTGGCTCATAAATCAATTTAGGAAGCTTTCAAAAAATTTTTCAAATGCTTAAAAAAGAAAAAGAAAGTCACAGATTATATTATAAAACATATATCACTGTAAAATGAGATGAGATTTTCTTTTAAAGTAATTGTGTATGTGTGTGAATCACAATAAAAGTAAATTATTATTCCAAATGTTTTAAATTTCTTTTATGCATTCTATTCATATTCCTTTTATTTGAGATGTTTTTTGCTGTTTCCTAAGAGGAAAAAAAATGTTTCTGATTTATATTCTTTTTTCTCCAATAAAATAATTGAAAACTAAAAAATATTACTATATACTGAGTAAGGGTATTTATGTTTCAAATCACTTCACTATTTTATATAAATTACCAGAAATTCCATGTATCATTATTTCAAAATTTCTTTTGTATTAGTTTTGTTATGTTATTGCTAAATAAACTTTTTTTTATATATAAAGACTACATTACTTGTGCTTTTGTATGTTCATAAGACACAATGTTAATAATTATGTAATGTTAATTTTGCAATTTTCTTTGAATGTTACTGCTACTGAAAAACAATAGACACACAGTAATAAGCGATTTTTTTTTTTTTTTTTTGAGTTCAACATAAGAATATTGTTTTAATACTAAAGAATACTTCAGTATTATAATACTATTACAATTTACTATTGTAAATAGTATAATTTCACCGAACATACATTTTCACCGAACAGATGGCGCCAGCACTGTCCTTAAAGCTCTGTGCGGTTTCCGGTCTCTTGATCTCGCTGAGCATGCGCAGACGCGGTATTCCTCCGGGGGGGTTGGGATCGGCGAAAATGCGAGCGGGGAAACCAGTTTTTGCCTCGAACATCTCCAGCCAGTTGGTCACGTGAGATTAGGGTGTATCAAGGAGGATAGAACAGACCGGGAGACACTACAAGCAGCTTCCGCAATATAATCCGATGAAGCCGGGGGGGAGGAGCCTAAAACGCGTCCAGCAGGTAGCCTTCAATGGCGGACAAGGAAGAGGGAAGGCGAAGACTTTCCTCTATGCTTCGTTCTACCCCCAGTGTGGAGTAGAATACGTTTAGCAGGAGACAAAATAAATAAATAACGCAATATTCGAATACAAGGATTTATTTAACTTTGAATCTAATTGTTGAATCACAACATTAAAGCTCCTGACGAGGAGAAAAAATGTTTAGTTCATTTTCAGACAGTAAATTTTGCTAGGTGGTTGGGATTTTTTCTTTTCTGTTGTTAATTTTATTAGTTATATAGGTTTGGTGTTTCATAATCAGGGTTTAATTTCTAACAAAAAAAAGTACAGGAGTTTCCACTTGGACTGGTTCTTCCATTCTGAGTTTTCCAGCCGCTACTGAACGTAAAAAAAAATTACGTAGAGAACAAGAAAAAAAAACCAAAACAAAGCATAACATCGTTCTATTTTTCCTGTTCAAGCTTCCCTTTTGATGGGGATAATCAGGGTGTGAATTGACGGGGGGGATGCCGGGGATCGTCCCCGGCTGAAGAATGTAATATCCCTGGCTAGAGAAATATTAATGGATCCCTGCCAGGGATACTATTTATCCCCTGCTGAAGAAATATTAAACTGGTGAGTGAAGATTTGGGATTGAAGTCAAGAAGTCAAAATGAAGGTGGTATGTTATCGTTTGTTACTATACTCTAAGGCGACTGCCTTAAAATTTCGTCGCTTTTCTAAGCTAAAAACCCTCAAGGGTGGCTTCCAATATAGGTACATTGTATGTAGCTTGTGTATCTGTGAATCCATAGAACAAACAATCTATGACTTTTGTTTGAATATAAGTCAGTTCCCACACGTGTCGGCGACTGCATTTGTCCAGTAATATCATGTGAGGGAAGCATTTAGACCTTCCCTCCTTCTTCTTTTCAATTGTCCCCCCCCCCCCAGGAGAATGTTTACTTTCAAATGTCCCGCCCCCCTGGAGAAAATGTTCAGTTCGCACCCTGGGGATAATACATGTCCCCAATCATCCTCTGTACACAAGTTCTTGGTAGTACGTTGGTGCATATTACATATTTATATAGTTTGAACTAGAGTCCCTTTTTGAACTGAATCAACACACGCACACACGCAAAAAATATTCTCTAGTTTTATTTATAATTTTACTGTCGTTGTCGACCAACAGATGGAGCAATCAGCCCACGATATCTGTTATCCTTGTGCTGAGAAAACAACTACAGATTAAAATATTAAATTCTTAAGCGACATGTTCATTCAAATTTCCTAATTTTCATACTTATCAATGCATAAAAGGTTAATAAATTTACCCTTATGGATTTAGCAAAACATTTTTCTTGCGCTCTAATATATTTCTCGCTCTAATATCACTGAAGTACTAAAAATTAAATTCCAAAATTTATTATTTTTACACATTAATCGAATTCATTGCATGGATTCCACTAAATATGTTTTTAATTGCTAAGAAATAAAACAAATCCGATCGCTCTGCCTTAATCACGAGATAATTCCATGTAATTAAAATACGGGCTGCTTATTAAAACTAAATTAACCCGAATAAAATTCCGGAAATACCGACGTACGAAATTTTCACTCTTCGCAGTGTTGAAAAGTATTTTCTCTCTCTGAATATCTATATATTCTTAAGCTACTATTTTCAACTAAACTTAATCCTTTATATATATGTAATGTATAAAAAGGTAGTTTGGGTTTTACTAGTTTGGGTCTTGTTCAAGCGGGTACTTTCACTGTAAGTTTTGCTTTCCTGTCATACTTGCCACGCGCGCTCTGGAGCTATGTTTTATTTCTTTAGTTAATTGCCAAATACCAGGTCTTCGATTCTGTGTTCTTTTCGTTCTACACGTGTTCCCACGCCTTTGTAACCCCGGATGCAGGTCATGTTAATAAATGTATGTAATTTGATTAGAGATAAGAGAGAGGCGCAGTTATGTTTTAGCAACCCACGTGGTATGGTAAGCGTACATACCCCTGCACCTCGAAAATCGACAGACTTCTGCCACTAGAACTGCTTAATTAATCCACGCGGATTTTCGCACCCGTCTCCCCTCCCCTCCTCTCACTCTATACTGTAACTTAAAGATAATGTTCAATTAACCGTTTTACCCGCCTTAACTCTGGAACTTCACTGGAATATCTGACACTTCATATATGTTAATCACATAGTCTATTAAAAAATATTTGAATATAGCTGTTTTTTCCCAAGAATAACGAGAGCATAAAACAATTTAAATAAAAAATTAGAAAATTTTCTGATATTTAATTAATATTGTAACACTAAACTCTATTTTGTCCTTCAGCAACCGCACTTATGTCTTCGTAACAATCGAGACGACAGCCCCTTGGCTAAGGGTCTCAATCAACCAACCTCTCAAATGAAATCAAAGATTGTTTTAGAAAGTTCTCAACTTAAACTGTTCACAAACATTTCAGTAGCACTTTGGTATATTACAGATCAGTGTCGGCTCCTCCATTTGAGCACATGGGCACGTGAATCCGTGAAGGAAAAACTAAAGAATAAACACAATAACAAATCAAATTAAACACAAATATTAAGTACACTTCTAGATTTTTGTGAATTTAAAACGTGAGTTTTACTCTCTCCCCCACACTATTATTAAATACGCTTATTATAGCTAACGCACTGTAGTGTAGATTACTACAGCACAGTCTTTAATCGATCGCACGTGCGAACGGAAAATTTTCCTTCTGAACCGTTCGTTCTCTGGGAACAGAAGAAGGAGACAGCTGGAAAGAAGTACGGCGCTGCCAGGGGCGTAGCCAGAAATTTTTCATGGGGGGAGTTACGACTACTGCAACTCATATATATGTATACATATGTGTGATAATATAGTGAAGTATATACATTTTGTATGGCAAAAAATTTCTCATGGGGGGGGTTATGACCCCCTTAACCCCCCCCCTTGGCTACGCCTCTGGGCGCTGCTGATATTCCGTTCGCACATTTTCAATGTGCACACAGGGCCACTTTTTTTCGTTATCTCTTCCGGATTTTCACTTGGTTTGTTACGTTCGGTTAGTTAATTAATTTTTATTTGATTTTCTTATTATTTCCTTTATTTCTATCATTTTTCACTACATTATTTTTTTTACAAACTAGTGTAAATAATTAAGATGGGAATAAAAGACGTGTTTTGAGCTAAAGCAATCATATTTTTCAATATTGTCCATTGAAAAAAAATTGGAATATAATGAATCAAGACAACACCTTCGCTAAAAATTATCCTGGTGAGATCAAATATGTAAGATCAAATATGACTTGATTTCTTTCAGTTGCGTGCATTGTTTTCCTTTCACTGCTGGAAACGAAAATATATTTTAATTTGTAAGGTGCGTCGTATCTGCATATTTAATTTTCGAAAATTGTATTGTGAACCTCCATTTAAATAACTCACGAGCCGCCATTGTTTCAGATATATATTTTAAAGTAATACAAAAACAAAAATAACCGCTACATATGTACTGTGCAACAAATATATTTTGGTCAATATACTTTTACACGAATAACAAAACTGGAAAATGAATTATTTCAGTATGTTTATGAACAGTTTTTGCGCATTACAGTGAAATAAAAAAATTAAAATTCCATTTACGTTAAGATATAACGGGTTAAAATATTGGATCCATGGTCATATGAATATGCACTGGCAGCTGTAATTGTAGATTTCATCGTAAACTTATTTTATATCATATTCAGAAACTGATTTAGTTATTGTTTGGTTTGTATTAAAATAATTTAGATGATATCAAACGTATAATCAATGAAAAATAAGCCGTGTCAATGATAAATATTAAACTTTCAACAATAGCCTCAGGCTAGCTCCACCATGGCCGAGTGGATAAGACACGCAAAATTGTAGACTGCTGAAAAGTGAATGTTCGGGCCCCATCACGCGGATGTCGATCTAACGGTTTGGAGTTTTGGTCGGTTTTCACCAGATGCAACGTGAATACGCGTTAGAACCCCTTTAAAAGTCCTCGGACCAAGGCACCACCCATCCTAGGCTGAGCGCCCATGCATAGCGTTGCCACGACAACACGAACAAAGAAACTGGACTAAGGCTAAAGGATAGCTGAAAATCTGTATTTTGTATGTTATTAGTATCCCTATGTGCTGTCAGTCTGCCTGAGGAGCGATGCATTGGGCTGAGGACTTTTTTAAATGTTTCAGCGCGTATTTGCGTTACGTCTGGAGAAGACCGTCCGATATTGCAGACTGTCGGATCAGCAGACGCGCGGGAGGCCAGAACCTTGCACCTTCACACTTCAACTGTCTACCTATGTTCAGTGTTTTATCCAGTTGCTCATTACAGTATCTAATGGTCGGCTACATTTCTCGTATCCCCCCTGTACCTTTTGTACCGCCAACTGTTAAATTTTAAACTTCCTGATTTTGGGAGGTTGGAATTTCTTTTTTAACTGAAAGAGGTGGTCTTTTGTGCTAGCAGAAGCGATTGCTTTGCTAACTATCTTTTACTGTGTGTTGTTTTCAGTGCTGGATTTAGAAGTGTGGAGGCCCTGGGGCAACACAGAAGTGGCGGCCCCTATTTACCGGGTGTCCCATAAGTCCGTAAATACTTTAAAAATGCATAAAAGTTTAAAGAATGGATATTTTCGAATACGGTTTGCGGAAAAGTCATTCTCGTAAAGGGGATTTTTTTTTTTAGGAAAAAATTAGTTACATTTTCCTACGATAGATGGCGCTGTACTCAAACAAATCTCGGAAAATATGCAAATCAGAGTCCTATAAAATGCAGGGAGAAAAACTGAGCTTTTATTCTTCATTTCCCTGTTATTGAAATTTGCGTATGTGCATAATGATGTTGACATTGGTAGATACACACTGAGATAATAAGACTTCACTGTTGGTGAAGTTTTATTATCTCAGCCAGGAATCAGCGGCTGAAGCTTTACGAAGGTTTCTCGGGCGAAGAAGAAAATGAAAAAAGTGTCAGGTCCTATAACTCCTGCTTGACTAATTTCCCTCATACGGGGAAATGAAGAATTAAAGCTCAGTTTCTCTCCCTGCATTTTATAGAACTCTGATTTGCACATTTCCGGAGATTTGCTTGAGTACAGCGCCATCTATTGTAGGAAAATGTAACTGATATTTTTTCTCAACACCCAAAAAATCCCCCCTTCACGAGAATGGCTTTTCCCCAAGCCGTATTCGAATACATAAATTCTCTAAATTTTTATGCATTTTTAAAGTATTTACGAACTTATGGGACACCCGGCATTTGTCAAACAAGTTAACATTTTCTTCGACGACCAGTGTGGCAAAGTAGGTTCGCCGTTTATCTCATAGCCTAGAGGTCCAGGGTTGGATTCCCGTGGAGGTTGATCTTATTTACGAAAAAAATGTCTACTTCTTGTCTCAGAGAACTGACTTTCCATTGTCAGAGTATCATTTAAAAAAAAAAGTATTTTGCGCATAAATCGGTAAAGAAATCAACAAGAAAATTACGTACTGTGAGAAAATTAGGAAAATTTTTTAGAAAATTTTAGTATTGTGTAGGTAGTTGGAAATTTTTACGTATTAGGAAATTTTAAAAAATTTTACGAGCGAAGACTTAGGAAATTTTAGGTATAGGAAATTTTAGTTAGGAAATTTTACGTATTGTGGGGGCCCTTCTCTTGTGAAAATTCCGGGGCTACAGCCCCGTTTGCCCTCCCCTAAATCCGGCCCTGGTTGTTTTACACAGTTTTTAATTAATTTTAATACTAATTAACGTCACACCGATTGCTTTTTGAAAATATCTTAAATCATATCTTTTGTTCTACTATCTTGCCTCCTTAGAGACTTTCATAAAGCTTAGCTCTCAACGAAAGAGCTTAATTGTAATGAATATCGGTCCAGAAATAAAAGTTAATTACTGACGGAACGCGTAAAAGAATGGGGAGATGTCTGTTGCCACGGGTTTTATAAAGAAAAAGAAAAAAATGCACTATCCACGCAGATCAAAGCAGGGAGGCGTTAACTTAATTAATTGTGAGCTCGGGGGCGTAATGGCTATTCAGGAAATAATCTCGTCACCTAAAATCGCTTTTTTTTTTTTACTATAAGGAAAGCTGTGACAAGATTATGAGAGATTCAAGTGAAAAATCGCATTGCATTCATTTTATACATTTTCTATAAGGACAGGGTTTAATTTCTGGAAGCAAGACACACTTATTTGTTGCATTGTAAATTCCAATGTTAAATGCACACTTTATTGTAAAATGAATGTAATTTTAATTTTCCATTGTATATCTGTATAAAATGCATGTATGTATATATACCGGGTGATCCAAAAGTCAGGACAAACTTTAAAAATTAATAATTCGAAAAGGAATGAAGATACAAAGATACGGTTTACACCATACGGATGGAAAAGAAACCGGGTTTTGTGTGGCAACGAAACGAAAATAGTTCTCTTGGTGTCCAACAGATGGCGCTGTCGGATTTCTGATATAGGATTATGCAAAGCGATAGGCGATATAAAAGGGAGCAACAGGAGCAGGTAATGGTAGTCGAAGCTTGATACGCATGGAAATGCTGTCCATAGTTCAGAAAGCCCTCTTAGTCAAACTTTATTATAAGAATGCGGAAAGTACCACAGCGGCATTGCGAGCATATCGCTACATGAAGGACATGCGAGGCAGAAAAGGACCAAGAACGCCTTCTGCATTGATCAAATTGATGAAGAAATTTAAATCTACCGGATCTTTGGCGTCACGTGCAAGAAGTGGTCGTCCCTCAACAGCCGCTGCTGTTGTCACGACAGTGGAGCAGACGGTGCAATCCATGTCGGCGATTTCTGCACATGGGGAGAGCAGTGCCCGAGAAGTTTCGAGGCAGACAGGAGTGTCGTAAGTGTCTGGAGAGCACTGCGAATAACTCTGAAACGGTATTCCTAAAAGTTGCAAAATAACCAAGAACTGAAACCTCCTGACTTCGACTCTCGTCGAGATTTTGCCATTTGGGTATTCAATAAAATGGAAGAGCAGCACGACTGGCTTCACACTGTGCTTCGGACAGATGAGGCGCATTTCACACTTTCTGGCGCTGTTAACACCCACAATTGTCGAGTGTGGACCACAGAAAATCCACATGTATTTGTTGAGGTACTCTTGCTACAGCCTAAAGTGACAGTCTGGTGTGGCTTCACTGCTGATTTCATAATTGGTCCATTTTTTTTTGCAAGGAAGTCGCACAGACGGATTTCAAAACGGTTTCTGTCACTGGTCAGCGATATGCAGGACTGTTACAGAACAACATTACTCCTGAACTGCAAGCGCGACAGGCACTTCAAACAGTCACTTTTATGCAAGATGGAGCACCGCCTCCTATTGCTCTGCCTGTGCAACATCTGCTACGCTCAACATTTGGGGAGGATCGCATTATCAGTCGCTGCATGGCCTCCAAGATCTCTCGATCTTATGCCCTGTGACTTTTGGCTGTGGGGAATTCTTGAAGTCAAAAGCGTACCGCGACCAACCGGCATCACTAGCAACACTGAAAGATGTCATCTGCCATCCGCGAAAATGTGTCTGCCGTAACGCAAGAAATGCTACTAAGTGCTGTGAACGTCAGACTCGTCTCACAACTGTACTTCTGAATGATGGGCAGAACATTGAAAATTTACTTTAGAACCAATTGACAGTAATTTAGCTGACTTGTAAGTTGTCAACATTTTTTCATTTGTACCGTATTTACTCGTGTATAACGCGCACTTTTTTTTTTTCAAAAATTTAAGGCAAAAACTCTGGGTGCGCGTTATACTCGGAATAATTTTTCACTGCTGCATATAATTACACGATATAGGTTTGAATCAAGAAAAGTACTCAAAGAAGAAAATAAAACTGGGAAAATCTTACTTAATCGAAGTCATTTCTTGCTACATATATTTCCCCCTCCTAACACTTATTTCATACAACAGTGCTAGAAACATCACATTTATTAATATAATTAGCAATCCTCATTGGGGTTGGGTTGGGTCTGAGACTGGGTTGGGTTGGCCCTTTTTTGAGTGGGGGAAAAAAATTCAGAATCATTCTTCTTTATCTTTTTCTTTGAGCTAACTGACGAATGTAATGCCCAGTCCAAAACTGACAAAAGAAGCAAGGAAATGCTGGTAGTTCAGGTATTTGGAGAGCTGGACTAATAATTTTGAATGGAGTTTAAGTTAAGAATCTACAAAGTCTTTTGAATGTCAAATTTATGGTGCGCGTTATACACGCGTAAACACGGTAAATCATCTTTTGGTGAAATTAAACACTATAGCGCCATCTGTTGTTCGCCAACAGAACTATTCTCGTTTCGTGTTCTCACAAAACCAAGTTTCTTTTCCATCCGTTTGGTGTAAGCCGTATCTTTGTATCTTGATTCGTTTTCGAATTATTAATTCTTAAAGTTTGTCCTGACTTTCGGATCACCCGGTATATTAATGACTACGTCATTTTATCTCTCACCCCCTTTATTCAAAATTGTCCGAAAAATGTGTCCCAAAAATGCGACATAATTTTACATATATTTAAATACTATTAGTTCACAACAGCTTTAATATAATTTTACAATATTTCGTAATCTGTAGAATATGCATCACGTGCATTTTTCTATAAATAGGTTACAATCATAAAAATTTCAACAGCTTGAGAAAATTGTTGAGTATTGAATTGTTTATTTTTTTTTTTATTGTGCAATGTCTTATCCTCCTGAATTCTGTATCCCTCAATAAACAGTTATTTACTTAACTGTAACTATGCTCGATCACACATTCATTTTACTTCTTCTATACTTTTTTCCTTCTTGATGTTACTTGTTATGTGATGCGCCTGTTTCTTCCGTTCTAATTTTTAAAGTAAATGTTATGTTAAAATCCCACGCTTACTACGTTTGTGCCATAACTCTGCTAACATTTCTGAAAGGTTATGGACACCAGATGGATTAATTTATTTATTGGCTGATTTTTAATGTTCGTTTCAAGGCTACATCATTCATGTTCAAAATGGCGACTGGTACTTGGCGAATTGAAACGCTGAATAAAGATAATTACGAAACATGGAAACATAAAACATGGACTCATAAAATTAAGGATGCATCAAGAATAACTTGTAAAAGGTGTAAACGCATCGGGCACTGGGCTAGTGAATGTGAAAGTGGAAAAAAGAATAATTTGAAACATAAGCCTAACAGCCTGGGATTCTTATCCACTCTGGATGACTCGCCAATAGGGTTACCAGGTGAAATACAGCAACCCTACTCGCCTAAAGCTCTCTCAACAATATCAAGTAAAGAAAAGCAAAATTTTTGGTGTGTTAAGATACATATTAAAAATTATATAAGTTACTTCAGTTATCATCGACCCACGTTTGCAATGCCAAGGAAAGATCAGGAAACCCTCCTACTTCCAGTCGATGAAATAAATGTAAAGGAAGAATAAAAGATAAAGCAAAAGGAGTGAGAGATAAAATGACACAGTCAATTAATGTCGTTTTAATATGGTAATGGTAATAATGAAACTAAAAAATTAGGGGGGTTCAGAGGGGTCTCCCCCTGACGAGTCTTGAACAGCCGAGTTATATATATCCTTATAAATAAAAATGAAATTCTGTTTGTTTGTTTGTTTGTTTGTTTGTTTGTTTATTTGTTTGTTTGTTTGTGGATTTGATTCGTATACAAATCCACAAAAATGGACCTATCAGCCTGAAATTTTGCACAGATATGTAAAATAATATAGAATAAATGATAGTCCACTTTAAAACTTTGAAAGTCCACCCGTTCCCGGAATTTAAGAGATTTTTTATGTTCTCCACGCAAAAAGCTTTCCGTAATTGTAACCCCTGTAGTGAAAAAAGTGTGAAATAAGGATCGTGGTTGCCATGTGTGGCGATTTTGCCGAATAAAATGTTTTAAATTCTCAAAGTAAAAATAAAAGAATAATAATGATTTTTTTTTGTTAGTTTATATTCGTAAGGTTATTTTTTTAAATTATAATATCGTGTGCATGGGAAATCGGAGCAGGAATGAAATGTTTTATACGCAAAACAATAAGAATTGAAGATTTCCGAGGATAATATGTTAAAATTTTTTAGTTTGGCGAAAAAATAAAATGGCTCAAATGCCGAGAAAGTGAGTTCTAGCGGTTTGCACTGTTTCCGGCTTGGAATTTACTGAGAGCTTAAGGAAACGGATTTTTGAAAACAAGTCCAAAGTTTTTATTAGAATACAGCGTTAAATTTTAATGATCCGTGCGGAAATAATGCAGTTATTAAGGGATTTCAAGCGATGTAGCTTCAGAATTCTCGCCAATTGAGTGCATTGATTTTAGTTGGGGGAATTCCGCCAAATTTCAGATAATTGAAATCTTCGCATATAGTACATCGGAGTAACGATGAATAAAACATGTTATAGTTGATAATTTAAAAAATGAGGCTGTATTAAGGGATTCCACTTTTCAAAAAAATGCCTGGGGGTCGTACCATTTCCCATTTTGATTGCTGCTAAGTCAATGCTTCGAATGATTCCCTGAAAAAACTCTTGCAAAATGGCGTATATTGGCACTTTGGCGAGGCTTAGATTTGAAACTGGATTTTATTTGAGACTGGTATCTATATTAATAAAACAATGTGTGTAAACTGTTTGTTTGTCTGTGTCTCGCGTAGTTCGCAAACGGGTGATCGTAGACCTACCAATTTTTGAACGGAAATTCTCCATGACAGGTCCCGACACACCTCGAAGCGATTTTTTCAAAATTCGAACTTTTTTAGGAAATATCGATAAAAACGTATCGCAAAAGGCTAATTTTTGCTTTCCGCCATTTCGTAATTGTAACCCCACAGTGCATTAAGCGACAATTAAGCTTATCTAGGTTGCCACATTCGGCAGTTCATTAAATGATTCAGACTCTTGAAGTAAAAATAAAAGAATAACGATTTTTTTTATTTTGACTAGATTATTTGTAAGGTTGTTTTTAAATTAAAATATCGTGTGCATGTGAAATCAGAGTGGGAATGAAATGATTTATACTCAAAAGAAAAATAGAATTTGGAAATTTTCCGAAAATAAATGTGCAACTTTTTAATTGGGCGAAAAATAGAAGGGGTTGATGTGCGATTTTGAAGAGGATTCTAACGCTTGGCGCTATTTATCGTAATTTAATAGTCTGCTATATGGGTTATGAATACACCTGCGTATAAGTTTTTGAAATTTTCATTCAGTTGGAATTGTGCATTTTTCTGAGCAGCTTTATTGCATCTATTTCTAATATATTACATCCAGAAAAAAGGATGTTAGAAATATCAGTTTTAATTTTGTTTAATCACACTCATGAATAATGATACACCTTCCAACTTAATAAAATAAGGAACGAAAATAGGGAAGACCTATGGATTATAACTCTTTTTATATATAGCACTTTAGTGCGTATTTAAAATCTGAAAGTGTGTCAGATTTTCTATGATTCTAGCACTTGGCGCAATTTAATGAGAGGGTATTTTTGAAAACAAGCGTAGGTTATCTTATAAATAAAAATGAAATTCTGTTTGTCAATTTGTTGATTTGGGTAGTATACAATTCCACAAAAATGGACCTGTCAGCCTGAAATTTTACACAGATATATGTAAAATAATATAGAATAAATGATAGTCCACTTTAAAACTTTGAAAGTCCACCCGTTCCCGGAATTTAAGAGATTTTTTATGTTCTCCACGCAGAAAGCTTTATGTAATTGTAACCGCTGTAGTGAAAGTGTGAAATAAGCATCTTGGTTGCCATGTGTGGCGATTTTGCCGAATAAAATGTTTTAAATTCTTAAAGTGAAAATAAAAGAATAATAATGATTTTTTTAGTTTATATTTGTAAGGTTATTTTTTTAATTATAATATCGTGTGCGCATAAGAAATGAGAGCAGGAATGAAATGTTTTATACGCAAAACAGTGAGGATCGAAGATTTCCGAGACTAATATATAAATTATTTTAGTTTGGCGAAAAATAAAATGGCTGATAGGCCGAAAAGTCCATTCATTCCCGTGCGAAGAACGGGTACTTCAGCTAGTCTTATAAATAAAAATGAAATTCTATTTGTTTGTTTGTTTGTTTGTGGATTTGAGTTGTATACAAATGCATAAAAATGGACCTATCAGCCTGAAATTTTGCACAGATATGTAAAATAATATAGAATAAATCATAGTCCACTTTAAAACTTTGAAAGTCTACCCGTTCCCGGAATTTAAGAGATATTTTATGTTCTCCATGCAAAAAGCTTTCCGTAATTGTAACCCCTGTAGTGAAAAAAGTGTGAAATAAGGATCGTGGTTGCCATGTGGGGCGATTTTGCCGAATAAGATGTTTTAAATTCTCAAAGTAAAAATAAAAGAATAATAATCATTTTTTTTTGTTAGTTTATATTTGTAAGATTATTAATTTTTTATTATAATATCGTGTGCATGGGAAATCGGAGCAGGAATGAAATGTTTTATACGCAAAACAATAAGAATTGAAGATTTCCGAGGCTAATATGTAATTTTTTTTAGTTTGGCGAAAAAATAAAATGGTTCAAATGCTGATTTTGAGAAAGTGAGTTCTAGCGGTTTGCACAGTTTTCGGCTTGGCGCAATTTATTGAGAGCTTAAGGAAATAGATTTTTGAAAACAAGTGCAAAGGTTTTATTAGAATACAGCGTTTAATTTTAATGATCCGGGAAGAAATAATGCAGTTATTAAGGGATTTCAAGCGATCTATCTACAGAATTCTCGCCAATTGAGTACATTGATTTAAGTTGGGGGAATATTCCGCCAAATTTCAGAAAATTGAAATCTTCTCATTTAGTACATCGGAGTAACGATGAATAAAACACGTTATAGTTGCTAATTTAAAATAATTCGGCTGTATTAAGGGATTACCCTTTTCAAATAAATGTGTGCTTTACTATTTGGCGGCCGAACCATTTCCCATATTGATTGCTGCTAAGTCAATGCTTCAAATGATTTCCTGAAAAACTCTTGCAAAATGGCGTATGTTGGTACTTTGGCGAGGCTTAGATTTGAAACTAGATTTTATTTGAGACTGGGATATATAATGACACTGGTTATAGATAAAAATGAATGTTAGTATGTGTGTTTGAGGTTAAAAAACTCCACCTCCGTTGAGCACCGTTGCACCATGAAATTTGGTTCACCTAAGTCTTTTATCACTGAGAAGCTTTTTATGCTATCCGTTTTCCTCTAACTTGCCACTAGGTGGCGCAGCATAACGTCCAATTCTATTCCGTTTAGCCGTTTACTATGCGAATATCGTCCAACCGATTTCGATGAAATTTGGCACACGCGGATATTAGAACACGGAAAATATTTTTCAGTATCCATTTTGCTGTAAGTTGCCGCTAAATGGCGCTGCAACGCGTCAACTTCTATACCGTTCGACTGATCGGCATAAAATTTCTTATACTTACACATTTCAGCACGAAGAATATATTCTAACTGTGTTCCTTTTGATGTTACTCACCACTAGATGGCACTGCAATGCATTATTATTTTAACTCGCCACTAGATGACGCTGCAGCAGGCCAAATTCTTGACCATTCAAACGGTCGCTATGAAAATCAGTATACATAGATATTTGAACAATGAGAATATTTTGGCGTTATCCATTTTGCTATAACTCGCCACTTGACGGCACTGTAGCAAATCATTACTTTAATTAACCCCTAGATCGCGCTGCAGTGTATCACTTCTTGACTGTGCAACTGATCGCTATGAAAATAGGTATGCATAGATATTTGAACACGGGGAAGAGTTTGGCGCTATCCATTTTCCTATATAATTTGCCACTAGATGTCGCGTCGTCAGGGCTGTCCAGCCGATCGTCCTGAAATTTCGTATTCATTGATATCTGAATGTGAAGAATATTTCCGCCGTATCCGTTTTGCTAAAACTCTCCACTAGATTGCGCTACGCCGCATGGCCTTCTGCACCGTACAAGCTATTGCCTTGAAATTCGGTATGCATGGTTATTGAACACAATATAAAGCGATATCCATTTTGCTATATCTCTTTATTACAATAAATAGTAATCCCCACAAATCGTAATATCAAACAGTCCATTCATTCCCGTGCGAAGAACGGGTACTTCAGCTAGTATATATATATATATATATATATATATATATATATATATACATATACTAGGGACCAAGGCCCCTAGACTCGCTACGCTCGCTTTTTGTATGAGGCATTCGGCCCCTAATAAGGCTTATTCGTAAGAAATGCACAATTTCAACAAACAAAGCCCAAAGGTTGGATCCTCAAGGTCAGTTACTGTGATTCTACTGGGTGAAGAGCAAATAACAGCCTGTTTAATTTGAGAATCAAAAATCTGAAAAACAATGGTCAATAGAACAATGCAGTAAACGGTATGTTTATTTAGTAACCTGTAAAAAAGTTGGTCAGAAGTTTTGAAATAGTTTTAGTTACAATAGCTGCTAACAAACAGTACACAAATTTTCTTTAAGGGGAGAGGGAGGTATGGACGTAATCGTAATGTTAAAAAGCATATTCTTTAAGTTGAAAACTAAAAATTTATGGAATTTATGTTAAAGAATCTTCAACAAGAAGGGTTAGAACCCCCCCGAACGCCCCTTACGTAGGCCACTGCTCGCAGATGGAGCTGCACGTCAAAATCGATATTTGATCAGCATGTATAAACTCATTCCCTGCAAGTAGTCACTACACAATCTTGACGATCCAGTAACGAGTCACATTGAAAAGTAATGATTCGGTAACCCCCCTCCCCCCTAGTGGTCCGATTGGAGATTGCACTTTTCCCGAAGAGGGTGGAGTTTCTTAGTCTCATTGTGACCCCAGTCCCCTAATTCCACTCAGCAGTTTTCTACTATCGAAGTAATTTTGATCGTCGGCGGGTTGCTTCCCATCAGGGAAAAATCAGGGAATATTTCCCCCCCCCCTCCAATTTCTGTAGCCACCCTCTAAGTGTGTTTTTACATACAGAGTGGCCATAATTAAACTGTAAGTGTTCAAGGGGTGCTGGAGAGAAAACTACCGGGAATATTCCAGTGACATTTGATATCTACACGTTTCAGAACATGCGCAAATAAATAAATAAATAAATAAATAAATAAAATCGCCATTTTCATCCTATAGATGGCGCTGTATCGTATTTCAGCGCTCACCGGTGGCATATGCAACTTCCAAAACCGATAGACAGAGCATAATGACATTCTAAGAGGCATATAAACAATATAACACATTATTTACCGTTTATCAAAATTCCATACAATTCGTTTCAGTAATTAAATTTTTACTGTATCTTGTAATCAAAAACTAACGTCAATTAAGATCACAAATTAAACAATCCATAAAGACGCTTTGGAAAACAATTAACCCATTTATGCCTAGTGTCCCTTTTTTGGGACGGCATTTTCGCTATTAGTCGAAAACGTTATTTATTTTTCCGAGCCTTTATTCACGAGTATTGACCCTCAACTCCACAAAATATTTTAACATGACCCAGCAGGATGTTGACATTTCACTTTTTATGCATAATGATTTTAAAAGAAATCATCCCTTGTTCAAGAAGTTGACATCAGAAATTTATCTGTTATTTCTGGTGTTAGCAAAAATCAAAGAAAGTCGCAAAAATATCTGGGCACAAATGGATTAAACCATTATTTATTCAATGAAATTATCACATGATGTGCTCATGTGAACCACCAGATGCAACCACATGCTGAAAACAGCATGGTCCATCGCCCCGTCGCATTTAAAATCTCTGGTGTAACACATCTCACGTGTCTCGTTCTGCTAGATTTAAATTCAGCATGTCGATCGCTATAAACCATATCTTTCAGATGTCCCCACAGATAAAAATCGCAAGGATTAAGTTTCGGTGAACGTGGGGGGCCAAGCGTTGTCGAAACCACTGTTTATGACTCGGTCCACACCAAAGGTATCATGTAGCAACTTTTTAACAGCTTTAGTGATGTGAAGGGGTGCTCCGTCCTACATAAATACCGTGGTGCATAAATACAGCGCCATCTGCAGGGTGAAAATGGTGAATTTTTTTTGCATATTTGAATTGCGCATGTTCTGAAACGTGTAGATACCGAATTTCACTGGAATATTCCCGGTAGTTTTCTCTCGAGCATCCTTTGAATACTTGCAGTTTAATTATGGCCACCCTGTATTTTAACCCATTTGTGCCTGGATATTTTTGCGACTTTCTTCGATTTTTACCGATAACTGAAATAATAGATAAATTTCTGATGTCAACTTCTGGAACAAGGGGTGATTTCTTTTTAAATCATTATGCATAAAAATCGAAATATCAACATCCTACTGGGTCATGTTAAAATATTTTGTAGAGTGAGGCTTAATACTCATGAATAAAGGCTAGGAAAAATAAATAACGTTTTCGACTAATAGTGAAAATGCCGTCCCAAAAAAGGGACACTAGGCATTAATGGTTTAAGAAAATGCAGTTTCTTTTCAATTTTACTTCTTTCTTTTCATTTTGGAAACTAAATATAAGTACCCGTAGCCCTCTCGGTGATTTTTATCTTCATTCTCTCACTGAGCATCATTAGATGATGCCAGAGCGCATGTTTTTCAGAAAAAACTTGGTTAAAAAAACAATTATAATTTATTATTTATAAAAAGATTTTGCTCTTATTTGTGTGCATGAAAAGTAGAGATTTTAGAGCGACTAAATATTACCTCTTGGCATTTTATTTAAAAGATATGCTTAATAGAATCCCGTCCCCTCTTAGCAGTATGACTTTGTTATCATAAAAAAATTAAAAGGAATCCCCTCCCCCCTAAACATTTTACCAATACTCTAGTGCACCCACGAAAATTTTGTAAACTGGGCTCCTCTGATATCCCACAAATGGCCCCCAACCAATCAACTGTAACAGTATCCTGAGTTCATGCTCAGTCTTCCAATCTAATTGGCTCCAAGAAGGGTATATTTTTTTTTTTCAAAAAAAAAAAATTGCTTCTTGTCGATGTCATCCATTCAGCACAATTTTAAAAATACAAAAACATAAATTTTAGAGAAAAACAAACAGGATGAAAAGAAAACAATTTCTCATCACTTCATAAGCTGAATCTCTCTATTCTAAAAAAAAAAAAAAAAAAAAAAAAAAAAAAAAGTTACTGCCGCCGCCGCTGTCAAACGCTTGTTCTGTTGTTTCCTCCGAAACCGTGGGGATTTGAATTTCGATGAAGGTGTCCACCGATTCGGAAAATTCCGGAAAAGCCAATATGCTGACTTAAATTTCGAAATTCTAACTATTTTAGAAGATATTAATAAAAAACTGAAAAAAAATAAGCAAAATACCTCCCAAGTTCGGCAATTTTCCCCAGCACAAAATCATTTATGCCTTTGCAACAAGGCAATTCCAAGTATGTAGAATCGCGTAAAATTGACAAACATAGTCGAATTACACCCATTTTGCGCTTAATTAAAAAGTATGTGAAATAAATTAGTCAAAGTGTGTTACACAAAGTTGACAATTTTGCAATAGTAAGTTGTCTTACATAACAGAAGTTTAGAATTACCGATTATTCGTTTTCTAAAACAGAATAACTAATTGCAACTGATTTATAAGCGCCATTTTGGCATCAGGTACCAGTAATTATCGATTATGAGCATGTGTAAATCGCCGAATAACGAAAATTCGCAGTTTCTGACAAGCTATCCTAGCTGTTTCGTAGTTAAAAAAAAAAAAACATGACGTAGTAATTTTTAGAAGTAATTATTAACTATACGTAACGTATCACTAAATTATGAAAAATCGCCATGGGTGTCAAAAACGCAAGGTGTTCCATAGGTTTTACATAATTAAAAATAGTGTGAAATTTAAATTTTTATGTTCCAAGGAACATGAAAGGACCAAGCAATGTGTAGCTCGATAACATTCTACCTGATCCAATCATTGGGTTTTGTCTGTTGAAATTATGCCTTTTTTACGAATAACCCTTATTAGGGGCCGGAATGCCTCAGACCAAAAACAAGCGTATCCAATCTAGGAGCCTTGGCCCCTAGTTTAAGAAAAAATTGTATTCTACGTGTTTGCGAATGTTTACGAAATCAAAAATGTATGCAGTAAAAACTGTAAATCGATAAAGGGACTTTTATGTCTCATTCTCTTTAATAATTGCACCTTTGTTAAAGTGACCATTTTTTCTGAACCCAAATTCAGGACATTTCTAAACCACAGACTCGGGAGGGGTAAAAATCAATCCCGCCCCCCCCCCCTCACACACACACATACACCCTCAAGATTTTTTTTTTTTTTTCTACGCATAATCTGATTTTCTACTTTTATGAGAAAAATGAGTTGAAAAAATATACACATAAAATAAGCCTATTGTATAAATTTAGTTTTTAAATACTTTTATTGTTAATTTTTGGATAACTTTCCAAAACAGTTTGCTTTCTAACATTAACTATAGAATCATAGCCACTGATTATAGGTATGTATTAATATCTCTCTATTCTAAAAAAAAGTAAAGGTCGATGTCAAAGCTTATGGACCTATCTCCTCCTAAACCGTAGGGATTTGAGTTTCGACTAAGGTGCCCACAGATTCGAAAAATTCCGAGGAACCTGCTAAGCTGATTTAAATTTCGAAAATCGAATTATTTTAGAAGATATTAATAAAAAACTGAAAAAATAAACATAATGGTTGCCAGATTTGGCATAAAATCATTCATTCCATTGCAACAAAGCGTTTCCAAGTATCTAGAATCGCGTGAAATTTACAAACATGAGTTAGAATTACACCCATTTTACGCCAAAATAAAATGTTCGTCCGTGCTCTAATTTCCGTAAATATTCATCGATTTCTACGAAATTTATATATTTTACTCTTATCTACTGTACTATGTACCCTATTGAAAATGGTATTTGTAGCATTTATAGTTTTTCTACAGGAGCACTCAAAATATTCCCTATACATTGCGTTCAAGAGGAAGTTATTTTTTAAAGCGTATCATCCTACTATATAGTTACGAGATCCCTGACTCAAGATAAAACTCATTTCCACCATTACTGCAAAAAGATTACGGAATTAAGCACTGAAAAGCCTAATAATATCTACACCATTTGTACGATCCGCTTGAAATTTTCCATAAATATGTATAGAAATATAGAAAATAGTATGCGCTATTTTAAAAATCTGAAAATCCACCCGTTCCCTCATTTTTAAGCGATTTTTCGCTCTTTTCAGATCCATTTTATTTCCGAGAGTAAGAAAAAAGTTAATCATTTGCGTGACAAAAGTAGCTCTTGCAAGTGAGTATGACATCATATTGATGTCACAATTATCCTGATTTTTCCTGATTTATGAGTTTAATTTTTTTTTCATAAATAAAATTATTTCTTCGGGATTGCGAGGGTATATTATAGTAGTGGACACTCTCCATAGCTGCTTGCTTAGGTCTTTGGTACCCAAACTAAGTTTCAATAATGTAAACATTGGAAATTTGGTAAAGTGCAGCGATTCTAACGGTAAAGGAATAAAACATTTCCCGCCCTGACTCTTAACCAGTTTTATGTTTTTAATTTTGCAACCAAGCATGTGAACGAGATTATAAACACCAGCACTCAATTTTAATATTTTATTTCACATTTGCTAACTTGGCTGCCTTAGCAACAAATGAATAAAAAAAAGGGGGGGGGTTCTATCTTGAGATTATTAAAATACATGGAGTTCATATTTTTCAACGAAAAGTTTTCGTCTGCTACGGTGTATATTTACATTAGAAAATAACTTTGAATTGATTACTGAGTTTTTTGTGTAAAATGAATTTTAATTTTTAATATGAGTTTAACGGTAACTTGAAACTGTGTTAAAATTTATCGATGCATGAAATAAGTGTATATGATTGAGTGTGATCGCCATTATAAATTAACACTTTTTAATGCTTTCTAACAAGGTTGAAAAGTGTATATGATTTCAGTTTGTCTGTCTGTCCGTCCGTCCGTGCTCTAGCTGTCGTAAATATACATCGATTTCTATGACATTTATGTATGTTATTGTTATTTCTCTCTATTCTAAAAAAAAGTTAAGGCCGCTGACGCTGTCAAAGCTTGTTGGCCTATCTCCTCCTAAACCGTGGGGATTTGAGTTTCGACTAAGGTGCCCACGGATTCGAAAAATTCCGAGGAACCTGCTAAACTGACTTAAATTTCGAGAATCGAATTATTTTAGAAGATATTAATAAAAAACTGAAAAAATAAACATAATGGTTGCCAGATTTGGCATAAAATCATTCATTCCTTTGCAACAAAGCGTTTCCAAGTATGTAGAATCGCGTGAAATTCACAAACATGAGTTAGAAATACGCCCATTTTACGCCAAATTAAAAAGTATATGAAATAAATAACTCAAAATGTGTTACACAAAGTTGACAATTTTCAAATAGTAAGTTCGCTTAGACAACAGGAGTTTAGAATTAGCGATTATTCGTTTTTCCAAAACAGAATAACTAATATCTTGAAAATGAAAAATAATTAAAATGCAGATTATTTTAAAGCCGGTTAGGTCCAGCTGGATTATTTGCTACCAGTAGAAATATTTGGCGGCGTTAACTATGCCATTATAGCCGTTATAGTACACTTTGGATATTTGCTAGCGCGAGGAGATGGTATAATTCGTGGTGCTAAGTACGCCAATCTGCAAACGATTATGTAAATGAAAGTATGAATAACGGTTTTACGGTAACCTTAAATGAACAGTAATTATGGGTTGTGAGCATGTGTCAATCGCCAAATAATGAAAAGTCGCCATTGGTTTCAAGCTATCCTATCTGTTCCGTAGCTTTTATTAACTTTACATGTACGCAAGTCGCCAAATAAAGAAAAATCGCCATGGGTGACAAATTCGCAAGATGTCCAATAGGTTTTACATTATTAAAAATACAGCTGAAACAGATGTTCTGATTTTATTACGCTTTACCTCCTAATTAATATAACTTTTGAATGGCAACATTAAATATCATTGTGTTTCTGAGGAGTGCAAATAATTTTTCCAGCGATTATAAGCGGAGTCCGCACTCCAGGTGGAGAATAGCTCAGGACCCGTACAACACGGTTTCCCATAACAAAATATCTTCCGTGTTATGAGGGGGAGGGGGGTCTTCTGTAGTGTGAAATTTAAATTTTTATGTACCAATGAACATGCAAGAACCAATCAATGTGTAGCTCAGTAACATTCTATCTGATCCAATCTTCGGGTTTGTCTGTTGAAATTATGTCTTTTTTACGAATAAGCCTTATTAGGGGCCGAATGCCTCATACGAAAAGCGAGCGTAGCGAGTCTGGGGGCCTTGGCCCCATGTATATTAAAAAAAAGTTATTTTCATCAATAAAAAAAAAGCTAGTGTTAAATACAAGTAACAGAAAACTTTGTAAATAACACAATCATGTTCATGTTAATTTATTCCCAATTTATTATACATTTATTTATTTATTTTTCAAAAAGTGGGACTTTGGCGGGGCAGGAATGGAAAAGCGGGACATTTTAGGGTTGTGCGGGGACAGCAGGACATATCGGTAAAAAAACATGACTGTCCCGCCAAAACCAGGACGTCTGGTCACTTTAATCCTTTGTGCATAAAATAAACCTAGAAATTTGTACATAGTGTTTTGCTAATTAGTTTTCATTTCTGTTAAATAATCTGAAACCTAAAAATTTGTACATGTCTTTTTCTAATTAGTTTTCATTTCTGTTCTTCTAGTTTTAATTTATGCAGTACTCTTAGTATGCGGAAAGTTCCTGATGAAGACCGACTGTTCTCGATCTACAGGACTCTGAGACAGGAAGAAGTGAGAGAATTTCTGCTCCTCTTGAGA
Organism: Cheiracanthium punctorium; assembly: GCA_038373885.1. Taxonomy (NCBI): domain Eukaryota; kingdom Metazoa; phylum Arthropoda; class Arachnida; order Araneae; family Cheiracanthiidae; genus Cheiracanthium; species Cheiracanthium punctorium. Next base: position 64,594 of record JAWZYV010012461.1, read on the forward strand.
GACGACCACAGATGGAAGCGCGCAGTCGACCATATGGTCGATACGTTTGTCCGCCTGTTCGGCCCTGCGCGCGTAAGAGCCGAGGCGCCTGTCGCACCTGTGCCGTTGCATGGTGAGGCGCACCATCGTGCTGAATGCTGCCGTCACCTTGCCTGCAGCAGTCGAGCTCCTGCACCTTCCCAGACGCCTCAAACGCTTCATCTTGTGCAATCCGCAGAGGTTGTCACAGCAATAAATTGAGTGTAGATGGTACATTTATTAAATGGGTTTTTTTTTCTTTTAGAGCGTTTGGTTTCTTTTAATTTATTGATTTATTACTTGTACAGTAGAGTCTCGCTTATCCGACATAAACGGGCCGGCATAATGTCGGAAAAGCGAAAATGTTGGATAATAGGGAGGAGTCAAGAAAAGGCTTCTAAAACGTTAAGCTACATTGTATGTTGGAACATAATACATACATAGAAACATATGTTTTATTCCACATTACTATCTTGCATCATATAATCATGCTCTACAAATATAAGAAAATAATGGAAAAAATAAATTGTGAAAAGGAACCTACAGTTACAGAATAATGTAATGTCTGAATTTACGAGTGCCAATATGTTACACTTAAAGTTCAGTACTGTCAGGATTTAAAGAAATTTCGGTACTTACGTATTATCCCGGCGGTCCTCCAAGACGAGCAATTTTTCGCCAATATAAATGCCGGACCCATGAAATTATTGATGGTTACGAATATGATTGGCAACAGTTTGCCAGCACATTTTATGAAAAAATAATTTGGCGGGAATGACCGCCGGGATAATACGTAAGTACCGAAATTTCTTATGGTAGTCTGTTTTCCTGATGCAATGGCGTAGCCAAAGTGGGATGGGGGGGTTATAACCCCTCCATGAGGAATTTTTTAGCCATACAAAAATGTATGTTCTTCCCTCTCTTATCACACACACGTATACATATATGTGAGTTGCAGTAGTCGTAAACCTCCCATGAAAAATTTCTGGTTACGCCACTATCCTGATGAGTGCCGTTTCTTCGCTGCCAAATCTCGCCATTTTTGCAGTACACTGCAAAAAAAAAGTCTGTTAAACTGGCAGAAAAAAACTGCCAGCCAGGACGCCAGTTTATTTCCGTATATTTTACAGAAGTCTGTCCATATTTTTTTTCCTTATACGGAGGATTTCTATAAAATAAACTGAGAATCTGTAAAATTGATGAAAGATTTCTGTAAAAAAACGGAAATAAACTGGCGTCCTGGCTGACAGTTTTTTTCTGTAAATTTGACAGAATTTTTTTGCAGTGTAATCGTTCTTTAAATTCCTGTAGCTTCTTGTTGCTCAATGTATCGAATTCCAGTCTTTAGAGCCTTTAACTCGATTTGTCAATCATGTCTCGCTCGCCATAAATTTCGTCTATCACTGTAGACAGTAGCTTCCCACGGTAGTTCTTTTTAATCGCTGGACGCCTTTTATTCGACGTCGGATAATACGGAATGTCGGATAAACGAAGTTCGGATAAGCGAGACTCTACTGTACTTGACTCCTGCTTTCAGTGGCGTACCTAGGTAGAACAACGACCATGGCAGACAACATGGCAAGTCTCTCAAGTGCAGTCTCTCTATTACTGAGAACGACGCACACCACTTCGTATGTATGGTCGGTCATGCTTAGAAATTTCTTTTTGAATTAGTCTTTGTACTGGTTTCTTCTTTGTGAATTCATTATGCAAATGGAAAAAAATAAACTCATAGGAGCAAGCTCTGAAGACAGTGAGTAAAAACAAACCGTTTCGTTTTTCACTGACTTTTAAGCTGTTCGTACCCATCGCATACCTGCCAACTCTAGTGGACTTTTCAGGAGACTACTGGACTTTGATGGTTCCTCCTGGTCTCCTGCTTTTGCATTAAAATCTCCTGTTTTTTTTCCCCATCAGTTCTGAAAGATTACCGCTCTCAGGGTCTATTCATTGAATATGGACCAATGGTATTTTGGTCCAATAATAAAGCTTTGTGCGCATGTTGATTACTCATTTGTGAATGATTCTTACAAATTTAAGAATTAGATGGAAAATCATTTAATTGTAACATTTTGTCGAAGTCCCAAAATTTTACTACTTTATTTTAGTCTAAAACGCAGATATTTTGTAAAATTTCGAACATTTAAGAAAGAACTTGTGAACTTGAACATTGAAGTTTTATTCATTTTATGTTAAAAGAATTCTTCTATATCTGAGCTCTTTTACAAATTCCATTTTTAATATCACGACCTTATGTGTTATGGAAATTTCAAACATAAATTATTATAAAAAAAGCCAAAACTCTTCCATTTTTAAAAAAACATAACATAGTGTCGTGGTGTCCATGGTCAAAATTATATTTTTATAAAAAAATGATTACATAGAAGTATAGGATGGGCGAAAATTTTAATGTGTGGAAAAAAATTTCGACGACGTGGTTTTTGGTTTTGTGACTTGTAGATAATTTATGACTTTTAAGATTTATGATTACCAACATTAAAATCTAACTAGATTTTTCTTTCACTAGAATGTTCCGCAGGTATGCGGCATCGTTGCCAAGGGCGCAACAACCAGCTTGTTTGGCCTACCCTTCTGTGCCTGTCGTTGTTCCCCAGCTGGAGCCTCTGTTGCAGCTGGTAGTTTGCACACACGAACAATTTAAAACATATATGGGAACCTTCGGCCCGCCATGGCTTTTGATCCAGCCCGCGGAACTTATCAAAAAAACACCCGTATAAAAAACCATATAAACTATTCAAACTTACATATAAATCCCAATTGTACGGCCCGCGACTTCGTTAACATCCTAAAGTTTGGCATGCAACCTTGGCATGCAATCGACAGGCATAATTAATTACACTTTGATGTTTTTTTTTCTTTTTCACGTTCTTTGAAAATATACTCTCTGCTTTATGTTTAAATATATATATATATATATATATAAGGAAGTATTATTTAATTCGCTAAAGTTGCGAGGACGACGGTTGAAGCCTGTAAATCGCTCCAAATTTGCCTGCCTGCTTTTGGTGAAATATCCACAAATTAGGATAGAGAAAAAAGTTCCCAAAACTGAACCCAGGATGCCTACATCTACCACATTTGACGAGAAATAGCCAAATCCTAATGTTATTCCGTGAGAATTTTAAAGTTCCCTATTGCATGCACGGAAAAGCGAAATACAAATTTTGAAAACCGAAGTAAGGAAAAATGAGAAAAAAAAAAATTAACTGCTTCATTTTAAACAGATTAAATTTCCGATTTGAAAACGAATGATAGTGAATATTAAATGTTTGACCTACATCATAATGACTACCTGTTGAGCTTAATGTATTAGAATTCTTTTGGGTGGTCCTGTAAAAGAACTTTAAACTACGCACCTCATTTTCAATAGAGTACGTGGTACGGAACATAGGAGTATATATATTTTTGTAGTAATCGATGCATACGTACATCAGCTAAAGCACGCACGGATGGAGAAACAAGCAAATCAACAAAATCGTAGACATTTTTCAACCTTGGTAAAATAAATATGCTAGGGAAAACAATTTAAAAAAAGAGAAACTCCGTATCTAAAACTATTTAAGCAATTCTCAGCTCATCAAAAAAAATAATTAAATAATTTGTAAAAAGCGTTCAAAGATGCATACCACTATTGGAATTATCACAGGTCATCAAATTTCTCGCCTCAGCAAGAAATGCAGGTTATTAATTCTCCCAAGATGGCGTCCAACAACATTGTTCTCGCAATCTATAAATAATTACTTTTCATTACGCCGTTTTCCCGCGTTTCGGCACCTCCGGTACTCTAATAAATTATTGAAGCGCAGCCACCTGGCACGGAAGAAAGAAAAAGAGGCGCGAAATATGCTTCCGCACGTCAGATCGGCCTTGCAGATCACGTCAGCGCCATTTCTTTCTTTTATTTAATAAAAAGGCTTTTCGAACATGAAAGGTGAATTAGAAAATTGTCGAACAAGGAGTAAAGAGTGATGGGGTTTATTGATTGCAGTGTGGTGGGGGGTGAGATGCGGATAGAATAAGCGGCACAGCACTAGTTTATTTGAAAATAAAAAAAATGTAGTGATTCGATCATATCCTTTTCGTTTCTTGTATTCTAAAATCCAGTGAGTTAGAACGGCTTAGTTTGTTTGTTCACCGATAGGTGGCAGCTCATGTAAACGAATGTGTTGTTTAGTGCCGTGGGCAATTTATTTTCAAAGGGGAATTCTTATTTTGTGTAGTTTTTTTTTTTTAACTTTTATTAACGCATGAAAATTTTGTTTTGTCATTTTGTGTTGGTTCAAAAAGAAAAAAAAAAACTTTTGAACAGCTTGACTCATTACAATAGTGACTGTTCAAATAATCCATAGGACAGCAATCCTCATTCGTTGTTACTATGCACTGAAATAGTTGATTCAGCAGAATTTTGGCTGGCTCAATTTCAAAGAAACATTTTTGCTGAATCAACAAAATTTTGTTGATTCAACAAGAAGTGCAGTGATCATTTCAACAATAATATTTTGTGAATTTAAGCAAAATTCTGTTAAAAACGAACAAACTTATTCGGTAGAAATGACGTCTACCGAATTTGTTGAATCAACAAAATTTTGTTGAATTGAACAAAGCATTTTTTTTCTGATTGGGTATGTCGCTAATCATAAAAACAAACTTTCTGAGTTAACTAAGCTTGCAAGGTGTTAGATCTCATAGGCAAAATGGAAAAGCAACCCATGCTTTGCTATGGTTCATTATGTGTGAAGGAAAACAGAGCGATAAAGAGACAACAGCTCGAATCCTACAGCAGTGATTTATTTCTTTTTTCTGCTAATAATACTTCATTGTGCTTACAACTTTATTTTAGGCTGTTTCTTGAGAGAAACAAGGCTGCCAATCTGCTGTCAAGGCTACAAACAAGGCTGCTTTTAAGCAAGGCTACTGCTTGAGTTCTAAAATAATCGGGAACTTACGTATTGATCCACCGACAACAGTCCACGCGTCAAGTGCCCTCTATCATTCTGGAAGCTTGGTCTTTCTGTTGACGATCTCTTTGTAGAATTTATAGAGCATTGCGCAGTGGCAAGCCCGCTGTTGATGATAGATCTCACCAGGGGCCCAACCACGATGTTATCGGAGAGTATCAGTGACGGATAGTTCTCGCTCACGAATAGTCAAGTTCTTTGGATAAATTGCCACGACCCTCGTTTTGCTGCTACCACGAATATAGCGTGTAAAACAAGGGAGAATTTTTGAACCTGTCCCGACCCTGTTGGTAACAGGGACCGATCAACCAATTGTAATACACTGTTTCCATCCCTTTTTCTACAATTTTTCAAACGAGGGTATTGTATTCAGAATTTTCGAGGGGTTGGGGCTTATTGATCAAGGAAGGGGTGTATTTTCTTTTTAACAGGGAAGGAAACTCAAGCTTTCCGAGGAAAGGGGAGACTTTTAGTGCGAGTGCTTAGCACTCCATAATGCATACAGTTAAGAACCCATCCATCTTATACTCTCCGCTATCGGAATGCAAGTTTTCGCCTTCCTCTGACGTGCCCGTCATCATCCTCTGACGTGTCCGTCAAAAATCACCATTTCGACAGTGAATCCGACATCGGAATGATTTCGACAACTTCGTGGTAGCGTGGTCGACTCATGACGTCACAATGCGAGAGGTTTTCTAGCATTCTGACGTCATGAGTCGAGAAGGCTTGATTTATCCGATACGGAAAGCTTTCCGATAACATCGTGGTTGCGCCCCAATTTGGAAGTGAAAAGCTATTCGCAGAGCTGGTCGACAGATTATTGAGTAAGTACCAATAAAGGAATAAAGAAAGAAATCAAAAGAACTCAGTGAAAGGCCACATAACAATTTATTACCTAAAGCAACGTGTTCATATACAAACATTTCCATTTAAATTTTTACATCTGGTAACAACATCATTTTTGTGAGACACCCAGACACACACACACATATTTCAAAAATTACATCAAGTTAAATATTTCAACAGATTTACAGTAGACAAGTTTCAACGGTATAGCGAGGGGTTAGTCACAAATGCAGCAGTCCATGTATCAAGAATGAAACGTTCTTTTTATTTTGTTTGTTGGGGGGGAGTTGGGAGTTTTCAGTTTCTCCAGACATTGATTATCATTAAGTTTTGGAAAATACGATATTCATACTTTTTCGCAACATTAGTGTAAATAATATGGCAACACTTAACGAAAATTTTATATCTGTAGTAATCTTAATCGTTCGTTGGTAAGTGTATTGATATTATAATTATTCTTATACTTTAAATACCTCTACACGCGTATGTTTTGCTTGCATATAGTGCACAATTCACTCGTCATTATGTGATTGATTAGGTTTATACTTACGTGCAAAAAGGAATCTATCAATACAAATAAAAGAAAATTGATATTAACTGTTTAATATTTTTGCTGTATTTTGTTCCAAAATAAACACACATTTTTAAAAACAATTAATCAGAAATATACTTTTTGTAAAAAAAATATTAAAAAAATAAGGGATACGATGAAGTGTACTTTGTAACAGAATAATCAGTTATGAAACTAAAGCGACTATATGCAGTGGGCGGAGCGAAAAACACTTTTTCTCGAAATTCACATTGCCTGGGTCATTAAATGGTGTGAAACTGATAAGAACAAATTGTCTCCAAATTTCAGCTCAAAATATTGCCATCTTCAGGTTCCACACCTCAAGGGAACATATTTCCAGTGTCTTTTTTAGTCTTTTATGAATTTCTATTGAAATAATTACGTTTAATTAATTTGTTGAATAGTTAATACTCCGATACACCTGCTCTATCAAGAACAATGGCTAGTTCGGGCATTGGGTCTGTCTTGGAGATTTAGGGAACCTCATCGTCAGTTGTTTACCGACATTTGGCTTACTGACTAACGAAATCGTCATCATTTTCTGAGGTATATTCCATTTCTGAATCAGATCCTAAACCGACGTTTGCTTCTAAATCTACGATTTCCAGCACTGACATGTGATAATAACGTATTAATAAAGCAATTTAATAATGAAAACGTCACTAATTATTCAATTAATTAATTAGACATTATTATTTTAATAAAAATAAGCTAGAAATATATTTGCTAGGGTTGTGGAACCTGAAGATGACAATATTTTGAGCTGAAATTTGGAGACAATTTGTTCGTATCAGTACTCAGGCAATGTGAATTTCGAGAAAAAGTGTTTTTCGCTCCATCCTAATATGCAGGGCCACATGCATTTTTCTTCATAATACATTTTGTCTATTTTTCCTTTCATGAAATTTATTATTTGTAATAGTTTTCGAATTTTAAAATTTCATTATTATAAAAAAGGTTTTTTGATTATTACAGTAGACCCCCGCTATAACACGGGTTCATATAAGACTGATAACACAGCGTAAACATAGCGTAAAAATTGCGATCGTTAAAAGACTCATACAGCACAATAAAATAAGACAGATTTTCCGATTTTATTGCGCTTTAGATCCAGCAATTAATATAACTTTTGAATGGCAACACTAAACATCATTGTGCTTTTAAGCTGTGCATACGAAGTGAGCAAACGGTTGGATCACTCAGTTTACACTCCAGGTGGAGAATAGCTCAGGCCTCATACAACACGAATTCATGTAGCACGGAACGAATCTACCGTGTTTTAGGGAGGTCTACTGCACACTGATGTAACATTTGCCTAGTTAATATTATCAATTTTAATACTTATTGAAAATTAATTAGAAAAATGGTTATTTCGTAAATTTAGACAATTTAAACATTCACACTGTAAATTGCGTAGTCATCTTTCCTTAATTGCTACGCTTTATTTTGCTTATAATGTCAATTCAAATATTTCCTGATTGAAAACCAGTGCATGATGTCATGATTTGTTATGTTCATATTATCAAACATTTAGAATGAATAATCGGTTATAAATGAATTGAAGTTACATTTTATTTTGTTCATACCATCAAGCATTTACAATGAAAAAAACCTCAATGTACTGGCGTCTTCTTATTTCGTTTATATAATTAATTCCAAACATTTAAATTGGATATTGACCCATTTTCAATCTTTATTCATACTATCAATTTAAATGTGCACATTGAGTTGTGATTTAGCATCAAAACATTTTGGTGCTAAATTCAACCTTGTTCTTACCAGTTTACAAGCTTCGTATATGGAAAGAAAAGCGGAGCGTTACAGCAAAGTGATGGGCAATTTACTGGAGGTTCAGGTTTTTTTCTCCATTTTCATTACGATGGAACAAAACCCGTAACAAATATGCCCTTGCTGGCCCGTTTTACGTATAGAGTAGATATAAAGAATAGAGAGCGCTTTGGTAACTCTCATTTGAAGCACTTGAGCCAGCAATCGCCTTGCAGCAAGATCTCACGCATCATCCTTGCGCAGCCAACTCAGATTTTTGTGGAGCGTTCCTGGCCAGAGAGATCATTTCCGTTTTCATCCTTTTGTTTTTAAGAAAAAATGGTACATAGTCTCTCTGTATATGGATGCAATTTATGATTCGTGAATAGTTCTGGAATAACATTTCACAGGCATGTTATGTTTTGCATATTTTTAAGACATACTTTTACAGACGAAAAATATTCCAATGTCTGCACATCCACTAAGCCTTGGCGATATTATTTTACTCCAAGAGTGTTTGTAATGCGTATGCTGACAGTAAATTTCGCTTGTGTGCAGTTTACACTTACCATTCATCAAGTGCGTCGATGAAGCCCAAATTTAGCCTGTCCGCGCATATCAGTGCCACAAGTCATATGGTTCATTCATCCTTGTCTCACATTTCCAAAGGGTTTTGGATGGTGGCTCTCTAGTATTTCTACTCTTTGGTTTTACTGCAGAAAAACCCTATTGTGCAGATATTTGCTTAAAAACAGGCCAATATCGTTATTTAACGAACATTAACACTCAGTGATGATAACATACATATTGATTGAATATCTATAATAACCAAGGTATACGAAAAGCTATGGTCGCTCTTGATTTGGGAGAATGAATAAATTACGAGGAGAAAAACAGAAACTTTAGGACAACTCCCCTGTAAATAAAGGTTACCTTTTTTGTGAAATAATAATATAAATAACTGTAACAAAACAAGATAAGTGAATAGGATTCTTTACGAAAAATCAAAACAATACTTTTTTTTGCTTGCGATTTCTTGAGTTTTAGGTGGATTATTTTTTCCATGAGAATTAATTTTATGGTCACTTTATTTTGAAAAATGATTGTTTTGAAAAAACGGTCACACTAACTTTAGAATAAAGGCAGTAATATTTTCAATAATTTACTGAAAAACTGACAAGGTTAGATGTATGGTTCCTGAAAGTGCCCTCTCCTCCCGTATATTTCAAAAACAGACTAATTTTGATTCAAGAAATATAAACAAACCAATAATTAGAGGTTATAAACCCTTGTCGAACAAAGTAGACAACACAGTTTTTGCTAGCATAGAAGAAGAAAATCACGTCTCTTCTAGCAACCATCTCTAATACTGGGGGCGGGAAGCTTGAAGATTAAAGGCCTGTCCTATTTATAGATATAGAAATAACTAAACTGAGCATAACACGGGAAAACTTGATGCCGCCAAGCGGTAGCCATTCTAGTGGCACACGCATGCGCAGAATGGTAGTTGCTTAAATGATAATGATTATTTCAATTGTTTTAGGAGAGTCTGTATTTATAAAAGTACTGAAGTTAAATATTTTTCCTTCAATTTATTTAGTTTTCTAAAATAATGCAATTAATGCTCCACTTTACATTGATGGCAGCCATGGTGGTGGGTGGCAGAAACGGGGTGCGTTTTTGGCACCAAAAGGTACACGATTATGAATATTGGATGCTAGATCTAGTTATTTCTATATCTATTTCCCTGCTGCACCCAATCGTCTAAGCGTAGGGTCGTGAGTTCGATTCCCGTTGTCTAAATATCTTTTCTCTCGGGGCTAATAAAGACTTTCATTGTGTTATTCACTTTACTCGAAGAGGATTTATAGGCGAGTTTTTGAAAATCAACCACAAGAGTTCGAAAATAAATGTTCCAGATACAACAACAATAATAGCAACAACATCTCTATGCCTCTTTTTTTTCTTTAAATGTTAAGAATCAGTTTTTAAATTGGACAGATGCGCCGAAAAAAGAAATAACTCCGCTTTTTGTCGATTAGACTCACATTTGAATGCAAGAACAAGAAAATTTCCCTTTATCGAGGGCAGATATGACATCGAAAAAGTCAATGAATAGTCAAAGAGAATACCATCAGGACCATTGGACCAATAAAAGGGGTAAAATAAACGGAGAGAAAATGCATTACATATATATTTACAATGCCGTCAATGTTAGTGCTACCCATCATTTACTAACTTTGAATATTTGAGTTAGAACAAAAATAAACAAAACGAAGCAGCGTCTTCTGTTTTCGTAGAAACAAAGGTCGATGGGGTTATTCCTTGTTTCTTTTCTCCACCTGTTCCAAATTAAAGCAAACTGAATACTTAAAACAGAAATTTTTTGATCAATGGTTGGGTACTGTGTCCATCTTACAGAGTTCAGTTAGCGACATCAACCAAATAACCTTTTAGCAGACTTTTTTCGAATATTCACCAGAAGCTTCCAGCAAGTGGATTGCATCGGCAAATGTTAAGCATCCGTTCACCTGGTGAGGTTTAGCAGTGCACGACCGCCAGTGTATCACATTGGCAGATAATCAGCATCCGTTCACCTGGTGATGTTTTACACAACTGCAAAAAAGCTGCATCGGCAAGTTCTCGGCGTTCTTTCACCCGGTGACATTTTGCACAATTGCAAGTTAAGTTGCGTCGGTGAATGCTCGACATTTATTCACCCAGTGCCGTTTTCACAAACTGCTAATGAATTGTACCGGTATCGGCGCAACCATTGTCGTTTTGAGGTGCGCAATCGCAAGCAGAATGCATCGGCAGATGCTCGGCATTAGTACACTTGATGACGTTTTACACAACCGCTAGTGAATTGCATCGGTAGATGATTGGCATCCGCTCAGTTGAAAATGTTTTGAGGTGCACAATACAATCACCGTTGGAATGCATCGGTAGTTACTCGGCCTCCTTCCACCATCCGACGTTTTGCGGTACAGAACCGAGAAAACAAAAATGTCCGGCTCCGCAGAGCGGGTCTCAAGCAGAGAGACGATGAAGTCGCCATGTTGACTGCGTGTGCGGTGGGATACAGTGAGGGGGTGGGGTGCAGAACGTGCTTGAGCTTACGTGAACACACCGATTTCTCAGACGGCGTCATCTCCGACAGCAGTCGTTACTGTCGTGTAGCGCGTAGGTAGATTTGGCCGTGTCTTCTGACCTGCGAAGAAAAAGTAATTAGTTAAAAAGACAAGACAGGACGTCATAAAGCCTAGACAAACGTTTTATAGAGGATTTTTGAAGCGAAGTGCTATGAAGCGTCCATTAACCCTCTAACGCGCAGTGCTCCCGCTCTGTGAACACCAAACTCTGACGTTTTGACTGTTGCCAGTCAGGAAGAATAGATTTGATTTGTATAAATATTGTTGCTGGTGACATAGCTCCACGAGACTCCTTTACTTTTTAGCACGTCATTTCCCGTAAAATAAATGTTACGATTATCTTTAACAGCACTGACATCTGCTGAAAAATGGAAGAATGCGAGAACAGATGGATAGATTGCCCAATGCTGAAAAAAGGGCAGCCGTTGTCATCGCTCGACTTAACTACCAGCAAGATGATCGACCGTCATCTTTCTGGTAGTTAAGTCGAGCGATGACAACGGCTGCCCTTTTTCCAGCATTGGAAAAGGGTTGCGCCTCAAAGGGTTAAACTTTATCAGACGACAATTTTCATGGAAAAGAGTTTTTGTGAGTTTAAAGAAAGATAGAGAGACACACACACCACGCACACACACATAAGCCCACGCATATGTTTTTTTTTTTTTTTTTTTTTTGTAAAACAATTCATTAATGAACTCCCACTCAAAAAAGGTATTTTAGTAAAAGCCAATTTTCCTATCACTCTCTTTATAAAGAGTTGCTCTTTATAAAAAATAGATCATGTAGTATATAACAACTTCTAATATTTATTTTCAGCTGTATGTTTTATGAAAAATTAATCAGTTACTCACAAAATTAGTATGGGAAATTTCTCTCATATTCAAATACTTTTTTGAGTGTGTGTATATTTCTCTATCATATTGGATGATTAGTAATATAAAAAACTGTCGTAAAATTTAATGTTTTGTCTTGTGCAATTAGAAAGCTCTAGTTCGAGTGCATGAGTAAAGACACCAGAAAATTAAAAAGATGTTTATTTTCCGATTATCGGATAACATTAGTCTACACCCAGTCACGTGACGTCCTTATATTGTTTGACATTTTGTTCTACTTGGTGAAATCCAATGATGCAGAGAATTTCTAGCATAGACATAAAAATCACTACACTGAGCATAACTACAAAAAAATGGATGCCTCCAAATTGTGATCATAGTAATGGTATGCGCATGCGCGGACTTGCAGTTACTTAACCCATTTATGCCTAGCGTCCCTTTTTTGGGACGGCATTTTCGCTATTAGTCGAAAACGTTATTTATTTTTCCTAGCCTTTATTCATGAGTATTGAGCCTCAACTCTACAAAATATTTTAACATGACCAAGTAGGATGTTGATATTTCGATTTTTATGCATAATGATTTTAAAAGAAATCATCCTTTGTTCAAGAAGTTGACATCAGAAATTTATCTGTTATTTCTGTTATCAGTAAAAATCGAAGAAAATCGCAAAAATATCCAGGCACAAATGGGTTAATCGGAATTTTATTTACCCTATTGTTTTATGAAAATTTTTTCCTTAAATTTACTCAATCTTCTAAAATAGCGTAAGGAATGTTCTATTTTACATTTCCTGCCACGTCAATAGCAGAAATAAAGAGCGTTTTTGGTATAAAAAAATTCACTATAAGAAAAACTGAATGCTTCATTCAGATACTCCTATATGTATGGTTTCCATACCATCGATATAGGACACCTGGATACACTATAGATACAGGGATGTCTAGATTGAACGTAATGGGAGAAGACTTGTTGCTTCTAAAGGATAGCCATACTAGTGGTATGCACATGCGCAGAATGGAAGTAATTTAAATAATAATGGTATATTCAATTGCTTCAGAACAATCTGTATTTAATAAAATCGTACTCGTACCTAAATATTTTATCTGGAACTTATTTACTTTTCTAAAGTAATGCGATTTATGTTTTTTTAGAGTGACGACAGCCCTGGTAGTGGCATAAATGGAGTAAGTTTTTGGAATAAAAAATACACTCTTAGTAGCACTAAATGCTTCATCTAGGTATTCCTAAATGTATGGGATTGACTGCCCAACTCTGAAAAAAGTATAAGTTTTACCATCACGTACTTTAACTACCACCAGCATGTCTGTCTATAGAATCACTTTGTACGTGCTACTAATCCTAATAACTTCTTTGACGCATATAGATTTATAAGCACGCGATTGGCGGTAGGGGCGACCGCGGGTAGCTGTATGTCTGACTGTCATGGACAATGGGGACTAAACACTTCTACTTTTTACAGCATTTTGTACCAACCCCCAAATCCAGATTAGATCGATAGCGACATTATCTGCCAAGAGTGTTAATTTATACCACAAACTCCTGACGAGTTTATGTCTACCTCATTCAAGAGCCGATAGATGGCAGCACTACCGATCATTAGCGGCTTTTTAAATTTTGAACGAAGAATGAAGCAGAAGTCCCATGGCTTAGTTTTGCTACCCTCAGAGGTAACGTTATGCATGATAACTTGGAAGACTTTGTGACAACGACATATTTAATTTGCACTGGGACCAACCAAAGCCCGGCATTAGGGAACAGGATGGTCTTTCGGTTGTGCCAGATCGAACTCACAACCTTTCGGTCAGGAGATAGACGCCTCTCCTGGCGCTGGTAGTTAACCAGTTTCTGGTAAATTAATCAAACTACGGAAGTGGCTACACTTTTTGAACATTTGGCAGTGTAGCCACGTGTTCTTCTACGACAGGAATCCGGAAAGTAAAGATACAAAGCTTCCAGACACCATCATAATATTCCCGTGTTTTGTGTTGTAGGATAACGGCCGATTACCTACACTTAGGAACTAGGCTGATGAGTGGAGTGCACTCCGTGGGGGTCTTTCTAAGGGATCTTAACCCCATAACATTTCCGCAGATGGAAAGAATTTAATTGTGAATATCCACTGTACAGTACCCTCACATTTTGCATGAAGAAAACGCATTACGGAATGCACTTTATACTTGTCGAAATTCTGAACTGACGCAGATATTAAACAGACGTGCTGCTAAAGCAAGACTAAGAGTAAAAAAATCACCTAGTGGAAAGCGAAAGTTTCAATTTTTAGAGGCCGTGTTGTCAATGGGCTGACAAAAACTATTCCTTATTCTGCTATCGGAGAAGTATCTTTACAATTCGAAATCGCCTGGTACAATAGGCTCCCTCTTAACCAGCCCCCGTTTAACCGGATCTCCACTTTAACAGGTGCTATTTGACTTACATTTTTAAAAAGTTTTAAAAAAATACAAAAAATTAAAAATTTCGGACAATGTCTGACACGGACTTCTGTCATATCAAATACAGATACAGCAAAAGCTCTGGAAAAAGTCTTTATGGTACGTAGAACAACAAGCATCAGCATCCTCCATCGATTTTAAAAAAAATGACAAAACTGGGCAGTAAGTTGTCGAACTTTCAGTCTTCAGCAGAAAGAAAAATATCTGATGTTTCCTCCTACTGGTATATAAAACTTCCCAATAAATTAAAGAGTTTATTATAATGCAATCTCCATCAATTAATTGTATATATTATTTCATTCTCCGCTTTAACCGGGCCTCCCCATGGCGTAGTGGTTATGCCACTAGAAATGGTAGACGGGCGAAGTGAGAAGGTCCCGGGTTCGTGTCCCATCGCGCGTCCGTCGACCTAACCGTTCGGAGTTTTCCGTGGTTTTCTCCGAAACTTAGCGTAAATACGGGTTAGGACCCCTTAGAAAGACACCCATGGAGGGCACTCCACCCATAGGCCTAGAGCCCATGCGTAACTAATCGGCCTTAATTCCACAACACAACACAACACACAACTCCTCTTTAACCGGATTTTCGGTTAGCCGGCTCATCCCAGTCCCAATTAGGCCGGTTAAGAGGGAGTCTACTGTATATCAATGTCCACAACTCACCGCACGAGAGCATCCGCTTGAAGGCCCTCCTGAACTTGATGGACATGGCGTTGTAGAGGATGGGGTTGATTGCGCTGTTGATGAAGATCATGGTCTTGCAGAACATGAGGAACCACAGCTCCATGTAGCGGTTGCTGGCGAAAGAGTTGTACACCACCAGGACCCGGTACGGGAGCCACAGGGTGGCGAAGAGCGCCACCACCACAACCAGCATCTTCACCACCTGCGCAGAGAAGAAAAAAACACAGTCAGACGTAAGGTTTTTCCAGTATATTTTACGAGGGCTGATCTAAAAGTAAGGTTACAAAGCCTGCAGTGAAACGTGTGCATTTTATTTCACAGAACCACAAAAGCCAACTGAATACAGCCCTCTGTAACGTCAGAGAGGATGGTCATAGTGGTCATCGCGTGTCACAACGTGGTCACACTGTGACTGGCAAGTAGCGTGACTTCACTGTGACGCTTTTTTGTCTAGGAGAAAGTACAATTAAAACTTGTTGTAGCAAAATTTTGGAGACTTTTGTTTAAAGTAATTTGAAACAATAAAATTATTGAATTTTTATGAATTTTTGAAAATGCACTTCTATGTGTAATATATTAAACCTCATAAAAATATTACACTTTGTAAGATTATTTTCAAGAGCAAAAAATATTCAAGGAACTATTAGCCTTTCTTTACGAATAGATCAAAAAAAAAAAAAAAAAAAAAAAAAAAGGAAAGAAATATTTCCCTTAAAAATAATTTTTTAGCGAAAATAAATAAATACATAATTGAAATACGACTTCTGAAATTGGGGGAGGGGGATTTCTAAAAATTTACGTAAAATCATAACCTTTTAAATGATTGAAATTTGTGAATTTGAAAATATACCTCGAAATAATGTATCGAACTTAACAAAATATCAAGGAATTACACATATATAATAGCACTTATGTATAATAAATAGAGAGAAGAAAACGCCCAGACTCCTAGAAAATAATATTTGGAAAAGGAAATAAAATATTTCCAAAAATTTGATTAATAGATGAATGAAAACATTTCATATCTTAATTTTTTTTATTATTATAAATAAATACATTTATATCTCAACAATAAATTTCTTTTTCCAGTAATTATAAAGTACGCTACGAAATTTGAATTTTCAATAATTTTTGCAACCAAATAGCTTTTTAAAGGGATTGGACTGCTGTCAATAGGTATGGTGTACTACGACTACATTATACTAGTAACCAGCTGATTCGGGCTCGTATCTCGCGGCAGGCACCAAATTCGTTGCAGGCTCCGAATATTTAAGATAGATGTCAGCACCATACTTTTTTCCCTATTGGGATAATTTTTTCCCTCTCTATGGAGTATTTAGAAAAGTGAGCTAAATGTTAAAAAAAAAGTAAGTGTTTTTTAATTACATTTTCACACAGTCTTTACTAATAGTTCGAAAATGAAAAGGCATCTGATATTAAACACCCCACTTTTTTTAACAATAAGCTAATTTTTTTTTTGTTGTCAATCACTTTATTATTATTTTAAGTGTAATTCAAAATGTTAAGTTCTACCCACTTGTTGACATCACAATGAACAAAATATTTATACTTGAATATTATTTTTTACTTAGTAGTACTATAAAAGCGTGTTTCCTTAGCATTTTAAAGAGTAATTTATTTTATTTGCAATTTTTATCTACGTAGAAAGCATTGAACTATAAGGTAAAGCGAATATCTTCAGTTGCAATTCGATTTCAAGATATTGCCTAGGTTCCGATTTTTATTATTTGGTGGGGGGGATGTTATGGGGGTAGTACTGTGATATGTTTATATATATATATATACATATATATATATTGCCAGTCAGCGTTATGTATATATATATATATATATATATATATATATATATATATATATATATATACATAACGCTGGATGGAAGTAAAAACTTATAACAAAAATAATGTCCATTATGTTTGAGTCGTAAAAATTCTTCCAAGTTTGTCTTGCTTTTTGAAACGGAGCTATATACTTCATTTTTTATGAGAGCTCTCGGCTTCTGTTATGGAATACAAATATGAGTAGGTGTACATAAATGGATCGAAGCCGAATCTCTTTCTTATGATTTATCAAAATTTAATTTACTCTGAAACGATTTCGAAATGGCGTCGGGAGGTTTCATCGCATTAAAATTGTGTAAAATGAACAAAATGCAAAAGCACTTTCCACTGCAAAATGAAACACATTTTGAAATGAAAGAGATCATTCATATGTAGGTTAGAGTAGAGAGTTATGAGATATTTTCAACAAAAATATTTCTTGGAAATTGTTTTCTACTTGAACGACTTCGAAAGTTCCAAAATAACATCTCTCCCTCCTAAAGAAAATTCTCTCATCTTTCCCTCACGTGAAGGTAGGATGGACATGTTTTCAAAAGTTGGAATGTATGCAGAATTTTATAAATATTCGGGAAAAAAAATGACAGAAACTGTGTATAATTTTCTTCCCAAGGTTTACTGCATATTGTAATGTGTATTTATCTAAATCAAATGACAAATATGCCTGAGAATAGCTAGTTCCTCCAACCGTTTTTGGTGGATGCAGTTTTGTTGTAGATTCTTCTTTATTAACCCTTTAACGCGCAGTGTTCCCGCTCTGGGAACACCAAACTCTGACGTTTTGACTGTTGCCAGTCACAAAGAATAGATTTGATTTCTATAAAAATAGTTGCGGGTGACATAGCTCCACAAGAATCCTTTACTTTTTAGCATGTCATTTCCCGTCAAAAAATGGTCACGATTATATTTAACAGCACTGACATTTGAGAAATGGAAGAATGCGAGAACAGCTAGATAGATTGCCCAATGCTGATAAAAGGGCAGCCGTTGCCATCGCTCGACTTAACTACCAGCAAGATGGCGGACGATGGAAACGTTCATTGCGTGCCACAGATCTAGAGACCCTTTTTTTGACGACAGCTGGCTGTGCCGCACAGCCAGCTGTCGTCAAAAAAAGGGTCTCTAGATCTGGGGCACGCAATGAAGGCACAGCCAGCTGTCGTCAAAAAAAGGGTCTCTAGATCTGTGGCACGCAATGAACGTTTCCATCGTCCGTCATCTTGCTGGTAGTTAAGTCGGGCGATGGCAACGGCTGCCCTTTTTTCAGCATTGGGAAAGGATTGCGCCTCAAGGGGTTAATAATGGAACCGTCAGTTTCTTGTGGGAAGATAAAATTTAATTTTTTCTCATCATTTTTCTTAGCTAAGTGCCCAGTCCCTCGTTTTGCACAACATATCAGTAAAATAAATTATTCTTAAAAATATGCTGCTGTTAGGCCTCACTAAACTGCTAATTAAAAAAATTTATGATCTTAGATCTACAAGACATTAAGAATTTTGTTAGTTACAATAAATCAGACTGAAAAAACTTGCATTGAAAATACCGTCGAATCTTGATTTAAGGAATTCTCCGATTTAACAAATATTTTTTTCTGACCCGACAAAAAGGGTGCTACAATGCTCTGATTTAAGAAATTTTTAGCTTTGATTTAACGAACAACAATCGCTGAAATAAAATTCGCACATAAAACTAAAACTTTGAATTTTTAGCACACAAAATTAATATCGACAAAAAGCTTTGAAAAGTCAAAACAAAGCCACAAAAGCAAAGCACTATAGAGGATTTCTTTCCAAAGTGCCAATAAGTATTTATGTATTATGTATTAAGTTTTAAGAAAAAGTAACATGAAAGAATTTAGATAATTTTAAAGTTGATCTCCTAACCTACAACTTATAATTTTAGAGCTCGCAGTAAACAATAATCATTCTTTTTTTCATATCAATATCTTAGGGTATTTAGCATTCATTATTTTTATACCATACTCTTTACAAAAATTGATATTCGATTTAACGAATTGTTCGATTTGACGAATGGAATTGTGGGTCCAAATCAATTCGTTAATTCGAGGTTCGACTGTATGTTACTTACTTTTGGTCTTGGAAAACAGCTTTATTATTACATAAACTCACAGAAGTTTGTAATTGAAGTGTTGTATAGCAATAATTATGATGCTATGTGGAACCTGGTGGAAAAATCAGAAACTAAAACCAGTGTTTCCTTAACCTTTAGCCTCTGAATTTTGAATAGAGCTGATATAAAATCAGCGAGTGCTTAGATGTGCGGCACAATATCCCTATACTATTAAACGCGGAATGTCAGTTTGTATGTTTGTCCGAGCGATCTCGAAAACGACTCTAAGGATTTTCTTAAAATTTCGTACCTGGATGTTTTTTGGATCCACGAAACGATTGCGCAAGGTCGCGTGACTGAAAAAATGACACTGAAAGGGTCAAAATGTAAAAATTTCGTTTTGGACGGTAGCGCCATTTGTAGATCGTTTGCGAAACACAGTTGATCCAATCTTCATAAAAGGAGCACTCAAGAAACTTTGGGGTGTATTAAACAGCAATGTAAATGTTTGGTAATCATGGAGATTATTGATACGCGGCAAGGCGTACCCATTATTTTACACTTAAGGAATTTTTAGATTCTGAGCATGGCTCGGTAGCCAGGTACTCTAAGTGTCCTAAATATGGAATATTACAGCATTCAGCCAATTACCAATTTAATAAAAAATGTTCTAACAATAGGACAAGAGGCTATAATTGAACAAAATGAGAAAAATATTTTGCAGTTATTTGTATGAAACGTTTTGATACAATTTCTTTGTGCGAGAAAACACCAAAATACTTCACACTTGTCATGCATTTTGATTGCATGTATGCATTCATTCATGCATTTATAAAGATGCATTTTTCGGCTTAGTGGTTTCACACGTCCATTATCTTCTCTTCTGGAGATTTTATGCCATCTACAGAGCAAAAATGATGACGTTCTACTATTCTTACACTTGCATGTATTATTAGTAGGACACTAGGTTTTGATGGAAAAAAACACTCAAAATACTGGTGTTAAACAATAACGTAAATAAAAAACTTTGTAAAAAACACACACAAGATGTTATAGGTAAGAGGATACGCACGTTTCAACCAAAAATTGTTTTGGCCTTCGTCAGTCCAAGCCCTTCGTTGCAAGCAACACAGGGAACTGAAAAGAGAAAAACAAGCAAGATGTTGCCACAAGGGGCAAAGAAAAACCGAACAAAACCACGGAGAGGGGAGAAAAAAATATAAAAAAATAAAAAAAAGGGAAAGGAAAGAAGCACAAAAATACAGAAATAATAAAGGAATAAATAAATAAATAATAAAAAAGGAACACACGAATACAAACACACACACACACAAAAAGAGAAAACAGAACAAAACAAAACAAAACAAACAGAACACAATTTTTTTTTTAAATTAAAAACCACGAACAGGACAGCACAAAAAATATATAAAACTTTTTTTTTTTTTTTTAAACATAAACATATATAAACAAAACAAAACAAAACAAAAAAAAACGTAAAGGAAGACAGTAACACACGTACACACACAATAAATAAATAAATAAATAAAAATAAAATAAAAAAGGGGGGGGAGTAGACGAAGAAAGTGAAAAAAAAACTTACAACAGCAGCTTCCAAGCAGAATGAACGAAAGGAACGGAAGAACCATCGTTCACAAGACGTTCTAAGTGCTGGGTAATGGAAAAACCTTCCAAAAAATCCAGATGGGACAAAGACTGAGGAGTGCACAAAATCTTAGCTTTAGAAAACTGAAAACGATGATTGGAATTCCAACAATGCGAGGCAATAGAAGATTTGGTAAGTTCGTGCTTAGAAACATATCTCTCATGCTCTTTGAGCCTAAATTTGAGAGCTCTTCTGGTCTGACCAATATAGCCCAAATCACAAGATCCACAAGGAATATAATAAACACCCCAACGGTTCTCAGTAGGAATAGGATCTTTAAGGGAAGAAAATATAAGTTTATTAACAGGTTTGAAAATGACTTTGAAACCGAAATTTTTGAGAAGTTTAGAAATTTTGTAGCATAAAGGTGAAAAGAAAGGTAGTGCAATTAAATCGTTGTGAAAATTAATAGTATTAGTAGAAGTATTAGTCTTATTAAATTTAGAAACAGCTTTATCAATAATAGAGGGGCTAAAACCACGAGAAACAGCTAAGGATTTTAAGTAACTAATTTCATTATTAAGAGATGAAGAATCAGAGCAAATTTTGATAGCACGAAACACGTAAGTGTAAAAAGCAGAAAGTTTTTGCTGGTAAGGATGATTAGATAGGGCATGAGGAGGTAAAGATATAGAAAAGGGTTTGCGGAAAACAGAAGTAGAGAAACCGTCAGGATTCCTAGAAACAAGAACATCCAAAAAAGGTAAAGAATTGTTGCACTCCTCTTCTAGAGTAAATTGGATGCACGGATCAACAGAATTAACAATCAAAAGTAAATTAGAAATATCACAATTGGAATCCACTAGAACGAAAGTATCGTCAACATATCTGACCCAGCACGGAAAATTAAAGACCTTGAAGAGCTTCTCTTCAAAATAATGCATATAAATATCACATAAGAGAGGAGAAAGAGAATTACCCATAGCAAGACCCTCGGTTTGTTTATAGAAAGAGCCATTAAAAATGAAAGCAGTTTGTTTAATACAAACGCTTACTAAAGCTATAAACTCTTTAATCTCAATAGAAGAATAATGAAACTCGCGTAAACGCTTTTCCAAACAGTCAATCGCACCTTGGATAGGAACATTGGTAAATAAAGATTTAACATCAAGAGAAAGCATTTTACAATTAGTAGGAGAAAGAAGTTTAACTTTGTTAACGAAATCATAATCGAAATTCTTGAAAATGAAGAATACAGAGTAATGCAAAGATGTGTTCTAATATTAGGACGCCTGGGCTGAAGGGGTTAAGGAATAATTGACGCGTCCCATCCCTCCCTTCGTCCCATCCCTGCCATCGTCCCATCCCTTCCATCGTCCCACACGTCCCTACTCTCCTCCACTAATAAATGGATGCATATGGATAGGTATCATATGGGGATAAATCCCTCAAAGAAGTTCCGATTTTCGCACTAGACGTCGCTGCCATCGAAGACAGGGGTCTGAAAAAATTGCTACTCACGAAAAGAAAATTTAAAACAGCAAGAGTAGCATTAAAAATCTGAGAATTTTAAAGCATCAGTAGATTAATGTAATTTATTTCCCGAGTGAATTCTAGAAATGTGTTCCGTTTCCCCGGGATTGCTGAATTCAACAGCTTAAGTGGTAACAATTTACCGTAGTAGCAGAATCATGCTACTACGGTAAATGTAATTTTAAAAAATAGAATGTGGAGTTAGTTATTTGTTTTAAGCAGACAAAAATGACGCGTATTGAGTGTAGTTTTCATAGCTTCAAATAAGAATTATTTTGCTTCCAGAATCATTTTAGTTCTTTTGTACATGCTTGGATGGTAAAAACCCGCAGTAAAAAACCACAGTTTGCTGTCGAATTACTTAAGGTATCATTTTTTTTCACTATTATGATATC
The DNA here is from genome assembly GCA_038373885.1 of Cheiracanthium punctorium. Taxonomy (NCBI): domain Eukaryota; kingdom Metazoa; phylum Arthropoda; class Arachnida; order Araneae; family Cheiracanthiidae; genus Cheiracanthium; species Cheiracanthium punctorium. Next base: position 87,377 of record JAWZYV010012461.1, read on the forward strand.
TATCTTTATAGTTTGATCCACGTAGAAAACATTAAACAATAAACATAAGCTTAAGGGAATTTCTTCAAGTGGCAATTGGATTTCTGAGTATTGTCTAGATTCCAATTTTTCATTATTTTTAAAGTACTGGGTTATACATAACGCTGAATGGAAAAAAAAATGTAACAAAAGTAATGTCCATTATGTTTGAGTCGTAAGAACTCTTCCAAGTTTGTCTTGGTTTTTTGAAACGGAGTTATATACTTCATTTTTCATGAGATCTCTTGGCTTGCTGTTATGGAATACAAACATGAGTAGGTATGCATAAATGGATTGAAGTTGAATCCCTTTACACGATTTATCAAATTAAATTTACTCAGAAAAGATTTTGAGATGGCTTCGAGTGGATTTGAAGTATTGAAATTGTGTAAAATGAATAAAATGAAGGAAAAAACTTATAAAATGTAAGACATTTTGCGATGAAATAGATCGTTTCCGTATACAGGTAAATGGTTTTGGTGGAAAATATTTAACCACGATTGATTTGTATTTTATAGTGAATAAAGATATTATTTACCTTGAGACTCGTGTTTCATGGTACTATTGTATTATTAATTATTTTCAATTCAATATATTTGTTGGATTCATTTACAACATTAATCATCAGAAACTTTACAACGAGTATTATTACTATTTTTCGTGAGTATTCCTTCGTACGTAGTTTAAGAGAGAAAAAAAAAATAACCATGAAAGTCAAATTTATTTATAACATCATTATTAGAAGTAAAAATCATGTTTTATAAACTGTACATCTTAATTATACTATGGATTAAGGCTATCAAGAAGTGTAAAATATTGTACGAAAGCTTTTAAAATTTAATTCTTTGTATGATAAGCAATGTAATGTTTCTTCGTTTCCGTTGGTTATTTTATTTTGTACAGTTAGAAAATAAATGAAATGAATTATGATATTTGGTAAGCTAAGCTTTATATAGAAATAATAAAAGCCTTCTATCTTTAATAGTTAATTTTTTTTTAGCTGGGAAATAAATGAATTATACAAAATTTCCTACCCGTCATAATTTTTTTATGTTGTTATATATGGAAGAAATTTTATTTATTTTTACTAATTCTGAAGGGTACCCTCTTAAATAAGCAATAGCACTTTTAGTCTAAAATTATTAATCATATTTTCAATTAAATATTTTCTGTTTGAATCTATCTATTTATTAGAAAACTTAAGATTCGAATCCATCATTCTATTCTTTTAATATATCATTCAGCCTGACAGTCCTATGATATTCTATTATTTCCTGACATACACCAGGCTCTAACAATCCAGTATTCTGAATTTAAGCTGGCTGAGCGCCTCTAAGTCTGTCTGATTCTGTAGACCAAAGCTCGCCTACCGTAAGTTACGGCATGTGTGAATTTACGCATCTGGTTGTCTGTAAAGAGTACAGAGCAATTCTGTAAATATGTCATAGACACAGCTGTTGCAAAATATCGCCATAACGTCTAATGTAACTAGTAATGGAGTTTTGGACGGTTGATTTCCAAAGAGAATCTGTCGCACATGGTGTTTTAAGATTAGAAACGACGAATAATATGAAGTTAGGTCGTGAGGCATATCAAGATTTCTATTTTTTCGAAAGGTTTGACTGAAAAGAAAAAAATGTCATGAAATAAGTTCAGTAATGTCACATCTGAAAAATTATTTGTTTCAAAAGTTTTACTATTAGAATGATGATCAATATGAAGTTCATTTGCTAAAAATACACCTCAAGTTATCTTTGAAAAGGTCCTGTGAGAAAGGACGAATAACATCAAGTGACGTCAGTAAAGACACATCTTAAAATTTCTCTTTTTATAAAATTATTCTAAGATTGAAATTAACAAATAATAAGTAAGTATGGTAAAAATACTGGGTAAGTTATCTTTCAAAAGGTGCTGTTAGAAAGGTCGAATAACATAAAGTGAGTTCAGTAACGACATATTTTTAAATTTCTCCTTTTTAAAATTTGTTTTACGATTAGAAAGGACGAATAACATAAAGTGACTTCAGTAATGACACGTCTTAAAATTTCTCTTTTTCAAAAATTATTCTACGTTTACAAAGAACGAATAATAAGAAGAAAGTTGGGTAAAAATACATTGAAAGTTATCTTTCACAAGGTGCTGTAAGAAAGGACGAATAACATCAAGTGAGTTCAGTAAGGACATATTTTAAAATTTCTCCTTTTGAAAACTTGTTTTACGATTAGAAAGGACGAATAGCATCAAGTGACGTCAGTAAAGACACATCTTAAAATTTCTCTTTTTATAAAATTATTCTAAGATTGAAATGAACAAATAATAAGTAAGTATGGTAAAAATACTGGGTAAGTTATCTTTCAAAAGGTGCTGTTAGAAAGGTCGAATAACATAAAGTGAGTTCAGTAACGACATATTTTTAAATTTCTCCTTTTTAAAATTTGTTTTACGATTAGAAAGGACGAATAACATAAAGTGACTTCAGTAATGACACGTCTTAAAATTTCTCTTTTTCAAAAATTATTCTACGATTACAAAGAACGAATAATAAGAAGAAAGTTGGGTAAAAATACATTGAAAGTTATCTTTCACAAGGTGCTGTAAGAAAGGACGAATAACATCAAGTGAGTTCAGTAAGGACATATTTTAAAATTTCTCCTTTTGAAAACTTGTTTTACGATTAGAAAGGACGAATAGCATAAAGTGACTTCAGTAACGACACGTCTTAAAATTTCTCTTTTTCAAAAATTATTCTACGATTAGAAAGAACGAATAATAAGAAGTCAAGTTTGGTAAAAATACTTGACAAGTTATCTTTCAAAAGGTGCTCTTAGAAAGGACAAATAACATGAAGTGAATTCAGTAATGGCATGCGTTAACCCTTTGTATCATCATGTTGCAGATCTGCAACATATAATTAAACCTGTTTAAATTAAGAAATAAAATTTAATTAAAAATAGGCATAGTGTATTGAAAAATATTTGAATAACTGTTTCTTTCTAGAATAAGGTGATCATAAAATAGTTTTAACACACTTGAAAGGTTTTTGATTTTTAATTAACCCTTTAACGCCAAGTGTCCTGCTCTGGGAACACCGAATTTTGACGTTTTGACTGTTGCTAGTTACGAAGAATGGATTTGATTTTTATAAAAGAAGTTGCGGGTGACATAGCTCCACGAGAATCCTTTACTTTTTAGCGCGTGATTTCCGTAAGAATATGGTCACGATTATTTTTAACAGCACTGACATCGTCTGAAAAATGGAAGAATGCGAGAACAGCTGGATAGATTGCCCAATGCTGAAAAAAGGGCCGCCGTTGCCATCGCTCGACGTAACTACCAGCAAGATGGCGGAAGATCGATGGCAACGGCTGCCCTTTTTTCAGCATTGGGAAAGGGTTGCGCCTCAAAGGGTTAAACTGTTTGCAAACACTTCAGCAACACTTTGGTATACTACAAATATATTTTCAAGTAACACAAAAACAAACATAACCGTTTTATTGAACTCTACGACAAACACGTTTTGCTCAATAAATTTTGCATGTATTGCAAAACTTCAAAAGAAAAACTTTCAGTATGTTTATAATCTGTTTCTGCGCTTTGAAGTAAAAACTTTCTGAAAATTTGAGTTGTTGAGAAATAAAAGATTACGATTTATCTTTTCAAGTGTAGTTTTACGATTAGGAAGGACGAATAATATGAAGTAAGTTTGATAATAACACTTCTTAAGTTTTCTTTCAAAAGGTGCGGTTAGAAAGGACAAATAACATAAAGTGAGTTCAGTAATGGCACATATTAAGTTTCTCCCTTTTCAAAAAATTGTTTTTCGATTAGAAAAGAGAAAAAAAACGAAGTATGTTCAGTAAGGAAACATCTTGAATTTTTCTCTTAAAAGCTGATTAACGATTTGAAAGGATGAATAATATGAAGCAAGTTTGGCAATAACTCTTTTTAAGTTTTCGCTTTATCAAAAGTTGTTTTAAAATCAGAAAGAACGAATAATGATATACTGAAGTACTAACACATCCTGTGAGTTCTTTTTTTTTTTTTTCCTTTTCTAATGTCTTCAAAACTTTGAGAGCTACGATAAACTGCTTTTCGATATTTGTCGGCCACATTGCATTTTAATTTCTTGCACACCCTTTAAGAAACAATTAAAGCGTGTCATACTTTAAAAGTAACTGGTTATAGTAAATGTTGATAACAAATTAAAAATCTGCCTAAATTCAATCATAGTTGCACTAATCAGATTGCGAAGAAATATGCGCGTGTGTTCATCATATGCGCGAATGTTCATCAATGTGCAACAGGTTATAAACAATCTTTCCCTCATTCAACAGTTGTATACTGTAGAATATTTACTTGCAGTTTTAAATTGGAGATTAGAAGGCTTTGTGAATTAGCAAAACACAGGTTTAAACATTTCAGTTGCAATAGAAGAAGAAGACATTAAAATACTTAAAAACTGTTTGTTTAAAAGGACTATTGACGAATAAATATATCAAAATGGCTGGTGGTGGCTCTGCGAAATAAAAATACGTCCTCTTTTAACAAGAGATGAACGCTGCAGTGAGTTAAAAATTATACCAACAACTACTTACGCAAACTTCACATTTGCGAGAACAAAAGCTTGGTCGAGATAAACAACGCCAATTATAGAGCAACCATAAAATTTAGACCAATACAATTAGAGTAATAAAACCGCAAACAAGAAACTTAAAAGGTGGTTCATGGCAGCAAAAATAAAATATAAATAATAAACGTCTTGTTTCTAACGCTTCTGGGATTGACTCATCGCCCCGGAGCATCTGTCGCCATGTTCAAATTTTGATAAAAACGGCATTTTTATCTCTAACTAAATACAAAAACTTTGTATACAGTTCGAAAGATCTCTAAAAATTAACCTTTTTTTTTTTCACTTGCAGATACTTTCAACTCTAAATATCTAGCGAGATATCACGCCTTGAAAAAGTAAACAGAGAAACGATTCATTTCTTGATTCTTTGAAAAAAATCACGGAACATAATTTCTTGCGTAGATCGATTAGATGACAGAGAGAAAAAGCGCAACAAAATGTTTGGTGGCGACATCTATGAATTATATTGTTAACTAAATCATTAAAACTGTCCGTTTTACTGCCTTTTCTTTCAAATTAATAAAACAATGACCATAAGCAGATATCTGCTTTACCTAAGGAATAATTTAATACACAATTCATGTATAATTAATTATTTATTCAGTAAATTACTTCTAATTTATTTACAAATTATATCAATCATTCAATAAAACTGCAAAAATTTAGTATTCAAAATTATTAAATAATTTTAAAATTGCGCAAAGTGATTTCGAGGCCATATTTTAACTAACCAAATTTATTAATTTAACTATAGTAAAAAAACTATATGAAACCATTCATTATAATTTATATTTTACTAATGCAGATGTTTTATTGTTACAAAGAAAAATATTTTTAAAGAAACAATACATTGCAGCATGAATATAGTGATAAATATCTTGATAGGTTATTTTTCTCTTCAACGGTAATCTCCCCAGCCGCCCCCTCAAAGAGATTTTGCTACTAACAATTGTATTATTAAAGTATCGATTTTAAACGAAATAGTTATAGAATTATTTTAGTATGTTGCAAATTTCGGTTGCGAAGAGGCCCGTATGCCGAATGTTTCATAGGCCATCGACGGGCAAAACTGGTCGCCGAAGGCGGCTAGTATGCCAGAAAAAGCGCCAAGAGGAGGGGAATGAAAACCCCATTACGATTGCACATTTGACGTCACCGAATCATTTTTAGGTCAGATGGCGGCTACGTTCTGATGATAAAAATAAACAATTAAAAGAGTATTGCCAGTCGAAAGAAGTGAAATATGAATTTAAAAACCGAAGTGAAGGAAAAATGAGAACAAACAGATATAATAAGTTAGAATGGATGATTTGAGATAGATTAAATTTAAGAAAGTGAAAGTAAATGAGAATTAATATTAAATCTACATCACAAGTCTACATCACAAGTTGCCTCAAATGATATGAGAGGGAGACGCGATAATTGTGGCAGTGACAATAGGTACATGCCTTCTCATTTCCATTGAAGATTGAAATCTGAATGTGGCTTGTCCTAAGCTTAGATAAAGCCTTTTGAGCAGATCTGGTATGAAAGCACTGCTGGGACAATCCAGGTTGCTCAGCAACGTACCATGCATGATCTTCCAAGTGTTATTAAGATTGGTTAAAGACAGGGAGTGGACCTCAGAAGCTGGTATCTTGGAGGAACTGTACCTCCCCTTTCATTTTCCCAACCATGAGTTTTGTATCACCCCGTATACATGTATGCATGCATTCACGATTCATTTTGACTAGATTTTGGTTTTCTCCAGGTGTAACGTGAATGCGCATTAGAACCTTTTAGAAAGTTCTCCATCCAAGGCACCCTTTTTTAAGCAGATAGTTGTCAAGTAGCTCTACTTAATCAACACCTTCTAGATACAGAAAGCCTTACAACTGAAGCTTTGACGTCATCACTAGATCTTCTTATATGACGCCATTACAGTTTTATCTTCAAAAAGTGAATTATTTAAAATTTCAGGTGGATTTTCTCACTCATAAAACTTATAAAGCTTTTTAATGATTTAAGACAGAAAAATTAATTTTACGACAAATGACAATTTTTGACTATCACTAATTGTACAATATGGTACAGAAGTAAATCACAATGAATCATTTTGTAACTGAAAGGTATTTTAAATTTTATCTTTAATTTAAGATATTTTCTAATATTTGTAGCATTCACCAGAAATTTTAAACAGTTTTACCTTTTGAAGATAAAACTGCGATGACGTCATTTAAGAAGATCTAGTGAAAGCGTGAAAGCTTCAGTCGTAAGGCCTTGTATATCTATAGAAGGTGTTGGCTTAGTACACAATACAATTTGACATGATTATTAGTGACACCTATACGTTCGAATGTCTGAATATACAGGGCTGTCAAAATTGAACTTCCCTTAAACAGAGTTCAATATTGACAGCCCTGTATATTCAGACTATATAGTTCAATATTGCTTCTAGAGTACTATATTGAGTAAGCGGGTGAACGGATTGCAATCGAACTTGATACATAGAACGTTCATGAAATGCGCTCAAGGAATTTCTAAAAAAAGAAAAAGTTAAAAAAATGTTCACTAGGTGGCGCTTTTCATGAAAAATGGCAAATTTAATCATGGAAATGGTTAATTCAAACTCTGCGAACAATTTCTGCATTTAGTCACATTTTTTACCATTAGCTAATTTGGAACATTTTTTGAGCTCAAGTCACTAAGAAGGGCGCCACCTAATGGATTTTTTTGGAACTAAACTTGCAAAATCTTGCTTGAGCACATCTCGATTTCAGTCCGTATTCCAAATTTGGTATATAGAACTTTCATGAAATGCACTGAAGGACTATCGGAAAAAAAAGTAGTTCAAAATATATCAGCTGGACGGTGCTTTGCATGGAAAAGCAGCGTATTTATTGATGGAAATGGCTAATTCGAAATGTACAAACGATTGCAGCATTTATTCGATAGTTTTTTTTAACATTTATTAATTAATTTGGGTCATTTTTGTGGTCCCCTGAAAAGCGCCACTTCACGCATTCTTTTGGAGCTAAACTTAACCCATTTATGCCTAGTGTCCCTTTTTTGGGACGGCATTTTCGCTATTAGTCGAAAACGTTATTTACTTTTCCTAACCTTTATTCATGAGTATTGAGCCTCTACTCTACAAAATATTTTAACATGACCCAGTAGGATGTTGATATTTCGATTTTTATGCATAATGATTTTAAAAGAAATCTTCCCTTGTTCAAGAAGTTGACGTCAGAAATTTATCTATTATTTCTGTTATCAGTAAAAATCGAAGAAAGTCGCAAAAATATCCAGGCACAAATGGGTTAAAAAGAATTTACTTGAACGCATCACGTATACAGTCAATATGCCAAATCTATTGACTTGTTGGCACGTTTCAGCTCACAATGCTGTTTATACGAAAAATTTAATTTTAACCACCCTGTATGTTATAGGGAAAGTTTAATTTTAACCACCTTGTATGTATGTTTTAGGAGTTTATTAACAGGACGGCTTCGTCCCATCCTACTTGGTCATGTTAAAATATTTTGTAGAGTTGAGGCTCACTATTCATGAACAAAGGCTAGGAAAAATAAATAACGTTTTCGACTAACAGCGAAAATGCCGTCCCAAAAAAGGGACACTAGGCATAAATGGGTTAAAACTAAAACATAAAACAGATAAAACACAAACTGGCACCTTGTGCCGAATACAAAAAGGAGACAATGCCCCAGGCGTAGTAACTCGCTACAGGCGTATATTTCTAGTTACAGACCTTATACAGTGTTGCTCAAGTTCACATTTGCATACATCTGCTTTAGTAGAAAACCTGGCCTGGTTGCGAAAACCCTCTCGTGCATTCAAGTCGACTCTCTTGGAGACTCGTGTCCTGGAGGTGGAGAGGGACATAACGCAAAGTGCTGCCGCCGCAAACGCATCACGTGTGTAGTCAATAAGCCAAATTTGGTGGCTATTGCCTTACACGTTTCAGATCATAATGCTGTTTATAGGGAAAGTTTTATTTTAACCACCCTGTATGTATGTTTTAGGGAAAGTTTAATTTTAACACCCTGTATGTATGTTATAGGGAAAGTTTAATTTTAACCACCCTGTGTGTATACAACTGGCATATCTCAAAAACGATTAGAAGTAGAGTATTAAATAGTGTCTCTATGAGGTTAAATAATTCGATAAATATTAAAAACTATTGTAGGGTTTTGGCCATCTATCTCTACACTTCAAAATATATTAAAAATAATCTGAAAAATTTTCCTATTTTAAATCACTAAAGCGTTATATATTAAAAGCGCATCATAATCCGTAGGTCCTCTATGTCCTTCTTTCTTCATTCCATTAAGTTGGAAAGTGTATCATTACACTTTCCAACTTCATGAGTAAGTGACCGTATTTTTCTTCCTTATTTATAAAACAATTCTTTAAAATTGAAATCTATATTAAAATGCTTATTAAAACTGTTTCAAATTCTTTGCCAAGTTTTATATATCTACACTTCACTTTATAAATACTGTTTGGAAAGTGTATCATAATCCATGAGTCTACCGTATTTGTCTTCCCTGTTTCATAAAAAAGGTTTTTGGAATTGAAATCTATATTAAAATTGTCAATTAAAACTGTTTTAAATTCTTTGCCAAGTATATTCTAACTATATTCCACTTTTATAAATACAGATTGGAAAGTGTATCATAATCCATGTGGATACCGTATTTGTCTTCTCTGTTTCGTAAGATATTTTTTTGGAATTGAAATCTATATTAAAATCACCTACTAAAACTGTTTTACTATCTTCGTCAGGCATATTGTAACTACACCACTTCTTTGTACTAAACTGTAGCATTTGATAGTTTCTAGGCAAATATGGAAGATATCGCCAAGCTTGGTTCAATTTTGGGGACTTATCTTTTGGCATCCAACTTGGCGATAAAACGTCAAAAATTCCAAACCTTGTTGACTTTCAGCATTTTATTCTCACTTCAAACATGTTGACGGAAATGTGTCCTCAATAATAATAATAATAATAATAATAATAATAATAAAACGGGAGTGAACGAAATATCACTGTAGTGCTAATAATTGCAGTAACATTTTCTCTTGTAAAGCAATTTGTTTCAATCGTATTGCATTCAATAAAATAATTTTATATAAATCCTATCGTAAATGTCTTTTTCTACCTCATCATGTTCTCTTTATCCAGACATCTACGTTACACTTTCTATACTAGTACCCGCATATTAATGCAAAATGCAACTGGCTGATCATCTTCAGTTCGCTCGTGTAGCCCAGGGAAGTCTGGGAGTACAAGATTAGAATCATTTTGTAAACATGTCTCAGCATTGTGACAGAAGCAGTAGACTGTTGCAAAATCCTGCGGGACACGTCCACTATAATGGTATGTTAGACGGTGTCTGGGTTGTCTTTCCTACAGTACGGAATCTGTTCAGCTGTGTTTGGTAAAGTGTCATATGATTACATATAAACAATCATATGACATGACAAAGAATGTTTAGTCACTGTTATTTTACCCTCTTTTATTAGGATGAGAGTGGATGTATGAGATTTACGAAGTGACTGTGACTTCGGATGGAGAATTTATTTTAAGTTCTTGTTGTTGTATTTGGAAGATCTATGGCCAAAATATCACCTGCAGAAAATACAGTGCTGAAAATTCCACGGTTCATTTTCTTTTTCTTGTATATATGTTACGTTTCAGGTACATTTGAATATTGATGAGGCTGTCGTTCGATTAAAACTTACTTTATTTACTATTCAGAAAAGCAAGCATAAGAAAAACACAAGACAGACGAATACAATCGGAACGGGCACTACCCGGAGCTAATTATGTGTCTTGCTCGTAAGCCTGGGGCAATAAGAATGACCGAGTCCTTTTTGCAGGAGAGAAGCATTCTCGCTGATTGACTGCTTGCGTCAGAGCCACGTGATTGTACAATAAGAATCATGTCGATTCCATTCGTTGATTACAAAGCAAAAATAAATGTAAACTCCACCTTTTGCCCCGAAGATGAGGCTTGGGCGGGGCCATGAAAAGGCGCGGAGAACCCCGCGTATTGTGGGAAAACAAACTTAAAATAACGATTTGAATACAGAAATTTGAAACGCGAACTGCTAGAAAAGAAGTCCCGTTATTTTTATACAAACATCCCTCAAAATATTATATCTGTATAATATTTTATAATCTGTAATTTAACAACTAGGATTGATACTAGTAATTAATCCTAGTACTGTTACTAGTACTCTTATTTGATCTAATCGCAGAGTTTAGTATAAAGTTAGTTTATAAAGGAATTGTTAACAGATTAACGTGCTTCCTCCCGTACGAAAAAAGCAGCACTCTGCTAAAATAATTAAAAGTTTGCAAAATAACACACACAGAAGGTACTTATCAAGTTGTACATGCGTTTCGATCGAAAAAATTACCATCATTCAGCAACAGCAAAAGTTCATACATAGACTGATAACCAAAAAAGGAAACAGGAAACAAAAGCGAAGAGAAAGTTTCTAATCGAAGGAAGGAAAAAGCAAGATACCAGAGAGAATAACAGAAGGGGGGAATTTCTCTGATCCTCCCCGGTTTCTTGCATTTTAAGCACTTCATAAGTATCTTTTATGTGTGTTATTTTACAAAGTTTTAATTATTTAATCTTTTAAACACCGTTTTTGCGTGTGTGTTTTGATTACCACTCCGTTAGTTTAATTGTAAAAGATAAATAAATCACAGATCTGTCTGTTTATTTTGTTTTCATCGATTATGAGGACTTGGGCACGTCTGCTTTTACAGCATTTTGTACCAACCCCAAACTCAGATTAGTTTGAAAGCGGCAGTACCGTCCAAGGGTGTTAATTTTTACCACAAAGTCCCGAAGAGTTCGTTTCTACCTTATTCGGGAGCCGATAGATGGCAGCACTACAGATCTTTAGCGAGGGCTTCTTAATTTTGAAGCAAATACCATCGAGAGGACCCAAAGGCTTTGTTTTACCACCTCAAGAGGTATCGTTTTTGTATGGAAATTTGGAGGGCATTGCGACAACGTATTTTAACGTGCCTCAGTCGCCATTAGCGAGCACGGCGATGTTTGCTTGGTCTCAGGATCGAACCCAAAACCTTTCGGCTACCTCTCCCAACCCGGTTATCTCGGCTCTAATAAATCACATGACAGAAAGATGTCATGTGATTTATTAGGGCAGTGTGTTTTTTTAGTCTTTTTTCTATAAAAAAAGTTAAAATATTAAAAAGATGCTAAAGACGCACAAGTTCGGTTTTCTGTGAAAGTATCGCCAGAAATACTTCACTTCTACATTTTACCGATATTAAAACTCTGGGATATTAAGTATCATTGTTCTAAGACTACTTAACAAATAAAAAAAGAAAATATTCTTCATGTTTTACATAACTGCATCGATTTTCCCTTCTTACCCTTGCATTAGAATCTCAGTGAATTCTAAAAAAGTTGTCTATTCGAATTTTACTATCCGTCCGATAATGGATTCAGTCCTTCTGCTTTTCCAGCACATGTCATTCATTCTGACAGTTCGGACGACATTCGATTTTCTTTTGTGAGTGGGGGAGAGGCGGTCTCTCTCTGCACATCCCCCCCATCTTCAAAATTTCCCTCTCCATTTTTATTCTTTCTCCGAGCCAAAACACGCTGACTGACGTGTGTGCTCGGACTGACCGTCCAAATGTATGAATCGCTCTGTAAATACTTACCTAAGTACGTCTCGGGCGCAGCTGTGTGGCAAAATTTGTTTATTTTACGGAATATGTCCGTCAATGGCATGTCAGCAAACGGTTCTGGGTTGCTGTCTGAAAGAAAAATTTCTCGTCATGAATAATTAAGTGTCACATGATTAGGAAAAAATGTTCAGGTAGTTTCTTTTGTTGAATCTACCACGGATTTATTAATGTAGGATTACTTGCAGTTGCTTACTTCTTTTATTTTATTTTTACAACCTTTGCTAATTAACCAGCTCAAAGTTGCTGAACTTGGGAAACCAGGCCAGTTTATTCTTTTGTCAATCTCTAAATTAAGTACATTTTGTTGTTGTAATAAATCTTTATTCCTTCACCTGAAACAATTTTCGCTCTGTTTTCGCATGCAGACGATATTTTGATTTAAAATGTCAATTCAAGATTTATTCTTTTTTTTTTTTTTTTTTACGAAAAATACTTCTGTCCACTGCATCTAACTCCAAGCTTAAAAAATATACGTAGGTTGCCGTTTATGTTTTTACAAACGACCAATAGGAGGTGTTACTGAAACTTTTCTTCAGGATATTCGTAAAATTCACATTTTTTTAATCTAGGAATTAGGGATGGACGCGAGACGAAAAATAGGAGTCTCGTGTCTCGCAAAACAGCCTAAAAGCTTTGTCTCGTCTCGTCTCCCAAAATCCCTATTTCGTAATTTTTAAAATGTTTGTCTCGTCTCGCATAAAAGCTGTAAATCTTTGTCTCGTCTCGCAAAAAGTCGTCTCGCAAAACAGCCTAAAAGCTTTGTCTCGGCTCGCAAAATCCCTATATCGTAATTTTAAAAATATTTGTCACGTCTCGCAAAAAAAAGCTGTAACAACAAAGTCGTTGGATTCCAACGAGATTCCAAAGTCTCGTTGGAATGCAACGACTTCGTCAACGAGACAAAGTCGTTGGATGCGAGACGACTTTGTGTCGTCTCGCATCCATTCCTACTAGGAATCACTGGCATTATAGAAATTGCCTGCGCATTTTGTTTACATGAGTGTTCCAAAGAAGCCAGTGAGTGAAAAAAAAACGGAAATATCTCGTGAAGGTTTTCGTTGGATGATTTTTTACGATTTTACGAAAGGCCTCACTAGACAAGAATGCTTAGTATCACTTCGTGAAACTTTTGGTAATGAAGGACCATCAGTAAAGACTGTTTAGAATTGGTTTGCAGAATTTAGTCGTGGTCGTGCGTCCGTCAGTGATGAATCTCGCGAAGAACGACCAAAATCGGTAGTGATTCCAGACAACATCGATGCTATGCGCAACATGATTGAAGAATATCAGCATGTCACACATAGGCGCACCCACGGGGGGGGCTATGGGGCTCAAGCCCCCCCTAAAGGTGGACAGTTAGAAGTGAAAAACTTTAAAAAATGAAAATTGTTACTAATGAATTATTACTATTATTATTTATTGTCTTCAAATTATTTCTAAATAATTTTTACCTAAAAAGATGTTAGTTTTTAAATAAATAATTACAGAGAGTTAGTCGGTTACAATATCACTGAAAAGATCAGATAATTATTTATGACTCTATAATGAGTTTTTGCTTGTGGGATTGTGTTGTATAGGCAAATCCAGAGGTACAGAATATTTTGACGTTATAAGAGGGTTGTAAATATTAGCGATCTCACTATAACCGAGTTCAACAGTATTTTCAGCTCAGCCCCCCCTAAACTAAAATCCTGGGTGCGCCACTGATGTCACATATCGTGAGATAGAAGCGTCCCTTGGCATATCATAGACTGCAATACATTCGATTTTGCACGAACATTTAGCAGTTAAAAAAATTTGTTCCTAATGGATTCCGCACAATTTGACAGAAGCTGAAAAAGAGGCTCGTGCAAATTGGCGTAAGGAAATGCTAAAAAAATCCCAATTGGGAACTGCAAAATTCGTATACAACATCGTTACAGGTGACAAAACTTGGATATATTCGTATGAGATGGAAACTAAACAGCAATCCACTGTTTGGGTGTTTCCAGATGAACCGAATCCCACGAAAGTTGTTCGTTCATCACTCACTTCTAAGAAAATGCTTGCTTGTTTCTTCGGACTTACAGGACATATCGCAACCATTCCTTTAGAGGATCGTAAAACAGTTAACGCTAAATGGTAAACAGAAATTTGTTTGCCAAAATTCATCAAACGAAATCAGGAAAAACTGCAAAAATCGAAGCATCATTCTTCATCACGACAACGCCAGCTCCCTCATAACGTGAAACAATGTATTGTTTGAAGGATAAAAATATCAAATTAATGTCTCCTTGCCTGTGTTCTCCTGATTTGTCGCCTAACGACTTTTTCTTGTTCCTTTATATCGAACAAAAAATGAGTGGGCAGCTATTTTCATCACCTCAAGGAGTTGTTGATACCTTCCAAAACCATGTTTCCAGATATCAATTTCAGAGTGAAAAAACTGTTTCAAGAATTGGTTTGGACGGGTGGAAAAGTGTATAAATCTTAAAGGCGAATATTTTGAAAAGCAATAAAACAGTTTGTTCCCAACAAATTATTTTTCTTCCTACTTTTTGTAGAAACTTAAAAGGCAACCCTCGTATTTCTGAATTTTTATTTACTTATATACATCAATTTAACCCATTCGTGCCTGGATATTTTTGCGACTTTCTTCGATTTTTGCTAACACCAGAAGTAATTGATAAATTTCTGATGTCAACTTTTTGAACAAGGGATGATTTCATTTAAAATCGTTATGTATAAAAATTGAAATGTCAACATCCTACTTGCCATATTAAAATATTTTGTGGAATTGAGGTTCAATACTCGCGAATAAAGGCTAGGAAAAATAAATAACGTTTTCGAATGACAGCGATATTGCCGTCCCAAAAAAGGGACGCTAGGCATAAATGGGTTAACTTGTCATCAATCAATTTCACTTGTAATTCTTATCTGACGGACTCGAAACGATTCGTGTTGTGTTGTGTTGTGGGATTAAAGCCAATTTTCTATACGTGGATCCAGGCCGAGGGGTGGGGATCTTTTTAAGGGGTGCTTATACCCTTATTTACGCTAAGTTTCGGAGGAAACCACGCAAAACTCGGGGCCATCGTGATTCTAGCGGGCCTGCTTCTGCACTCCGAAAAAGGCCTACGGACGTTTCCTCACTTGTTAGATTCGGCAGTTAGATGACGTATCTAAGTGCAGAAGCAGGCCCGGTAGAATCACCATGGCCCCAGGAAAACTACAAAAGTTTAATCGGCGGACGCGATCTGGTTTTGAACCTTCCGTCTCCCAGCTCAGAGTGCTTAAAGTTCGGCCACTGGTCGGGCCGAAAGAATTTGAGAGCTTTAGCTCCGTAAGGGATACCAATCCTTGCACTTTGATGCGTTTCTGTTTCTGCCTATTTAAAAAAACAATAGATTTATTTTTTTTTATAGTTACCACAGTAACACGAAATAAAGACTGAAGCGATTTCGAGATCTGTTTTATTTTTGACTTAATATATAGTGTTAAACAAGAATTTGACCAATCTGAAAAAGTAGGAAAAAAATCTAATAAATAGAACATTAAGTTTGTACGAGCATTTTTGAGAATACTCGGGTTCAATATGATATTATAAAAACATTGAAATGAACGATGCTTAAAATAATATTTTTTAGAGAAAATATTGAATTGGTGTACACTATACACAATATTTCAGCAAACTAAAACAAAACTATTTTGATATTTTTCATACATGAACACTGCATGAACATTTTCTTTTTTTCAAACGATTTATCTCTGTCGCATTGAATTTGATGAAATATTTCCCTTTCGAATTCAGCAATCAATCGGAAAATGTCACAGGATATTCAGCTGTTCTTTTCCCCCAAGCATATGTCATTCATCGTGACATCGGTGACATTCGATTTTTCCCAGAATTTGGTCAGCTTCTGTACTAATTCATTATTTTAAGCACCAGTCGTCTGAGTACCTTCAGTTTTGTCTATTACAATATTGGAGCGAAGTCTGACGTGTCTGAACGACGACGGAAGAATAACTTATTCTTGCATTGAAGTGATACAAAAGGCGTAACTGTTGCATAGACAGTGCCCGGTGCTTTCTTGGAGTAGAATCTGGCATCACATGACCTTTGATGATGCAAATTTTGTTCCTGGCGCTACGTCAGTACTAGTACTATACACAGTGTCCGCAAAATCTGATAACGCGCTTTGATTTTTTATCTGTTGGAGATAAGTGGGCGATGTTGGTTGAAAAAATGTTCAAAATAAGGTAATAAAAACGAATACCTTAACCCTTTATAAGGCTGTGGTCAGAATACTTACCACAACGGTCTATTAACCCATTTGTGCCTGGATATTTTTGCGACTTTCTTCGATTTTTACTAATATCAGAAATAATAGATAAATTTCTGATGTCAACTTCTTGAACAAGGGATGATTTCTTTTAAAATCATTATGCATAAAAATCGAAATATCAACACCCTACTGGGTCATGTTAAAATATTTTGTAGAGTTGAGGCTCAATACTCATGAATAAAGGCTAGGAAAAATAAATAACGTTTTCGACTAATAGCGAAAATGCCGTCCCAGAAAAGGGACGCTAGGCATAAATGGGTTAAATATAGAAATCAATTATCATTAGTGAATTTTCTGATTTTTGTTCAGTTATATTGGATGTATATTTTTTCCATACATCTGGATTCTAAATTATATTTGGCTGATGAACTTTACTTTCATTCGTAATTTTAAAGAAAAGTCGAATAATGACTCGAAAATTGAGCATAAGAATCATCGCTTTTAATTATATATTTTTGCGTTTAATTCCGTGTACAAGCAGCAGGTAGTTTTCCGATTTTGATTTTGTGAACAATTAATGTATTCTCCGGAAAATTCCAATGTTTGTTTAATACTTGTTTCTCCAATTTTCGTGTGGGATATTGCTGTAGGGGGAAAATGAATTAATCCTAAAAAATGAGCCAGAAAAATCCCAAGTACTTTCGACTCTCTGCACATAAACACTCCTTACAAAGGGTTAAGAAAAAATCAATCTCGTCAATTTTTAAAAAATCACACACCTTTTGTTTACAACCCTCAGACAAAAAAAATTCAGTTAGTAAAATGTGCCTCATACACTTATGAGGTCATGAAAAATAACGATTACGATTACGCAGGATGAGATGATGATTAAATTACCATTACAGAATATTTTTCAAAGAACATTCATAGCTTTTTGATTGTACAATTTTTACGCTGAAGACAGAACTACGTAATTAACAAACATTTCAACAAAACACCTATTTAAATCTATGTAAAATAACACACATAAAAGGATCCTGTTTAAAAAGTACTACAAAAAAATCAGTGTGGTTACTTTTTCCTCAAGAAGTGCACATTTTAAGCAACACCAATTCAAGTTGACGTTTTCGTGCACTTAACCCTTTGAAGCGCAATCCTTTCCCGATGCCGAAAAAGTGCCATTGCTCGATTTATCTACCAGCAATATGACCTGAATGTTGCTGGTAGACCGATCAACTTGCAAATTTGCACAAATGTTTTTTTAAAATATAGGTATAATAATGCGCTACTTTAAAAATATGAAAATGTGCCTCCTTCTTAATTTTTAACCGCAGAAAATTGCTCAAAACAGTGTTTTGTCAAAGCTACTCGAAAAGCTACTCGAAGCTACTGTCAAAGCTACTCGAAAGCTACTCAGGTTTTTACTGGAACGAAGCCTTTAGTTTAGAATTAATTTTTACATCTTATATGGCAACAATATTATTGACGTAACTACGTTTGTTGAAATAGAATATTGTTACGTAATCTGGTAATGGATGAACGATAAAATAGCTCAGCAAACCGCCCTAATATCTCACGGAAAAACAGAATTTAGTTACACAGGCAATAGTAAATCTTTAATAGCACAGCGATATCGCTATTCAAAGCGCAAGGTCAACACATCGCTTTGCAGTTTATTTAACGCCCTTATTCACAAAACATTTGACATGAGAATTAATCCAAACTTGCATGTTAAAGTCATCGGTAAGATATCGTATCGATGACTTTAACACGCGTTTCAGGATGAATTCGTCTGTCAAATGCTTGGTAAATAAGGCCATAGGGTGACCATATTTTTAAACGTAAAATTGAGGACATGTCCCCAAATTTGAAACAGAATTGGGGACATTTTATAATTAATAAAATAATTAACAGTAATCTAATTAAAAAACAATGTAATAATTAAAAATTATCCACAATTGCTTTTTTTTATTTTGGGGACACATGGCAAAAGTACACAGAAATTGAAGATTGTCCCGGAAAATTGGGGACGTATGGTCACCTTAAGTTTATCACATACTAACTCACAATGAGAGCGACTTCTTTATTTATAGACGTGCTAACTGATGTGACATCACAGAAGACATCACATCATTTTTTCTAGGCTTTTCCAGAAATTTCTCTCCTAATTGAGATGCAGCCAAAATTGCACTAGTTTCGAGAGCTTTCTTTTTGTGGCCAAAGCTGTCAAAGTTGTTGCCAATGTCAAGAGGTTACATACGCATTTCACTTGGAACAATGCCTGTACAACGCACTTTCCAGAAATACACATTGGCGATGGGAAAATAACATTGCAATTTTGTAACAGTATGAAGTTATTCATTTTAAATAGACATAGATTAAATGTTTTGAGTGCAGGCATATTTGTCCAATATTTCTTTCTAGAGCCTGCCATAACTGACTCCAAAATGGACTTTATCATCTAGTAATTTAATAGACGTCTAAAGACGTCATGTAATGTTAATATCAGACTTTTCTTCGGCAGAAATATGAAATCTACTGATCAGTTTTCAAAAATAGCATACAAGAATATAAGTATTGATCATTCTTTGAACTATTTTATAAATGCGATATTCTGCATGAAATATGAAACTCCCATTCTGAAATAGAGCTCCTTTTTTATTTTGCTTCACAATACACGCTTGGGCTTTTATCCGAGGAGAATTTCAGAGAATAGCAAATGTTTCTCTATATTTATAAGAAAGCAGGAACAGGACTTTATTGAGTCTAAAGTAAAGCTATGGGTTATTTATAGTACAACTCTCTGTTCTTCGTAGAATGGAATGGACAGTTTTACAACAATATGAAGAAGAGAGAAAAACTATGCCAAGTGCATTGATTATGAAGTACTTTCGAATGCAGTTGTCCCATCTGTAAACATTGAACCGAACCTCTACGCTATACAGGCCGATACATGTTCGTTATTTTTGTGACGAGCTGTCTATCAAATTTAGCACTGTCGTCGAATCTTTGTCGCTACCTTTTAAAGCTGAACACGTGATCCGAATCACAAGCAATTTCTATCTCTGCTCAACAAAAACGTTTTCCTACTGATTTCAGTAAAAAAACTGAACATTTTAAGTTTTTTTTTTATTAGAATGAATAGGACAATTGGAAATTGAACAACCTGTTATATTCAATATTATTTAAATTGTTGTTGTGGCATTTGGAACAATTATTTTCGGATTTGTGTTCATGGTGTCAAGAACTTGTTTATAATTTCTTGTCGAATGAAGTAGACAATACAGATTACTCAATGCAGATTAGTACAATACAGATTAGTAGACAATAAAGTAGACAATACTAGGTTTTACTAGTAGATAATGGAATTTTAAACATGGAACTAGGTGGCGTGGAGGAAAACGTTCCCTTAACCCATTTGTGCCTAGATATTTTTGCGACTTTCTTTGATTTTCGCTAGTATCAGCAATATTAGATAAATTTCTGATGTCAACTTCTTGAACAAGGGATGATTTCTTTTAAAATATTTATGTATAAAAATTGAAGTGTGACGTCCAACTTGGTCATGTTAAAATTTGTGCAGTTGAGGTTCAATACTCGTGAATAAAGGCTAGGAAAAATAAATAACGTTTTCGACTGATAGCGAAAATGCCGTCCCAAAAAAGGGACACTAGGCATAAATGGGTTTTAACTTCCAAGACATCTTAAAATAGAATCGATGTTTTGAAAGCACAAGAGGAGGGAGACCAACTGTTTACTTGATATGAAATTTTAAATCATCATATATATCAACCCCCACATGTAAAACTTCATCTTAATGCGTGGTGATGCTTGAATTTCAAAGCTCCGAAAAATGACTGATTTAATGCCGCTGATATTTCATTTAAGCTTATTATTTGGGTTTACCTATAAATCTGAAAGGACTGCACGGCAATAGATCTTGTTAGGGTCTCAAGTATAAATCTTAACACTCCTCAGAATAAAATTCCGAATTATAAAGAGAATTATACAACATTTTAATCATGGATTGTTTAGATATACAGTGGTAGCCAAAATTGTGGACAGTTTTGGAAACTTTTGTTTGTGTTTTAAGTTCGTATTCGTATAAAACATGTTATGTTTCACAAAATGCCAACTGTTTTATATCATTTTAAAGATAATTTAATACTTGATTTCAATACAAAAACAAAATTAAAATATTTGCAATGAAAAAAATAAATAAATAAATATATATATATATATATAAAATAAACGGCAATAATTATCGAGATACATCAGATATTGAAGATTGAAGTGAGTTATCAGCAGCTTGCAGGGTAGCATTAATTTTTTATTACAGCTACACATCGATGTTTCACTGAGCTGACGAGAGTTTTATATAAGCTCCGAAAAATAACAGTGATTGACCTGGAAAGTTAGAGATTATAATCCACTTCACATCACGGCATTTGTTTGTCAGATTAAAGTAATGATAACTTTTATTTTATTGCACATTTAGAATAAATTTAGTTTGTGAATTGAAATCAGTACTAAAGTCTCTCTATAGATATCAACAATACAAGCAAATGAATTTGAAATGTTTTTTTTTTACTTTACGTTTAATCTTCAATAATACGATTTATTTTGCACAATTTTCGAAAATTTGCAAAGTGATGCTAGCGGACAAACAAACAAGAAGTGTAAAAATTTTCTTCAATTTATTCCATCTAGCCCGTTATAAGTCGTTCAAGTAGATCATAACCTTAAAAAAGCACTAGTTTGGAATATTATTATTTTCTGAAAATACACAATTTCTGTACGGGCCTCGAAAAGCTTGACTGTGGTCCTGATACAAACAACTGCTCGC
Source organism: Cheiracanthium punctorium (assembly GCA_038373885.1). Taxonomy (NCBI): domain Eukaryota; kingdom Metazoa; phylum Arthropoda; class Arachnida; order Araneae; family Cheiracanthiidae; genus Cheiracanthium; species Cheiracanthium punctorium. Next base: position 108,880 of record JAWZYV010012461.1, read on the forward strand.
CATTTGGTGACCACTGAAAAATGTTATGATAAAATCAAATTAAATTTGTCTAATAAGATAAATGATTTTTTCTCGCTTTGCCAATCAGTCTCAAAATCTTAAAAACATTTTAATGTACAGTGAAACCTCTTCGAGCGGCCAGCCCTCGAAACGGCTAATTTTTCATGGCACGGATTTTTCGGCACATAGACCTAATGTAAAATAACCTCTATCAGCGGCCACCCAACCCCCTCTAAACGGCCACCGAGTGGGATCGCCAACCTCATTTTTCGGAAAATTCTACTCACTCCATGCTTTAATTTTGAGCGGAAAAACTCAAGGTCAGGTTTATAGTCGAATATAAGACCCATGAATAACTTGCGAAGTCCATTCCCACGGTTTCTACCCCTGACACAAACAGTGTATTTGCGCATGTATAAACGTTTTTACAAAGGAATTTTTGTGACTTTCAGGCGCTAATTCCGTCCCTGACGAGCAATTTCCCGATGTTTGTAATGGCGAGCAAGCTGAACTTTCAACACAAGCGACTTGAGGGAAAATCGATGATATTATCGAAAATTCCGAAGCGGTTACAAACGAATCAGTTAGAGATCTGCTTTTTAAAGCAAAAAAACGATCTTGAAAAAATCTGATGTGTCCAACACATGACTTCCTTGCACGTCCATTAGATCAAAAATATTTTCGACGCACTTCCTCTAAATTTATTTGTTTGAAAGAGATAAAATATCAATAATAGTAAGGTTTAGCGATTTCTAGCCAAATATTTCGACATCGCCAAGCTGAGTTCAATTTGAAAGATTTCCTTCTGACACTTTATTTGGCGATATTTCACCAAAAGCCGACAAACTTGAGATAGTCAGCGAGATTTTGGGGATAGCCAAAGTAGTCATTGACCACAGACTTTCAATGAATTGAATGCATCTATACACCTCAATGTATTCAAAGTCATTTGGCTCACCATGTAAATAAATTCTCAGTCGATTGCTGTCAAAAAAGATATTGAAAACAGTTAGATATTACAATAGTTCTAAATACAAAGTTAAAAAATCTACGTGTTAAAGTTTTAGAGTTATACAAAATAGGAAATAATTTTTGGCGCCAAATTTGGCAATATTTCGGCAAAACTCGTCAATGTCGACGACATTTGGCGAGATTTTAAGCATAAACCGAACAATGAGAGATTATCGCCAAATTTGGCGATATTTCGCCAAAACTCGCCAAGAACGATGACAAATGGCGACACTTTGGGCATCGACCAAATGACTGACTATCGCCAAATTTGGCGATATTTCGCCAAAACTCGCCAAGGTCGAGGACAGACGGCGAGATTTTGGGCATGTACCAAACAATGACTGTCTACAGTTGTATTATAATGAAGATGTCCATAGACATTAAGGTACTGAAATTCTTTTCGGTGGTCCTGTAAATAAACTCTCCAGTAGATTGGAACCAAAAATCGAGATGCACAACTAGATGTTACAGCATTCTTATATATGAAATTTCATAATAATTTTTGAGATTTGAGAGTTAAATATGCACACACGTACACCAAAAGTCACCAAACTTGGCGACTTTTGGCATAGTTCTTGAGGAAGGCACGTGACCGTGGTCGGACCCTTACCTAACTTATGTGGTAGGACGGTATTGTGCTTGAAATGGATGAATGCCCCTAAAATTGCTATTGACCGTAATGTATTGGAAATCTTTTGAGTGTTCCTGTAGCAGAACTATAAATGATAAAGACACTTTTTTTAATGGAGAAATTCATTTTCTAACTCTTTACAGCATATATCACTTCTGAGTCGTTTGAAATAGCCCAATACCTCTAAAAAACGCTTTGATGAATTTCGGCCCATAGAGCGTAATGTATTTCGAATCTTTTGGGCGGTCCTGTAGATAAACTATTCAGTCGAATGGAACCGAAAGGGAAGGTGCACAACTAGATGTTACAACAATCCTAAATATAAAGTTTCAACATTCAACGCCTAACAGTTTTTGAGATATGCGAGTTTAATGAATTTCGGCCCATTGAGTGTAATGTATTTCGAATGTTTTGGGCAGTCCTGTAGATAAACTATACAGTCGAATGGAACCAAAAGGGGAGGTGCACAACTAGATGTTACAACTATCCAAAATATGAAGTTTCGACATTCTACGCCTAATAGCTTTTGAGTTAGGCGAGTTTAATGAATTTCGGCCCATAGAGCGTAATGTATTTCGAATGTTTTGGGCGGTCCTGTACATAAACTATCCATTCGATTGCTACCAAAAGGGGAGGTGCACAACTAGATCATAGAACAATCCTAAATATCAAATCTCAACATTCTACGACCAATAGTTTTTGAGATATGCGAGTTACATACATACGTACGTACGTACAGACGGCATGGAAAAACTGGCCACAGTAGACTCGCCACTGGTCAAAATGAGTTGCAGACGCGTTAATATGATCGTGCATGCTAGCCTACGATGTGATGCATCGAAAAAAATTTTTAAATTAAATTTAGAGGTAGTCAAAATCAGTTTTTATGTCGAAATTTGGCCCCCAAAATTTTTCGGGATCACATTACTTCCTTATACTACGTACAAGGAAGTAAAAATGGCTATTTCAGAAAAAAGTACAAAACTTAAAACAGGCACAAATTGTATCCTTTTTTCAAAAAATGTAAGAAAGCATACTATTTTCTCTTTAGATAAGTTTTAAATTTCATTTTAAATAAGGAATATGTGTCACACTTGTTTATATTACGCATTATAGCAAATATCTTATAATAGTACATGAAACCCTTCAGAGAGGCCACCGCCTCTGAGCGGCCAAATATTCTCGGTGCGGTGGGGTGGCCGCTCAGAGAGGTTTCACTGTACCTTTATTAAGAAAAAAAAGTTACTCACCGGGTCATCATCTCTACAGTCTAAAAATATTTCAGAAGTATTCACTAACTTATCCAAAGAAATATATGCACGCCGAAAAAAATGAAGATAGATTATTCCATGGAATATTTATGAATAAGGTATTTGGAGAAGAATATGGGAGCCTTCCGTTTCAATTTAATAAAACGTAGGTTTCCTTTTTGCTACTCCCGTATTTGTTGAGAGCTTTATCAGTAAGGGATTCAATGGACAAAAATTGCCTTTCTAAATTTATGGAGTAGAAGCAAAGGAATATTTTTGATTTTGAAACTGTTTGTGTTGCACTTTTAGTTGATCTAACGAGAAGAAATTTGTGCAACCCTTGACTGATATAACGCGATAGAATTTGCAGTCTCGTGCCGTTCATCTATCTAGTTCGGAGAAATTAGTTGTTTTGTATCCTTGGTTGATCTTGTAGAAATAAGTTTATGGTCTTGTATCCTTGGTTAATCAAGTAGAAAGAAATCCACCAAAGATACTTTGTTGGAGTCTTGTACCACTACTGGCTGATCTAATGCGAAGAAAGAGATCGTTTTTTACCCTTAGTTGATCATATAGTAAGGAATACGTTGTCTTGTACTATTAGTTGATCTAATAGGAAGAAATTGCTAGTCTTGTTTCCTTGATTGATCTTTGCAGAAAAGGTTGATCTTTGTTGGAAGAAGTTTGTAATGTTGTATCCTTGGTTGATTAAGTAGGAAAAAATCAACCAAGGATATTCTGTTGGCATCTTGTACTATTACTGGTTGATTTAAGTGGGGAAAAATAGATGTTGTTGTAATCTTGGTTGATGTTACAGGAAGGGATACACAGTCTTGTAACGTTTGTCGATTAAATCGGAAGAAATTGGTAGTATCATATTACTGATTTATCTAATGGCAAAAACTGGCAGTCTTCTATTTTTCAAGTAGCAAGAAATGGTAGACTTGTATCTTTACTTGATTAAGTAGCAAGAAACTGGTAGTTTTGATCCTTTACTTGATCAAGTAGAGAGATATGATAGACTTGCATCTTAACTTGATTAAGTAGCAAGAAACTGGTAGTTTTGTTCCTTTACTTGATGAAGTAGTAAGAAATGGTATACTTGTATCTTAACTTGATTAAGTAGCAAGAAACTGGTAGTTCTGTACCCTTGATTAATCTAATACGAAGAAACAAGTAGCTTGGCATGTCGAAACGTTTTTGGAGGCATAGTTTTATTATCTCCATCCTAAATGTATTATCCAGTTTAGAGGTTGGTTTAAAACCTTAGATTGATAAGTCTAATTAGGTCCCGTTTGTAAACTGTATTTTTTCCCCATTAGTTTCATTATGAGGTTTCTTTCACGAATTTCACAAGCAAAATTACAATAGAACCTTCCAAATTATGTATAAAAGCCTCTAAGTAAACGCTAGGACCGTACAACCCTTTTAAAAAGTGTACTAATATTTATAACACGAGACACCCGAACGGTAGATCTTTTTTTTATTTATCTCATTTGTAAATCACTACAAAGCTAATATTTAAGTCAATCACTCGAATATTTGTGATCGTTCCGACTCCTGTCTGGACGTCCGTTCACTTTGAATCACATTACTCCTGGAATATACAGACTTTCTTCGACAAATCGAAGATTTATACTGAAGAAGGAGGAGGCGAAAATAGTGATATATAGCGGTTCTAAAGAAATTTCAAACTCGGACCTCCCTTAATTATATGGGCCTGGAAGTTCCGTTAAGGCAAAGGACAGGGATCGATACAAAGCGTGGGTGGATGAAAGCAGCATCTGTGTCTGGCGCCTGAATGGTCCCCCTAAGTGCTGATGAATTATGAAGTCGAAGTTAACGCGTAAAACAGATATAGAGTCAATTTGATTCCAGACGCTATTGATTGTGAAAATTCCAATCGAAAATAAGTTACTCTCCCTTACATGGAGCTTGGAATGGACTGTATTGACACACAGTTTTCCGATAGGGATTTGTGATTTGTACTTGGTGATGCATACAGCTGCGGTGGGCTACATCATCAATAAGAAATGGAGGAACTTAAAACATTCTTGATTATAAATTTAATTTCAAAATTACTTAAAAATATTCCTGTCAGATAATCTCCTGAAAAATTAGAGATTGATGTAAAAATAAATATAAATTTGTAATGTAAAATGAAAGTCTGACAGTTATGGAAGATAATCTCGCACAGAAAGCATAAAAGTTAGCAGGTATGACAATGACGAATCCAAACGTGCCAACCTTGAGAGTTCGTGTACAGCGTTACCTACCGATTTCCGCCCATGCTTTCCTGTGTAATTATGGTTCCTAACGATGCTGCTTACCTCCAAATTTGTACATGAAGTTCCGGGACACCCGGTATATATAAAGTTTCTGCCATATACACAATTTTTAATAGGATACATAGTATAGTACATGGCAAGAGTATGCATAGTTCTCTTAGAAAATGAAGCATATTCAGTTAGAGCACGGACGGACGGACAAACATATAAACCGAAATAATACAAACTTTTCATCTTTGTTGGAAAATATTAAAAAGACACACCGTGCTTTATTGAAACTTATATACAGGGTGTTTCACAAAGTACTCCTAACTTTGAAAGTCACTCTATAACAAAAAAATCGATGCCCCAAGAAGGAGTGGCCCGATTGTAATGAAATTTCGTATGCAAAGGTATTCGGACCAAACATGCAAATGATGAAAATCTGAAGTCCAAGGAATGAATAGAAGACGCGCTAGCACATTGGAACTGTGCATTCAATAGGTGCATATGAGGAGCGATTCTCAATCCGATGGCTAAAATTTCTGTGGCATTTCGACTGCGATATCTTACGTCGGCTGTAACAATGCTTTGCCGAAGGATTCATGCGCATTACGAGCAGATGTCGAGTTTGAAAGAGGTCGTGAAATCGGACTGAAAGAGGCTGGTTGAACGAATAGAAGAATCGCTCGACATCTGCGTCGAAGCGATGCGGCTATTAGACGATGATGACAAGAATGGGTCAACAACGGTAGATATCAGTGTCAAAATGCCAGCGGTCTACCCGAGGGCCACAACAGAACGGGAAGATAGCGCTATCAGCTATCCACCATGTGACCCTCACACATGTATCCAACATGAGCTTCCACAGACGATTGACAGAGCGGAATTTACGCTCCCGCCGACCGTTACGCCGGTTGCCTCTCCTCTCACGCCTGTACATCGTCAAGTCCCATTACTGTGGTGCCGGGATCGATCAACGAGGAACTGCGCTGACTGGGCACGTATAGTCTTTAGTGGCGAGTCCCGTTTCCAACTGCGTCCTGAAGACAACCGCAGACGTGTGTGGAGATGTCTTGGGCGAATGGGGGGACCTTGCCCTGGCTATCCACGCCACACAGGCCCACAATAATGTGTTATGGTCTCGGGTGCTATCTCTTTTAGTAGCCGGACCCCTTTGATAGTCATTTCTGGTATTTTGACAGCCCAGCGGTACGTTGACGAGATCCTACACCTCAGACTTACTTTTCAACCCGATATGTCCGGCGGCATACGGCACGTCTTGCTATGAATTCTCTTCAAGCTTTCCCTGTTCTTCCTTGGCCAGCTAGGTCGCCTGATCTCTCTCCCATAGAGCACATTTGGGACGTTATAGGAAGACGATTGCAACCATCTTAAAATATTGCCAATTTAGCCCAACCGTTGGAGACAATTTATCAAGAAATTCCACAGGACACCATCCGGGAACTTTATCAGTCTGTGCCACGCCGGTTGACAGCTTGCATCGAGGCCAGAGATGGACCAACGCCTTATTGACTTCCTCCCTTTGTAATGGTCAAACTCTACAATAAATGATTCAATTGTTCGGAAATTTTAATTGTATGTTTTTTTATCTTCTTTATTATCTTCTTTACATCCACTAATTTTCATCGCAATCGGACAATTCCTTCTTATCTTTTTTTGTGATAGATTGTAAATAACTCAGAAACGGGATGAATGATAGAAGCATGAAATATGTGGTATGTTTTTCAAAAACACCTTAAGAATTTGATGCACAAACCACATAGCAGAAACCAAATTGAGCCGATAGATGGCGCTGAAATTGTTAATACGAATGTAAGAAAATTGTCGCACACATGACAGCACGATTGCCCTAAACTTACTGTTTGAGCTGCAATCTCTTGCAAAGGCGTCATTAGATCTTTTTTCTTTCGAGAAACGATGATGACTTACGGTATATTGCTCGTTTGAAGCATTCGTCGTTACTCAAGAACCGTTGGATGATCGACCGGGTACGGCATGGTTCATGCAATATGGGCCTGGACTACACCATACATAAAACGTTTTTGAATTTCTGGAAGAATAATTCGATCATAGAGTTGATGTGTGTAACTGCTCTACATCTATGAGAAAAAGCATATGGATTGACTTCCGTATTCTCACCCACTTTCCAACCCCGGAAATTATTTTCCTATAGCTACGGCTCTAGCGTGTAATGTGGAAGATGCGCGCATTAAATCGGTTTTGATGTGATTGTTCTAGGTGTCTGAGCTCTTTTTCTGGCATTCGTATCGACGCGTATAGCGCCATCTGTCGATGAAATTTTTAACTAAAATTGCGTGGCTTCAGCATCAAATTCTTACAGTTTTTTTTAATTATTATACCACTTGTTTCATGCTTCTATCTATCACCGTTTTCGAGTTATTCATTTCCCAAGTTAGAGGTTCTTCGTGAAATACACGGATGCTTTAACGCAAAAAAATAACTGTAAGTTATTTCCATTCTGAGAACTGGGGCGATAAATATAAAAGAGTCACAGTAGAAATATCAGGTCGCATGCAATCGCTAGTCAACCCATCTCCTCTAATGAAAGCGGCTAAAACCCAGGGACTAATCAATCCTGCAAGAGGACGCGTCTTACATGATACAAAATTCATCTCGTGATCCCCCTGGAAATACCTGACATTGCCTGTAAATACAAATGACCTCTCTTTTTGTGATGCGGGACAAACAAAAGATAGTCTAGACAAAAGTAAACGCTGAAATTTTTAGGTTCTGGTAAAAGGAGACGTTCACAATGGTTTTCTTGCTTCGTCGATTTTTAAGAAAAGGGTTTTATTTTAAGAGTTCTTATTGTTATTATCATTTGTTTTTATGGTTTCTGAAAGAAAAAGGTTTGGTGGAATGTTTTGCTTACGTAGTTGCTTGATTATTAATTTGTATTTTTTTTTTCTAATTTGGATGTTTGACAACATTTGTATTTCGTTTTGTAACGTACATGTATGTACGTAACGTACATTTCGTTTTGTAAACATGTATTTCATGTTTATTTGCACTTGAATCTAAAAGGTATTTGTATCTTATGTTGTTGCGTACTTGCACAATTCAGACATTTGTGTTGCATATGTCATTTTGCCGCAAATCTGTAAAAATCCAGATGAGATCTTTGTTAGATTGTGTAGCGGAAACGTAAAGTTTGATAAAATGTTTTACTTATGTAGCTATGTGGTATTCTTTTGTATTTAGGTATTTTAAAACATTTACATTTTCTATTGTTTTGTTCTAAATTATTGCGAACATTCGTATTTCGTGTTGATTTGCATTTGAATATAAAAATCTTTTTGCATTTTATATTGTTTTGTGCTTGCATTTTCAAAACGTTTGTGCTTGTGCTATATGTTATTTCATAATGAATATCATTTCTATTTTTCCTTCTTTATTGCTGAAAACATTTGTACTGAGATTAATTTGTACTGCGATAAGAAATTCATTTAACTCGCATATACAAGCATTTGTATATGCGAGTTTAATGAATTTCGGCCCATAGATCGTAATGCATTTAGAATATTTTGGGCGTTCTTGTAGATAAATTATCCAGTTGATTGGGACCAAAACTGTATTAACATCCAGTTTCATCCACTACAAGTTTAAAAAAATGTATTTGAACTTGAGTTGATGAATAAAAAAGTATTTTATTAACGATTGAAAATTTGTACAAGATATATATATATAGGGAGAGTGTGACCAAATAGTAGGAATTGAAAAAAAAAAAAGGATCGCAATTATTTATGGATATTACTTAAGCATTCTTTAAAATCAAGAAATGGTTTCTGAAATACGATTAGTTCAGAGTGCATGGCTTACATTAACCGTACTAATATAACCGTACTAATATAACTAATATAACCGTACTAATACCAAACAAATAAATTTTCAACGTGTTGAATTACAGATAAGCTGTGCCTTAGCATAGGCCTCGCATTTGTTAAATTTTAAAGGGAGAATTTTATAGATTTTTATTTTCTTTAAAGAAAAATGACACTCCTCCCTTTCTTTTCACGTTTGGCCTCCTTGGAGGATTCTATTCGGAATGCTCATAAATCGATTTTTAGGTGTTAATGAATGCTGTATTTTGCAGCAGAATTTTATGGATATCTCCTGTCTTCTTCGAGATTACGCATGATATATGATAAACGTTTTGACTATCACCTAAAAGTTAAGAATTTTGGATAATGCTCTCCCATCTACCACCCACGCTAAAAAAAATCACTACTTGCCAAATTTATTATTATTATTAACTTCAGTGGTTTTTAATAGGCGAAATATTGACATTCGAGGAAATTACATTTTTTTTGGTTCACCAAATATTTTATAGACACAAGCGATCTTTAAATTAACTACAACTCTCAAAAAATTTCAAGTACTTTTTCAATAATTAAAATCTAATTAGGTTATATGAGATGTAAAAATATACGCTAGTTAAAACAATTATGTGAATTATATTTTTATTATTAAACAATAAAAGGCATAGCCTATCGCTTGTAAACGCATTATTTAATTTTGTAAAGAAGGAAAATCTGCGTAATAAATAAGTTTAGCATCTCTCTAATTAAGTTTTCAAAAAAAGAAAGTAATTAAACAGAATGAATTCCACATTCTAATATAATTATCCATTATAAGCTTATTTATTTCATTACTCGTCTAATGAAAAGTCTTTTCCAGGAATTAAAATGATTATATTCTAGATTGCGTTCCTTTAAATTTCTGTGGCAATTCGAACGGGAGAGAAAAATCTTTTGTTAAAAATACACTGTAGAATTAGTTCTTAATAGAAAAGTCGTCACTAAAGTGTGTGTGCATTTTCTTTTCTTTGTATGTTTGCCAGTTTTGGAGTAGTTTGAGTTCCTGCAAGTTGATAAAGAGTAAGTCTGCAATAATTTGCAACAAATAAGAAGGTTAGCTCATTTTATGTTCCGCCAGGTGATGTAGTGGCTAAAGAGCCGTTGTACCACGCGTGGAGCCCGGGTTCGACTCCTGGATTGGGCTTGGGTTTCAGCTCGTCCGTCCCTTCATAGGGGTAACGTTGGCCCCTCCACTAAGTGTCCCCATAAAATAATGGCCAATATTATCGGTCCATTGCAGGCGCGAATGGTTAATCAACAAGTGCCAGCAAGGGGGAAGTTCATTTTATATAATGAGAGAGAACCAATGTATTTGATAACAACATTGACTCTAGCTCATATTTTACAAAAATAAAAAAAAATAAAACAGATGTGGTACCATCCCCAATTCGTATTCTTTTACACGTATACACAGCGATCATTTGTTACTAAACGGGCCGACTCGAATTAATTTTATTCGAAAGAGGATATCTTAAAGGGGGGTGGGTCTGGTATTAACTTGCTCAAGTTCTGATGACATTACAGTTATGAAAATCGAAGAAGCCACGTCTTTAAACCAATGACTGAAGCGTTTCCAGTATCGGCGGCATGTCAAAAGTTGGCCACTTTTGGCGAATTATCAGGTGCGGATCCAAGGGGAGGGCGGTGGGGGCGATCACCCCCTCATGGGCGAAGTCCAAAAATCTGTTATAATCTGTTAAAATATATTATGAAAGTATAATGAAAATTATGTAGCCTTTTTCTAAGGGGTGTGAGAGTGAGAGACACCCACTGGAGGGGCCGACCCGAAGGTTTACGGCATAAAATCCCTCCTTTTTTTCTAAGGGGTGTATTGCGGGTACTACTCCCTGTCCTTTTTAATCATCGCTCATATATATAGATTTTATCAATGAAATAATTAATTACATTAATTGGTATAATTGATTATATTAATCCTAACTAATATTATAAATGCGAAAATGAGTTTGTTTGTTTGTTCGTTCGTTTATGACGCTATCACGCCTAAACCGCTGAATCGATTAGAATGCATTTTGGTTTAGATATAGATGGGACCCTGGAGAAGGTTATAGGCTACTTAGAATTTTAGATTTTTAATTACTTTTTTAATTATTAATTAAAAACCGTTTTTACGTTGCCATGCTTGGCGAGTTTCGCCCGTATCAATCAAGTGATTCATGTTTTGAGCTAACAAGAATGCTATTGCTTCAATAAAGAAGCGCGTGCGTGCATCTGAAAAACATTAAATTGCACGGAAATTATGCTAGTTTTATGCCAAATCTATCTATCAATAATAATAAAAACGAATGTTCTCCAGACAAATCTACGGAAAGCAGAGCTTTGAAAATTTGAGCATAGAAGCCCATGACTGTTCACCTGAGGCTCAGAATGTTGAAATTTTAAATACTTTTCTAATTATTAATTAAAAACCGTTTTATCGCCCGCACAAAATGATTTATGCTTATGAAATAAAGCTGAAATTCTATTTTCAGATAAACATGCATTTGAAAAACATGAAATGGTATGGAAATTATGTTGATTTTACGCCAAATTAAAAAGCATTAGAAAGAAAAGTCCAAATGTGTTTCTTAAACTTCATAAATTTCCAAATCCTACCAATAATATAAAAACTCGGCTGTTCGAGCTTCATCAGGGGGAGATCCCCCTGAACCTCCCTAATTTTTTAGTTTTGTTATTGCCATATTAAAACTATATTAATTGACTTGTCATTTTATCGCTCATCTTTCGCGTATTTCGCCTGGTAACCCTATGTTGAAATTTTTATGAGTGTAAACTATTTATAGAAAAATACATTTGATGCATATTCTGCAGCTTACGAAATATTGTAACAATAGATTAAAGCTGTTGTGAACTAATAATATTTGAATATATGTAAAAAATACATGTGGAGCATATTCTACAGCTTACGAAATAATGTAACAATATCGAGACTAAAGATTGCTTTAATCTCGATATTAAAGCTGTTGTGAACTTATAGTATTTAAATACATGTAAAATTATGTCGCTTTATTATGTCGCATTTTTGGGACACATTTTTCAATAAGGGTATTGAGAGATAAAATGACATAGTCATTAAAAAATGTGTACGTTTGTGTGTTTAGATGTTTTTGACTGAATCACACACAAATTGCTGAACGGATTTGGAAAAATTCGTAATGAAGATAGATTATGCCCTGGATTAACATACAGGCAACCTTTCAAGCATATAGCATAAACAGGCGCGCACACAGGATTTTTGGCTGGGGGGGTCCAACTTTTACAGTTTGGGGGGAGGGGTCCAACTTTTAGGGATGTTCCAGATTGACAAAAATCAGTGATGAAAGAGTTCGTTTTCATTAGATGGAATTCACCAAAACTCGTCCCATCCAGTTCCCTAAGAATACACTACACAGTACAATAGGAAGCAAAGTAATAGTTGTACAGTTTTGAGAACAAGATGGTGTTTTATGTTCGCTTTCAGTCCGTTTTTGAAAGGTTGAGAAAAACGAGAAAAAAAATTTCTTTTTTTATTTATTAAAACTGAAACTATTGCTACCTTTTGTAGTAATTATTTTATTTACTATAGATATAGGATAATAATCAATGAAAAAAAATACATCAAAGCCAATGGGGGGGGGGTCCGGACCCCCTGGACCCCCCCCCCTTGTGTGCGCCACGGAGCATAAATAATTCTTTAACAAAAACATTCAAAATAATTCTAATGCATTGCGCTCTATGGAAATTTTATAGCTACTAAACCGATTCTAAAACTTAGTTACACTATTCCTGAGTATTATTGTTTGTTTGTTTGTGGATTAAGACCGATTGACTGCACTACGGTCCTAGGCCTATATGGGGAATTCCTCTGTGGGGAACTTTCTAAGGGATCCTAGCCCGTATTTACGCGAGGTTTTGGAGAAAACCGCGAAAAACTGCGAGCGGCTAGGTCGACAGGCTTGACGAGGGGTTGAACCTGGCACCTCCAGCTTTCCAGTTTTGAGAGTAGAACTTCTTAGACACTGGTGGGACCCTGAGTGTTATAGGCTACCTTTTATGCATATGTCACAAAGAGTTATTTTACAGGGATACTCATAAGAATTACAATACACTCTATGTGTATCTCTGTAAGAACTGAACCGATTCCAAAACTTTTTACACTGTTAGTAAGCTACACTATTCTTGAGTATTAAAGGCTAAAATTCATGCATGAAGTGCAAATAGTTCCTTTACAGGAACACTCAAAATAATTCTAATACATTACGCTCTCTGGGTATCTCTAACTATAGAACCGATTCTAAAACTTTTTCGCTAATAGAAAGCTGCACTATTCCTGATTAACGTAGGCTAAAATTCATGCTATAGCATAAATATTTCTTTCACAAGAACAACAAAAACAGTTAGCAAATACTGTGGTAACTGTTCCCAAATGCCTGAAAAAAATCTAAATTTAGTAACTCTGCTTACTCTCTTATTTTAAATGAAGTATACTACCATGCATTATACTTCATTTAAAATAAGTAAAAAGCAAATAATATTTAAATGCAGTTTCTTTTGTCGCAAACATATGTGTTATTCACACATGCTTCATTTCTTTTGGGACCTAATTCTAAAGCCGACGCGGACGAAGTCGCGGGTAGCAGCTAGTTAATTATAAAAGTATTTTGCGCATTCTACCCCCCCTCCCACCTGCTTCAGTTACAAAATCGACCCCTCATTGAGTAATTTCTGGATCCGCCCTGCGATTTATCGTAAACTTTGGACCTCCGCCACCCCCCACCCCCGAAATTGTTTGCAAAACCAAATCCAGATTGGCTATATCTTTTGTTTTTGGTGAAGAATCGCTAAACCATATTGTTTTACAATGGAAATAATGTTTCTTTTTCTTGAAATAATCTAGCCAGTGCTTGGATATTAACAACTACGGTGATTTGTGAAATTTCGTGATGCTGAATACACCACCCTGCAGACGATTGCATGGTTATAAGATTATGCGGAGAACTGTTCTAATGGCAATCATAAAAGGAATTATTGTTCACTATGCGCTGCGCATGCGTAAATCGCCAGAGAATAAAAAGGCTGGCGGCAAATGTTTACTCTGTTCTATAATTTATAGTCGGTTTAAAAAAAATCATATTATCATAACTTACAGGAAGTATCCGCTGAATTCGCATAAAACGATGCTTTCAAAATATTGCTAGAGATTGTAATGTTTTAACGCATTAATGTGCATCATTGTAAACAGCGTTGTACAGATATTCTTGCAAGTAAAATAAAAATGTGGCGCCTTGACCTTAGTGAACAAAACAGCAAAAAGAGCAACAAAAAGAAAGTTATCGAGTGGAGTTTTGGATGTATCGCAAGAAGTTAAAAGAAAAATCGAGAACTATGATGTCACGTTGTGCTTGGAAAACTGCAAATAGAGAGTCTGTATCACTGTCGAATTCAATGTGATAGTTTGGGGATATAGAGAGCAGAGCTGTAGGATTGACGTTGCGATGTGAATCGTGTTATTATTGCTGTGATAGTAAATGGTTTGCTGTTGCATGAGTTACTGAATTCCGTGTTTTATTGTGAGATATTGGTACTTTGGTTCGTCGAATAAAGCGTTATATTCGCTTTTTGAGCTATTTTAAAATACACCCACTCTGTATTTCGTAACAAATTACAAGTATGACCATTTGATATTTTTATTTAAAAATTTAAGCATTGGTGCAACAGCCCACTTGCGGTGGTAAGACTGACGCGTAGCCTCCAGTGTTTAACTCCCAAGCAAGCTTGGTCCTCATTTTATTGGCCCACTCAAGGGTTAAAAGGCTGAGTGAACCTTTTCCAGTCCGGTAATCGAACCCCGAACCCTCGGCACGGCAGCGCAATGCGCTAACCGTTGCACTACCGGGCTTCAAGGTATTTATTTACTTGTCACAAATGAGGTCGCGAATGGAATAATACAAGACAGGTTACCAAACGCTATGCATGTTTTATGATTTCTTTTTTCTCTTATAAAAACATGAGTACCACCCTTTTAATTCATAATAAGTGAAATTTAACAGGATTTATTCATTTTTTCGCGTATCGCTTCTAAATGGTTTAAAGTGACAGTTAAAAATATTTTATTACTCAAGCATAGTTTCTACTGACTGCTGCAAATATTTAAAAATATTTTTTAACTAACCGAACTTCAATTATAGGACTAACTAAAACTAATACGAGATTTTAGCAAAACTAATGAATTGTAACTGTGACTTTCTCTAAGTATAATAACAGGCACCAAGGCAAGAGATATTCCTGTCAAGTGGAACTTAAAATTACTTCAATCCGTCACATTCTTGTGACGTTTTAATTAACTTCTTAAAATCTAAGCTTTTTTAAAAATTTTTGGAGACATGATTTTTAAAGACCTCATGAACATCAGAAACAGACGTGTTTCCCTCAAAGTTTTTATATAAATTAATATTTTATTTTAGAGTAAATGAATAATAAAATATCTGAGTGAACGTATGATAGATAATTAAATAACAAAATGATAGAATAACACATTTTATACCGAACGGGGGAAACCTGATTACTTTTAGTAACTCAAAGTGCTCAAAAACAAAGAATGAAACGGAGATGTCGGTTTTAATTAATTGAACAGACTCCAGGCTACAGCTCCTATGCGATGCGAACGATTAAGAGAGTAACAATTGCAAAAGAAGCATTTTGCATCTGCTAATTTCTGCTTATCAATTAACTTAATTAAAAGCTTAAACGTGGTGATTCACAAAGAACTCCCAACATTGAAAATGAATAACTCAAAAACAGCGATAAATGGAAGCATGAAACTAGTGGCATGTTAATTAAAAGAACCGTAAGAATTTGATACAGAAACCACAAAACTAGTTACAAATTACGCCGATAGGGCACTATAAGCTTTAATACGAATCTACGAAAATTAGCAATTCACGTGATATCGTGTTCTCCTGATAGATAGTAAAAATCTTTTTTTAATTCGTAACTTGCAGTTTCATCTTAAATATTTTATTGAAAATGTTTTTCCATAAATTGTGGAGAATGAAACGCTTCATTTAAACAGGGATGATAATGTACTACATATAGTAATATAGACAGTGGCTAATAGTAACATACTAGAGATGAGTTCGGGCTCATTTTTCGAAGCCCGAGCCCGAGCTCGAAATTTCAGCTAAAGATAAATAAAATTAACTACTTAGTTAATAGAATACAATAAATTTTGCCGTTTGTGCAAATTAAAGACAATATAATTGCAAACTCTCAATGCACTTTCTAATTCTTTATATCCATGTTTATCAAATAATGTCCGATCTCATGACTAACTAAGCAATATAAGCCGCCGTTCTGAAATACCCAAAGAGCTTCACACACCTTCAATAGGCGCCCGTGCCGCTATTTTTTTTAAAAATAAGTACGTCTATTTATCCCATGATTCACTTTTTAAAATCTGTTTCAAGGAGTATTTTTAACAAAGGTGAAATTTTTCACGAGCCCGAACGCAATCGTGAATTACAGAGCCCGAGCCCGATTCGGGCCCGGACTCGGGCTCGGGGTTTCGGGGCCGGGCTGAGCCCGTCTCATCTCTATAACACACTACCGGATGTCCCAAAAATGACCAATGGATTTTGAAAGTCAAAAAAAAAAAAAAGACGGAATGCGATAGATATGTATCGTTTGCGGCCTTATACTTAGGAAATCAGTGAATTTTATCCCACCAAATTTCAAATTTAGTTAACATTTCTACCAAGAGATGGCGCTGCAGGCGATCTGTAACAGGTATAGCGGTTAAACGAAGTATTTCAGCTAGCTATTCCGTAGTTCGTCGTCAAGCTGATAGCGTGTGCTGTTGAGATTGCAAGTTCGCTCCACCAAAATGGTTTTTTCCCGTTGAACAGTGGATATTTATTGTGTTAGAGTTCCACCGCCTGGAACACAGTTTTGTTCAAACGAGGCGCAGTTTCCAAAGAAAATTTCATGTGAGGAACGGACCGTCAGACAATACGATAAGGACTCTGTTCCAGAAATTCGAACGAACGGGCTGCGTGTATGATGACCGTATTGGAAATGTCTGCCGACCACGCCTTTCAGTTACGGAGTCGAATGCTGAAGCCGTAAAGCAGGTGGTCCAACAGCGGCCCCCCGGACTTCCGTACATAGATATAATACACCAGTAGAATTCTTTGCTTCCGTACGCCGTGCTGCATCTTGTACTGGACTCCGAAGAATGAGCACTCACCGTCTCATGCTCCACAGCCTTCACATGTGTTCCCGTACAAAATCCAGACTCACCAATCCCTCAATCCAAATGCACGCGATAATTTCGCGAACGCCATATTCTGCAACTTGTTGATGACGGTGAGGTTGAACTCGATGTTGGCAACATATTGTTCTAGACCAGGGGTTCCCAAACTTTTTTTACCCGCGGCATCCTTGTCAGGCTAAAAGCATTTCGCGGCACCCTTTTTCGGCTAAAAACTTTCGCGGCAGATTTTCTTTAAAGCAATATGAATATGAAGGTTCGAATGAAGCAGTTTGGATGCATTTTACGTTATTTTTTGTTTGTTTGTTTATAGGGCTAACTATCAAGAAAGTACTCTCTTGGGAAAGGGATATAGAATTTTGACAATACCCCCTTTTCAGGGAATTCCTATAAAAGAGAGGCTACAGGACAGTCTTGAACTTGACTGAAATATTTTTGTTTGAGCCCACTTAGTGATCGGCTTGGCCCACTTTCTTGGGGATACCGGTTCAGAGGAAATTATTTGATTATACTCCACCAAAATATTAGGTTGTGACGAAAGTTTTCCGCCTGTGCAAGTATTGTCTGCACAAACAGTTCACGTTGGTGTCTTTGCCAATATTTTGTTAAACGATTTTTGTTATTTGAAAAAAAAAAGACTTGTTTTTGAGCACTGTGTTGTGAAATCTGTAAAACAATATCGTTATGATTAACCCATTTATGCCTAGTGTCCCTTTTTTGGGACGGCATTTTCGCTATTAGTCGAAAACGTTATTTATTTTTCCTAGCCTTTATTCACGAGTATTGAGACTCAACTCTACAAAATATTTTAACATGACCCAGTAGGATGTTGATATTTCGATTTTTATGCATAAGATTGACACTCTACAAATATTTACATGACCAGTAGGATGTTGATATTTCGATTTTATGCATAATGATTTTAAAAGAAATCATCTCTTGTTCAAGAAGTTGACATCAGAAATTGATCTATTATTTCTGTTATCAGTAAAAATCGAAGAAAGTCGCAAAAATATCCAGGCACAAATGGGTTAAGTATAAGGTGTCTGAAATGGAACTATCACGCTATCATATTGAACCATCATTTACTCTCAGTTCTGTTGCAAAAAGTCAGCTACAGAATGAAACCGTGTACAGCTTAAGGTACTACTGTTGTATCATACGACACTGTGAAGATTTGGTACCAAAAGTTCAAAAACGAAGACTAGGACATTTAAGAAGCAGAGTGCTCTGGCCAGCTTACTGAGGCTGATGAGGCCCGCCAACGAGAATTTGTGGAAGGAGATAAAATATTCATCCACTCGAGAGCTAGCTAAAAGGGTTGACTTTAGTGCCATGTCCATTAGTCGCGCTAAGCATCGCATATACTTGATATACAAGGTCAATCGCTCGGTACCGCATGAGCTGACCCATGCAAATCTGGCGGAAAACTTTCGTTACAACCTGATACTTTTCTTGATTATCCCCACGGCACCCCTGACACACGCTCGCGGCACCCAGTTTGGGAACCTCTGTTCTAGACGAAGCGTATTTTCACCTCGATGGCTATGTCAACAATGCTGAAAATTCATCCCTGCATTCACCAAAAATAATGCTATGGTCTGCGGCTTCCTCTAAAGGCCATTTTTTTCGAGGGCAACCGATAAATGCTGGGCGATATCTTGGGATTCTGGAAGAATTTGTGGGGATTCATACTGCTTTTGAGGACTGTTCGAATTTTTAGTGAAATTTCAAGAATATTAAATGAAAAGAAATATCCTCATACAGTGAAAAAGTACCATTTAATCTAATTCGAACAATAGTTTGCAATCACTCGCAGCTTTAAAGCATTTCAGGCCAAGCATAGACATTTTATAAAATGTCGCATTATTTTGCTTAAATCGGTATTATTTGCTTAAACTACACTTATTAAGACGCAAAAAAAGTTTCATGCATGAAAAAAATATGTTATATAAGAAATAAGAAATAAAATGGAAAAAAAATTAGCCAATGTATGGCTAATTTTTTGACGAATTAAAGTAAAAATTTTAAGTTTTTTAATATTTGGTTTAATTTTATTTTATTTTCAAAACTTGCAACTTTGATGAAAGCATATGATTAATCTCAAGTGGAATAATTACACACTTTCGAAAAGTGGAATTTGTCAATAACCGTTTCAAGTTAAAAAACTAGCGTATTTTGAAAATTTCCCCAACAGAAAGTGTTTACTCCAGTTGGATTACTAATATTTATAAATGTCTTCAAAACCCTTAAAATAGCAGAAAAACAAAATTAGTGAAAAATATATCTCACTGTGTTAATAAAAAATATTTATTGAAATAGCGGGTTTACGCATCTTTGGCCAAAAATGTGTTAACGGCGGTGGTTACGCCGTGGACCATCAAGCGCAGAATTATATTTCAGCGCATTCACTGCTAGTCGCTAAAAATATGGCTATATGGTACCAAAGCCGAAAAGTGCGTCTGTTGCCACCGATCTATTTAACTACCAATAACATGGCGGCTGATCGAATCACCCATCTGGCGCCACAGTTTCACACAATAAGTTATCTGACAAAGATGGCTACGCGGCCGCCATGTGGTTGGTAGTTAAATGGATCGATGGCGACGGCAGCAGTTTTTCAATGTCGGGCAGCCTATCCAGTTGGTCTTCTATATTCATGTGAAAGTGCTTGCGCTTCAAAGGGCTAACTCTTTGAGGTGCAACCCCTTCCCAATGCTGAAAAAAAGCCGCCGTTGCCATCGTTCGACTTAACCCTCTCGTCACCGAATTATGAAAAATCAGAGAAAACAAATCTGTCTAGCATTTAATGCATCTGAAATACTATTACAAATCATGCAAAAATATTTTTTTCTAATGTCGATTAATATTTGTCAATTAATGTCGATAATAATAATTTTTCTAATAATAATTTCTGCATTTTCGAAGCATTTTGTTATGCTAAAATTAATTTAAAAGGATGCACATATTAGGTAAAGGTTGAGGAATAAGAAAAAAACTATACTTACCTTAAAAAGAAAAAAAAACGGTAAAAAAAGCAGCGTAAATATTTTCTTAATTTTTCTCCCGAAATAATGAAGCGAAAAATGTAAAAAATGATCTAAATTGACTAGTACTGCAATCTAGGCACGATTTATGCATCTAGTTAAGAGCCTCATATACTTTCTACATGATATTGAAATCACTGAAAGAAAAAAATACTAAATTCAATTGTTTTCTCTCTAAATATTGCTATTTGAAATAGGAGCCTCATTGAGGTTCAGGGTGACGAGAGGATTAACGACCAGCAGGATGGCGGACGATCGAAACGTTCATCGCGTCCACAAATCTAGAGACCCTTTTTTGACGACAGCTGGCTGTGCCGCACAGCCAGCTGCGTCAAAAAAGGGTCTCTAGATCTGTGGCACGCGATGAACGTTTCGATCGTCCGCCATCTGGCTGGTAGTTAAGTCGAGCGATGGCAACGGCTGCCCTTTTTCCAGCATTGGGCAATCTATCGAGCTGTTCTCGCATTCTTCCATTTTTCAGCAGATGTCAGTGTTGTTAAAAATAATCGTGACCATTTTTTGACGGAAAATGACGTGCTAAAAAGTAAAGGATTTTCGTGGAGCTATATCACTCGCAACTGTTTTTATAGAAATCAAATCTACTCTTCGTGACTGGCAACAGTTAAAACGTCAGAGTTTGGTGTTCCCAGAGAGGGAACACTGCACGTTAAAGGGTTAAGAAACCTCTGCTATTAAATTAACTTCCATAAAATTACCTTAAAGTTGTTCTAGTCTCTTAATTAAAAATTTCAATTTCCTCACTACATTTTAATTATAAATCAATATGCATGCGTTTTAATTATTAGTTTATAATTAGAAACTTGAACTTATTCACGAAAAAATACACATATTTGTATACCGAAAAGTAATTAACTCAGTGTTTGTTTAATAACTCAGAAGTTTCTGTTCCAGTGGGTTATTAGGATAAATTTCAACTGGAAAAGTAATCTAAAAATGGAAACCTAGAAATTCCTTAATTAAAATTTTAAAGGATAAATTTTTCAGACGCTTTTCTTCAGATTTTAATCCGGAGATAAAAACTTGGAAATGATTTTTTTTAATAAGCAAACCAATTACACTTTTATATTAAAAAAAACCACGACATAATGTAATCATTAAGGATTGGTTATTAAAAACGTTTTACAATGAACATTTTAATGAGTTTGTTAAATTTTACTTATGCTAAATGCTGTTTTTTCCTACCGCGAATTAGATATCAAAGTTGGAGCGATTACATGGATTTTAGAAGTTTATTCTCTTCTTTTAATTGGACATTTCAGTCTATATTGCTACTGTCCATGTCATTTTTTTTTTGTAAATTCAATTGGTAGATTTTGTTAAGTGCTCTTTTTAATTAGAAACTACTTCCCTTTTGATTATAGCAGCTACTGATTAAAATATATAAGATCCTATCCCTATTATTACTGTGCTTAATCAGCAAAAAATAACACTAGACCACTTTTTAATCCATAGGTTTCAAACAAATTTTTTTTCTCTAAAAAAATTAAAAAGCTATTTAACCCAAATGACAACAAAATTTTATTACTTTCCGAACATGTAAATCGAACATACCATGTAAGGAAAGTGTTGTAATCATGAAAAAATTCTACTTCGAGATTTTGTTGTATTGACACGTATTGAGGTCTTCTGAATTCATTTATGCTATTTTTACGAGATGTATGTATGTATGCATGTATGTGTTTGTGTGTGTGTGTGTGAGTGAACACGATAGCTCCTAAACGGGGCATTCGATTGAGCTCAAATTGAGTATATATATGTTATAAACCACGTCGCAAGACCGATACTTAATTTTGTGTGTATAGAACCTATAGTTTTTATATTGGGCTACGACAAAAATTTCCTTTACATTATGGACTATGTGGGGAAATTTTTGACAGTGCGCTAGCGTTTAAACGGTACATTCGATTGAGCTCAAATTGGGGATACATATTATAAACCACCATCGTAAGACAGGTATTGATTTTGATGACCCTGTCGAAAAACTTGATTTATAGTTTTTCTACAGGGCGACGACAAAGATTTCTTTTACATTGTGGCATTTGGGGAGAAATTCTTGAAAGTGCGCTAGCGTTTACTTAAATGCTTGGTAATGATCTTAATCGTAAGTGTTCGGAAAGTTGAGTGGAATCACTGCAGATTTTTTTTCTTATGTACCCGAGAGAAACATAACATAATAAAGATCATGAGCGTTTTTGAATCTATTTTAAGAATGTTTTTATAATACAAGTAATACCTTGAGCCATTTGTACACACACAATTCATGGGGATTATTATTTTTAAACTACGTCTAGCATTTCAGAAAACAAAAAATTAAATTCAACTGATTTTCAACATTATGCAGTTCAAAATTAATGCATAATGAAACTTTTTGCTAGGAATTTCTTTTTAAAATATGTATTTTTTATGCTTGTTTATTTATTGATTGTATAAACTTCATTCTTACTTCATTGAACAGTTCCCCCCTTTCCCATTTTATAGACGGTGGAGGGCCTATCACGCGGCTGCCGATCTAACTGTCTGGAATTTTGAGTAGTTTTCTCCAGATGTAACGTGAATGCGCGTTAGAGCCTCTTAAATGTTCTCCAGCCACTTAGGCAGATAGCGGCCGTGTTGCTTTGAATTAACAAAATAGCCTATCCTAACGTCATAGGATTTACCTGCATAGTTAATATATTTACTATTGATTAAAGCAATTATTTTTTAACTAACCGAGCTTCAATTGTTTTGAGAGATCTCTAACTAAATATGAAATTTTAGCAAAACTAATAAATCGTAACTGTAACTTTCTCTCCGTATAATTACACGCACCGCGGAAAGAAATATTCTTTTCAAGAGGTGCTTAAAATTACTTCAATCTGTCACATTCTTGTGACGTTTTAATTAACTTCCATCTTAAGAGTTTAATCTTTCTTTTTAAATTTTGGCGACATAATTTTTAAAAACCTCATTAGTATCACTAACAGACGTGTTTCCCTCACATATTTTATAAATTAATATTTTATTTCACTCTAAATCTTCATCATTAGATACGAGTAAAGATATGATAAATAATTCAGTAACGAAATGACAAAGTAATGCATTTTATAACGGAAGAGGGGAGAAAACCAGGGGTTACTTTCATTCATAAAAAGTGCGGCAAAATGAAAGAATTAAATAATGTAAGTCTATTTTAATTAATGAAACAGATCCCAGACACATAGCTCGTATGCGACGCGAACAATTAAAAAAATAATAACAGTTTCAGAAAAAAAAAACATTTTGTATAATGCATATTTTTGTTTTTACTTAACTTAAATAAGAATTTGCATATGCAAAAACGTGTGAAACGATAATATTGTATGGTAATAATTTTTGTGGTAACACTTGAAAAAATATTGAGAGGCAATGTTATCATAACTTCATTTTCGCTAGATAGACTGTAAAAGATTGTGTTCAGATTTTGGGTATAGGGGTTCACTAACAAACCACTCTTAGACCGTCTGATAATAAAGGGCTTTCCATTAAGAGTGATAAAATTTAAAAATAACAAAAAGCACATAAATTACTCAGTGAGACACAATTTTTTTTTATATGTCTAGGGGGCAAGGCCCCTAGACTCGCTACGCTCGCTTTCCGTATGAGGCATTCGGCCCCCAATAAGGCTTATTCGTAAAAAAGACAGAATTTCAACAGAGAAATCCCACAGGCTGGTTGAGATAGAATGTTACTGAGCTACACATTGCTTGGTTCTTGCATGTCCATTGGTACATAAAAATTTAAACTTCACACTTCAGTAGACCACTCCCCCTTACCACGGTAGATACTTTGTTATATGAATCCGTGTTGTACGGGTCCTGAGCTATACTCCACCTGGAGTGCGGACTCCGCGTATAATCGCTGAAAAATTATTTGCACTCCTCAGAAACACAATGATATTTAATGTTTCCATTTAAAAGTTATATTAATTAGGAGTTAAAGCGTAATAAAATCAGAACATCTGTTTCAGCTGTATTTTTAATTATGTAAAACCAACTGGACACCACCCATGGCGGTTTTTCATTATTTGGCGACTTGCGTATATGCATAGTTAATAATGAGCTATAAGAAAACAGTACCTCGCATGTTTTCTATGATAAAACTACGGAACATTTAGGATAGCTTGCCACCCATGGCGAATTTTCATTATTTGGCGATTCACACATGCTTACGATCTATAATTACTGCTCATGCAAGGTACCCGGAAAACCGTTATCCATATTTTCATATACATAATCTCTTGCAGATTGGCGTATTTAGCACCTCGAATTATATCATCTCGCCGCGCTGGCAAATAGGCATAGTTAACGCCACCAAATATGTCTACTGGTAGGAAATACTCCAGCTGGACCGAACCGCCTTTAAAATAATCTGCACTTTAATTAGTTTTCATTCTCAAGATACTGGGTTCCAGCATTCTGGAACTCTAAGCTTAGATTCACCCTGCTTGGAAAGATACTATTTTGCCAGATCATTCCTAATGCCAAGAAGGCGCTTTTAAAATCAGTTACAATTAGTTACTCTGTTTTGGAAAAACGAATAGTTGCTAATTCTAAATTCCTGTTGTCTAAGCGAACTTACTATTTGAAAATTGTCAACTTTGTGTAACACACCTTGAGTTATTTATTTCATATACTTTTTTAATTTGGCGTAAAATGGGCGTATTTCTAACTCATGTTTGTGAATTTCACGCGATTCTACATACTTGGAAACACTTTGTTGCAAAGGAATGAATGATTTTATGCCAAATCTGGCAACTATTCTGTTTTTTTTTTCAGTTCTTTATTAATATCTTCTAAAATAATTCGATTTTCGAAATTTAAGTCGGCTTATCAGGTTCCTCCGAATTTTTCAAATCTGTGGGCACCTTAGTCGAAACTCAAATCCCCACGGTTTAGGAGGAGATAGGTCAACAAGCTTTGACAGCGGCAACAGCGGCCTTTACTTTTTTAAAAAAAAGAGAGAAAACTTATATTATGCAATTAAGTATGAAAAATAATATCGTTCATGTGAGCACCACGACTTCTCAATACATACCACTCTCTGTCAACCCAATTTTCTATCATTCTCTCACATAAATTTGTTGTTATTTCACCAATAACACCTTAAATATCGGTTTTCAATTGCTCAATTGTTATTGGATTATCTGCATTTTAACTTGTGACCTAACACATTCCCAAAGAAAGAAATCACAAGATGTTAAATCACAAGAACTGAATAATGTCTACGAATTCTTCTCAAATTTCTCTCAGTATTCACACATGAACACTGATTTTAGTAATACAATTTAATAATTTCTAAACGTTGTTCAAGCGTGTATCTTTCCATGATTAAATGGCATAGCATGCTAAACACGAATGACCCAAGTAATGTCAAAAATGAATACGCTGTGTTGCCATTCTAACAATTTAAAATTGTATCATCCCTATTGAAAATAGTTCCTTTATATTGCAAATAGTTCGCATCTTACGCATGGACTACTTGAAGAATGTTAAATGAAACGTAATAACCAGATTTAATAAGGAAAAATATCATTTAATCCGATTTGAAGATGAGTTTGTTATCACACAAACCTTTAACGACATTATTTACCAAACATGCGAATTAATCCGAATACGCGTGCTAAAGATTCATGTGTAAGATATATTACCAATAATTTTAACATGCGAGTTAGGGTTAATCGTGTCAAGTGTTTGGTAAATAAGGTCGTAAGAAAACTACTGCAAAATTAAATTTCTAAAATTAACGGATAATTGTCTTTTCCTTAATTAAAATTTATTCTTAAATTTATCACTTACATTTAAATTATAAATCAATATCCGTGCTTTAATTATTAGTTTGCAATAGGTAACTTGAACTAATTCACGAGAAAAAGTACGCATATCTATGTTACAAACAGGATCGTAATTAAATCAAGTTTGTTTAATAAGTCATTAGTTTCTATTCCAATGGGTTATTAGGATGAATTTCAACGGGGAAAGTGATTTAAAAATGAAAACAGAGAAATTTCTTTAATTGAAATTTTAGATGGTTGTTTCGACGCCTTTCAACGGATTTTAAAGTAAGTTATTAAGTCTTGCAATCAACTTTTTAATCAGACAATAGATTTTTATTTCAATATGCTATCTGCTGCTTTTACTCCCTTAGACAATTATCTTGAGATTTCATACTGAAGATAAAAACTTAGAAATGTATTCCTTTTAATTTAAGCAAATGAAGCACATTTTTAGATTAAAAAAAATATTATGTGTTGCTACGTCGTAGTTCTCATTATGGATTCATAATTAAAAAAGTTTTACAATCAGCTCTTAAATGAGTTCATTGAATTTTACTTTCATATGCTAACTGCTGTTTTCAACTCCCTACCATAAATTAGAAAAGGAAATTACAGTCATTACACACATTTTAGAAAGTTTTCTTTTCGTTTTATTTGCTATTTAAATTTACATTACTATTGCCGATGTCAAATATTTTTATAAAATAGAAATGGTAAAATTTTCTAAGTGCTTCTTTTTAAATTACAAAATACTTACCTTTTAATTACCAGCTACTTACTCAAGTATTTGAGATCTTTTTTCGTAATAATGCTAGAACACTTTTAATTCAATACGTTTTAAATACACCTATGAAAAAAATAGTATTAGAAGCTATTCAGCTTCTAATTCAGCTTTGTCTAGGAATAACATAACATAGTGATAATCATGAGTGTTTTTCAATCTTTTTCTTTTTCAACATTTTCATCATGTTTGTAAAAAACGAAAGAAATGCCTTATGCAGTTTTCATATGCATAATTCATAGAAACTATTAAAGTGCGTGCAATATTTTAGAAACAACAACAAAAAAATCCTGTTGAGACTATCGTATGTCATATTAAAGTCGGCTGACTTTTCAATTAGTTGTACACTGTTTAATTAACTTAATTAAATTCAAGCTTTTTTAAAAATAT
This sequence comes from Cheiracanthium punctorium, assembly GCA_038373885.1. Taxonomy (NCBI): domain Eukaryota; kingdom Metazoa; phylum Arthropoda; class Arachnida; order Araneae; family Cheiracanthiidae; genus Cheiracanthium; species Cheiracanthium punctorium. The sequence goes on from JAWZYV010012461.1 coordinate 136,237, forward strand.
TTTTGGCGACGTAATTTTTGAAGACCTCATTAGTTTTAATAACAGACGTGTTTCCCTCAAAGTTTTTATAAAGTAATATTTTGTTTTAGTGTAAATCATTATCAGTAGATCTAAGTGAAGATATGATAGATAATTAAATAACGAAGTGATAAATTATTTAATTTTATGGTTAAAGAGGGTTACTTTTATTGATAGAAACGTTCCTTGCAAATAATGGGTACTCACAAATACTTACAAATACTATACAGGAAGTAAACATCCCTATCTGAAAACCTTACTGTTTACTTTAACCCGTTCTATGTATATTGCTTTCACTATTCACTTAAACATGACAAACACTGTAAAAAAATCTATGAATATTCCTTGGAAATAATGGATAGCTCAGGTGCCTTTGAATTGTAAGGAACCTTACATAAAAATACCAGGAACTTTACAGAATAATTTATGCTGATCAATTCATTTCATTGGCAACTTAAAGAGTTGTTCAGTAAAGTTCCTGGTATTTTTATGTAACGTTCCTTGGAATTCTAAGGCACCTTTGCTGCCCATTATTTCCAAAGACAGTTTCTGAATAACATAAAATTAGTTAATTTTTCATTTTTTTATACTACTAGTAAGCTGTTAGTGTACTATCTATGCTATCTAAGAATAATGTTGTGCTTTAATACCGTCTAAGTACTATTTCAAGTATGCTAGATTGATGTTGCATTTAATGTTATGATTTCTTTTTATGTTTCTGAACAGTGGCGGATCCAGAAATTCTCTTTTAGGAGGGGCTAAATTTTGAAAAAAACTTATTTTACCCAAACAAAATATACAATAAAGCAAAATTTTAGTCTAAACCAATGTAAAAACTTTTCGGAGGGGCTAAGTGTTTAAAAAAGATCACTTTACATATACAAAGTGCATAATGAAGCAGAATGTTACCCTTTAGTAAACTCTTTTGGGGGGGGGCTGAAGCCCCTTAGCCCCTCCCCTGAATCCGCTACTGTTTCTGAACTAATTTTTAATTTATAACTTCATATCATAATTTGTTCTTTCATCCTAGCATCGAACTCAAGTGCGTATCAGTTTGACCCATACATGTATCAACTAGCTCAGTGCTGGATTCAGTTGATACAATCGGAAAACCTTTTAAGGATTTTTTTTTAGTGGAAAAATTGAAGTTTGTTTATGCGGTTGAAGCATCAATTGATTACATAATAAATGGAGTATAACATAAAATTTTTATTTTACCTTTATCACTTAAAACAAGAAATAGAAAAATCAAAATGTAAGAAATGTATCAACTAGACCCGGTCTCCCCTATGTTAAAAATACTTTGTCCATCAAGCATATTTTCTACTGATTATTGCAAGTATTTTTTAAATAACCGAGCTTCATTTGCAAGAGAAATCGCTAACTAAAGCTAATATGAGATTTTAGCAAAACTGATAAACCGTAACTGTAACTTTGTAAAATAACACGCACCGTGGGAAGAAGTATTCTTTTCAAGAGGAGCTTAAAATTACTTCAACCCGTCACATTCTTGTGACGTTTAATTAACTTCCCACTTAAATTTCAAGATTTTTTTTTAAAAAGAAATATTTTTGGCGACATAATTTTTGAAGACCTCATTAGTATCAGTAACAGACGTGTTTTTCCAAAAGTTTTTATTTTATTTTAGTGTAAATCATTATCAGTAGATCTAAGTAAAGATATGATAGATAATTAAATAACGAAGTGATAAATTAATTAATTTTATGGTGAAAGAGGGTTACTTTTATTAATCAAAAGTGTACCAGAGACAAAGAATAAAACAGTGTAAGACTATTTTAATTAATTATACAGACCCCAGGCTACAGCTCTTATGTGATGCGAGCAATTAGCAATTAACACAACAATTGCAGAAGAAAAAAATTGTTTAATGCTTGTTTTTGCTTATCACATAATTTATTTACGATGTTGTATATGCTGCAACGCACGAAATGATAAAAATGTACGATAATAATTTTGTGATAATACAGGGGGGGGGGGAAATGCTAACTTTCGATGTTCAAGTGGTTTTATGTTCTCTTATTATACATAATTAAATAGAAAATATTTTTTTTTTTTTAGTTCTGAACTTGCTCTGATTGTTTAAAATTTACGTCCGAAAATAATTATGGCCTTTTTTTATATTTCTGTGACTGGCATATGATGTTTACCTGAGTGTGATCCTTTATAAAATGATAGGATAGTAAACAAAGGAAGAATCTTCAATACTTTAGGAAAATACCAGGTAATCAAAAGTAATCTACTAATTAAAAGGCTTAACCTCGCTGCTGTGTTCATTTCGAATGCACACACATTGTGGCCCATTTGGACCCAATGCTTCTTATATGAATTACGAACAATATTTTAAATTTTTGAACAAAATTAATGGAAAAGTTAATTTTTGTCTGTAAGAAAGTGTTCGACATAAAACACATTTTTAAATGTTTATTTATCCACATTTGACCATTAAACTATGTTAGGGTCCATTTCTACCCAAAAGCAATTTAATTTTGTAATAAAATAAAAAATAACATGGTTACATACGTTGTGGCTTCATGCGTTGTGGCTACATACGTTGTGGCTTCATGAATGTTCTCAGTTTGCTATTCTTTCAAAAATATTTGATTTTTGTTTTGATTGCTACATAAGCCTATTTGTTAAAAATAAAAGTTTACGCACACTTTGTTTGTGTCCTTTTGGATCCTTATGTTTAAGTGCATGGATACAAAAAGAAAAAAGAAACACAATGTACTCTTTTGTAATACGAAGAATACTTACATTAATGAATCTAAAATAGAGGGTGATTGTAATTAAACTTCCCCTACAAAGAGCATATACAAAGCCCCTACAAAGAGCTGTAACCTGTTAGCAGATTGCTACCCAATTTGGCATATGGACTGTACACGAGATGCACTCAAGGGAATATTTTACAACGTTTAGTTTAAAATATGTCCTTTAGATGGCACTTTGCATGGTGAAATCAGCTCAAATATTACCCGAATTGTGAATAAATGCCCAAAAACTATTAAATAAATGTTAAAATTGTTTGCATATTTCGAATGAGCCATTTCAATCATTAAATTCGCCGTTTTTTATGCAAACGCCATGTAGTGGACATTTTTTTAACTAATTTTTTTTTTTTTTTTCGAAATTCCTTGAGCGCGTATCATGTATAGCCAACATACCAATTTTGGTTACAATCTGTTCGCCCGTTTTAGCTATGAAGCAATGTTCAAAGTGGAAGTTTAATTATAACCGTCTTGTATATTTATTATTGATGTGTATTACAATTATGGATATAAGCATATTTATATATTTTTTAAACTTTTGTATCCATGCATTTTAGCATAAGGGTCCAAAAGGACCCGAGCACAGTGTGTGTAAACTTTTTTTTTTTTTAACAAGCAGGCTTATGTAGCAACCAAACCAAAAATCGAATATGTTTGAAAGAATAGCAAACTGAGAACATTCATGAAGCCACAACGTAATAATCATGTTATTTTTGATTTTATAACAAAATCAAATTCCAGTGGCGGATTTCCCAATAGGCGCATGAGGCGCGCGCCTCGGGCCTCATATTTCTAAGGGGCCTCCAAATTCGGTTTTCAGAAAGAAAAAAACTATATGTAAATATCTGTTCAAGAGACATTGTTCATAGCTTCAGGATTGCTTCTAGAGTAGAAAGCGCTTTTGAACAATCTTTTCTTTGGTGACTACCTTTCCTCTTCACAGCATTGGACCATAATCTAAACTAATACTTTAATACGAATACTTTTAGTTTATAAGTAATTGATCCTTTAATTCCGTATTTCACTGTAAAAATATCCAGAAACGTTTCTTGGAAGTAAGGATAAGTTAAACTTACAAATACTATACAGAAAGTATACATTTCCCTTTGAGAACTTTACTGTTTCGTTCAACCCGTCACTTAACCGAATAGTGGTCTCACGACCTTAAACAACGGGCAGTTCACTTAAAAATGACTAGAATTGTAAAAAAAAAAATAATAAAAAAATATTCCAGTAGTGTTCCTTGAAAATTACAAGCAGCTGAGATGCCCCAAATTCCAAGGAAAGTTGCACGAAAATACCAAGAACTTTACTGAACAATATGCAATGCAGTGGATTTTTCCTGAGCTGTTCAATAAAGTTCCTGGTATTTTCATGCAACATTCCTTGGAATTTTAGGGCCCTCAACTGTCCATTATTTCCAAGAAAAATTCCTAGATTTTTTGCATTGTTTTAATTTGCTCACTATATTTTATCTCAAAAAATACAGGCGCAGAGGGTCCCTATGCCTTTTTCCATCCGAATAATTAAACCTAGGACCGAAGCTTAGAGCATACCCATTTACCCATTATAAAGTGGCATTTATTTTTAAGCCATTAATATTTTTTGTACTTTAACTACTTAAAGTATTGTTTTTTTTATTTCTCTTGTAGTTTTTTCTATTCTATTTAAAATATAGAATAGTGTGTGTGTGTGTGTGTGTGAAAGTCAGGCCCTGGTTTGTAGACATAAACTAGATATAAAAGGAATTAAAACATTTTAAAATAATTAGTAATAATGCAAAGGAGTTAGAGTTAGTGATTTTTTTTTTTTTTTTTTTTTTTTTTGGAGGAGAGGGGCCTCAAAATTGAGTTGCGCCTCGGGCCTCTCAAGAGCAAAATCCGCCACTGTCAAATTGCTTTTGGGACGAGTTGGACCCGAACGCAGTTTGAATTCTAAGGTAATCAAAATATTTAACTGCATACGGTAAAGCATTTTCAATCGTAAATGTTAAGACGATCCAAGCAAGTTAAGAACTTAAAAAAAGAAAAAAAAAATAGAATAAAAATTAAAAAAAGCTTTTCACTTTTGGAGTTTTAATTAATATGCACGCACTTTAATATTACTAGTTTGTAATAATTAACTTTAACTAACCCACAGCCGAAAAACCGAATTTGAACTTACGTCTCCAAACAGTAATCAACTGAATGTTTGTTTAGTAATTCATTAATTTCTCTGACAATAGTTTGCTGAGATGCATTTCAAAGCAAACTAAAAATGGAAACCGAGTATTTCCTTAATTAAAATTTCAGATGGTAAATTTTAGACGCTTTTTGAGGGATTTTTAAACTGGTGATAAAGCCTTAAAAATGAATTATTTTTTATTTGAGTAAATTCGTTTCATTTTCAAATTTAAAAAATGTTATTTAATTACTTCATTGTTCTCATTAACCCTTTAACGCGCAGTGTTCCCGCTCTGGGAACACCAAACTCTGACGTTCTGACTGTTGCCAGTCACGAAGAATAGATATGATTTCTATAAAAATAGTTGCGGGTGACATAGCTCCACGAGAATCCTCTACTTTTTTAGCATGTCATTTCCCGTAAAAAAAAAATGGTCACGATTATTTTTAACAGCACTGACATCTGGTGAAAAATGGAAGAATGCGAGAACAGCCGGATAGATTGACCAATGCTGAAAAAAGGGCAGCCGTTGCCATCGCTCGACTTAACTACTAGCAAGATGGCGGATGATCGAAACGTTCATCGCGTGCCACAGATCTAGAGACCCTTTTTTTTTGACGCAGCTGGCTGTGCGCGAGCACAGCCAGCTGTCGTCAAAAAAGGGTCTCTAGATCTGTGGCACGCGATGAACGTTTCGATCGTCCGCCCTCTTGCTGGTAGTTAAGTCGAGCGATGGTAACGGCTGCCCTTTTTTCAGCATTGGGAAAGGGTTGCGCCTCAAAGGGTTAAGGACTGATAATTAAGAAAATTTTACAATCAGATTTTAAATGGGTGCAATAATTTTTACTCTCATATGCTGCTATTTTTGTATATTAGAGTTACCCTACCGTAAATTAAAAAGAAAAATAATAGAAATTACACAGATTTCATTTTTTTTTTTTTTTTGAGTTTGACATTCCAACTCTCCATGTCAAATATTTTTATAAAATAGACTTGGAAAATTGTTCGAGGTAAAAATGCTTCGTTCAAACTATAAATACTTTTATGCTGATTTCCAGGTACTTTCTCAAATATTCTTTTTTTCTCTTCTTTTGTTTTTTATCATACTGTTGAAGAATACTCTGCTAATTCGTGGGTTCTTTGTTCTAAACTCCAGTTGGTGTCGAAAGTTCTAGTAAAGAGTCCACTCTGTACAAAATTCACAAGCACAAACAGCTCGTAAAGTGATGATAACAGTCCGCTTAGTACAGAAGCTTTCACAAATGATCTATTTCTCACACTAAATAAAACACTTCCACAGGCGAAAATTCAGTGGAAATATACGAAGGATATCGCAAACAGTCCCTCAAGACTCAGCAGTGAAGAATTTACACACAGCACTTTAAAACAAAGCTTCAAAAAGGCAAGCAAACTATAGCACCATTCACTGAGCAAAGCAGCGTCCTTATCGGAAGCTTGATAACACACTGAACTGGGGGTCTGTCATGCCTTTATTTATAGGTGAAGCAGAAGCTACAAAGAGCTTCTAGACGCATGTATCTCCCTAAGATTTCACATAAAGCGGGACTCGTGATTACGTCATAGGAAACATTTGGCTGTCGTGATTTTAATGCAGAAAAACCAACTTTGCAGATCCCATTAGGAAAATCGCGCCAAACGTCCGAAATCTCACCGAGCTTGGCGACTTTTTGGCGAAATATCGCCAAATTTGGCGCAAAAAATAAGTCTCCAAAAGTGACTTAAGCGAAGGCCTAGGGCCAACATTTCTCGGCATTTCTAGAAAATGCTATAGAAAATAATGGAGAAACATAAAACTCCATATCTCGCCTTCTAGTTAACCGATTTTGATGCAACAATATGCAAAATCCAACTATTTGACGGGTTGAAAACGAATTTTAAACCATTTTAAACCCCAGAACAGCGGGTTGCTCCGAAAATTCGTAACAATACACAATGGGCAGGAATAACACCAAACGATTCCTGTTCAGCAGTTTTTTTTCAGCATGGTCATTTAAACAAATTTTCAGGAAAAAAAAAAACTGATTTTCGAATACTAGAGAGCTATTAAATTCAAATGTCCAGAAAGTTTTATTTCTAAAAAATAAATACAGTGCAGAGTGCTTAATGGAATATCGGTTATGCTTAATGGAATATCGGTTATGCTTAATGGAACACCCTGCTTATTGTAAAAATACTTCAATGTACCTAACAGTAATAATTAATCACTGTTATTCCTGATAATAGAATATCCCGCTTATTAGAATATATTTCTGTGCAAAATTGGCTATTCCATTAAGCGGTTTCGATTTTAAACACTTTCACAGGTAATCTTTCCTGTCGAAACTACCGAGGATATATTAGCCTAGGATTACTTATTGTCTCATCGGTTAGTTGTAAGGCGCTCGTCGAAAGATGATTAATGTAACAAACAATTTTCATTGAACGAAATATTTAATAAAACGCCATTTTGTTCTTTAACAATTTCTGACGAGATATCGAGTTTACAGGATTGACATTTCGGTCACACACCTTGCCATCAAAAAGTCATATGACCAAAAGGGTGTGACCATTATAGTACGGCTATCTCGGACTGAGCTTGTCAGATTCCTTGGTCACGCGACTTTTTGAGTGCAAAGGAGTGTGACTAAAATGTCAGCACCGCAGTCCATATATCTCCTCAGTCACGAAATTAACACATATTACTGGAGCAAAGCATCTAATACTGCCTATTATTTATATTACCACTAACTATCTTCCCTTTTCTTCCTCTTAAATACTCAGTTTAAGTACTTAAATCCTTTGTGGTTTAATCTGGTGAAACAAATTGAACTATATAATCGAGAGAAACTATTTAGAGTCGCACAAATTGAGAATAGGATGTAAAGTTTTTGTGAGTGTTTGTGGCATAACAATGCGTTTAGTACAACTTGCTTTCCATCACAGCCTCCATGGGCATCAAAACACTTGTCCATCAAAGCATATCTGAGACCAATCTATTGAAATAGGCGTAGATGGAATCAGTGCTTTGGTTGCGAAACCACCCAAAGAAGGCATTCTGCTCTGCGGCGACGGTTTGGAAATGCGGTCCTGACAGGCTCTCCTTCAATTGTCCGAAGAGATTGAAATCCCTGGGTGCGAGATCTGGGCTATAGGGAGGATGCTCTAGTACTTTCATCTGAAGCACTGAAGCTAAATCAGGGCCCTGATAGCTGAGACATTTAAGGAAGGAACCCTGAATTGAGGAATCTTTAAAGGATTACCGTCCTGCCAGGTGCTACTTCAATGGGCAGAGAAAGCTGAAAATCACTGGGTGCAAGATCCGGACTGTAGGGAGGATGCTCTAGTACTTTCATCGGAAGCACTGCAGCCAAATCAGGGCCCTGATAGCTGAAACACTTAAGGAATTCGCTCTGAATTGCGGAATCTTTTTGGGATTGCCGTCCTGCCAGGTGATTCTGCAATGGCCACAGAGAGATGAAAATCACTGGGTGCAAGACCCGAACTGTAGGGAGGATGCTCTAGTGCATTCATCGTAAGCACTGCAGCCAAATCAGGGGCCTGATAGCTGAGACATTTAAGGAATTTGCCCTGAATTGAGGAATCTTTATAGGATTACCGTCCTGCCAGGTGCTTCTTCAATATCCAGAGATAGATGAAAATCACTGGGTGCAAGATCCGGACTGTAGGGAGGATGCTCTAGTACGTTCATCTGAAGCACTGCAGCTAAATCAGGGCCCTGATAGCTGAGACACTAAAAGAAGGAGCCCTGAATTGAGGAATTTGTAGAGGATTACCGACCTGCCAGGTACTACCTCAATGGCCACTGAGAGATGAAAATCACTGGGTGCAAGATCCGGACTGTTGGGAGGATGCTCTAGTACTTTCATCTGAAGCACTGCAGCCAAATCAGGGCCCTGATAGCTGAGACACTAAAGGAATCTGCCCTGAATTGAGGAATCTTTAAAGGATTGCCGTCCTGCCAAGTGCTACTTCAATGACCAGAGAGAGATGAAAATCACTGGGTGCAAGATCCGGGCTATAGGGAGGATGTTCCAGTACTTTTTCAGAAGCGCTTTAGTCAACCACGTGTAACAAAAGTTGCGGTGATAGCCTATTTGATTGCCGTGATCGTCTGTTTAGATGGCCACGGAATTTCGTTTACTGGGAAATACATGCACCAGCGAGAGCTGTTGTTACCTTACGTTTTGAACCAACCACGTATTTAATAAAAGATATTCTGTTCGCGCTGATAAAAACATAATAAACAACAAATAATTGTAACCATATTGATTAGTATTGTTTAACAGAAAATAAAAACGGTGGTGTCTAAATCAGGAGATAGTAAATAAAAAGAAACTAGCCTACTAAAACTGTTTTACAATCTTCGCCAAGCATATTAATTATACTTCACCATTTTAAATAGTGTTTGGAATAGGCATCATAATCCATGTGCTGTGTTTGCCTTTCTTGTTAAATAAAACGCATCTTTGAAACCGAAATCTATCTTAAAATCACCTACTAAACCTGTTTTACGACATGTTTTACGCCAAGCATATTCCAACTATCCTCGACCATTTTAAATACTGTTTGGAATTGGCATCATAATCCATGAGTGTGCGTGTTTTCCTTCCTTGTTCCACAAAACACTTCTTCGGAATAGAAAACTATATTAAAATCGTCTACTAAAACTGTTTAACAATTTTCGCCCGGCATGATCAAACTATACTTCACCTTTATAAATACCATTTGGAAAGTGCATCATAATCTATGAGTATACCGTATTTGTCTTCTCTGCTCCATAAAACACTTCTTCGGAATTGAAATCTATGTTAAAATCGCATACTAAAACTATTTTACAAACTTCACCAGGCGTTTTCTAACTATACTCGTAATATATTTATAATAAATTGTCGCGTTTTGGCACCAAACTTGGCGATCACATTGGAAACCTTGTGTGACTTTCAACATTTAATTAACACCACCCTCCCTTTCCACATTATCTGGCAAACGCATTAGAAAAGTTCATATCTACAAAACCTGTTGACAAGATCGCGTAGACAAAAATCTTGTATTGAGCGAGATAGCACCCTAGTGCTAAAAAGAAAATTGGCAGCAGCAACGCCTTTTTCAGGTGATCAATCTAAGTGCATGTCGCCACGCTACTGAATTAAAAAACAGCGTCGGAAAGATAAAGAATACCGGAAAAACAGAGTGGAATGAACTGTTGCCTAACATCTTACATTAATCCAGAATGTCAGGAAAAGAGAAAATTAATTTTCTTCAGTGTCACTGAGGGAGCGACACAGTTAAGGAAGGAACGCAGTAAAAGTTTCAGGTGATGCCATTGAATCCGAATATTTAAGTTTTTTTTTTTTTTTAAACCTAGGATTACGTTTCTCCATAACTGCCCTCAGCACAGAATTTTTTTTTTACCCGACGTCGTCGCAAGTTTCAAAATTACTTGGTTCGAAAGCTGACGGTATGAAACAACCATATGAACTGACTCAACTACCAGGGGTTTTTCAAAAGGCATTCTAAAATGTGTTCATTAAATAAAAGAGGCAACGAAATCGTAAATAAAAAATTTTGGGGAGATACATAAACTCTGTTGCAAAGTTTACGCCATATTTACAATTTGTGCTCAAATTCGAACTCCAACACACAGTCATTTTTTTCGGGTGAAAAATCTTTGACAGCTGTTTTTTGTTGATTTTCTAAAATAAAAAATCTGGAGTGACTCCACTCGACTTTCCGAACACTTACGATTAAGATCATTACCAAGCATTTAAATAAATTTTAATCGATGAATAATTCAAACATACATACCAAATTGAAGCTCAATAGAATGCGCCGTTTAAACGCTAGCGCACTTTCAAGAATTTCTCCCCATACGCCATAATGTAAAAGAAATCATTGTCGTAGCCCTGTAGAAAAACTATATTCCTATACACACCAAAATCAATACCGGTCTTGCGACGGTGGTTTGTAACATATATACTCAATTTGAGCTCAATCGAATGCCCCGTTTAGGAGCTATCGTGTTCATTCTCTCTCTCTCTCTCACACACACACACACATACATCTCGTAAAAATAGCATAAATGAATTCAGAAGACCCCAAAACGTATCAATACACCAAAATCTCAATTTTTTCATGATTACAATACTTTCCCTACATGGTACATGTTCGGAAAGTAAAAATAATTTGGTTCGAAAGCTGACGGTGTGAAACAACCATATGAACTGATTCAACTACCAGGGGCTTTTCAAAAGGCATTCAAAAACGTGTTCATTAAAAAAAAACGCCAACGAAACCATAAATAAAAAAATTTTGGGGAGATTCATATACTGTGCCGTAAAGTTTACGTCATATTTACAATTTGTATTATTCCAAATAGCTCCCTGAGATGATGCAGTTTGATACATTTCAAAAGACTGGACCGTGAAGCATTTAACCCTACAAGATTCAATTTTTTTTTCTGTCTATGAAATAAATATATAGGATAGTGTTAGTGATTATTATATGGGAAAAATAGTTTAAATAATAATAATCTAATATTTTGCTAGAAAATCACTCTTTTATTTCCATTTTGGTACACTGGGCATTAGCTGTACTTTTTTGATATTCATTTTGAAATTTTAGTATTCAAATCATTTCTTGATAGGAAAAACTCATAACATACAATGATTTTTTCTGGGCTAGAGCTCTTTGCCAACTATGTTTTGTTGATTTTCTAAAATAAAAAATCTGGAGTGACTCCACTCAACTTTCCTAACACTTACGACTAAGATCATTACCAAGCATTTAAATAAATTTTAAGGGGATGGTGGACACCCAAATCATCTAAATTGGCCCCAAAAATGTGTTTTTTCTTTTTTACATACTAATATTCTACAGTTAAAGCTGAACCATGGAGAAAAAACCGCGTATGTCTACGGCAATTGTTTGAAAAGATATTAGGGTTTGAAAAATTAAAGGGACAGTTAATGTCCACAAAAATGCAAACAAACGCGTAAATAAACACGTCACCATTTTTATTGAACGTTTTACAAAATAAGCTAATATTCGAATGAAATTATTTTAAAAATATGTTTTCTTAAGGTAAAATCATAAATAAAATTATTCAGAAGAGACGGTATTAAAGGTAAATGGAAAATTTCACTTTGAACTGTATTTTCTCCAAATCAAGTTTTTTGTGATTTTCTTGCCTTCAAAATGCTCCATGCGACTTACTTTTGGTCGGAATTGTACAAAATTTACTACAAACATTCTTCTCATATATTACAATAAATCTGTGTATCCTTTTTAAATAGGGTCAAAATTTCGATTATGAAATTTCACTTTCATTTACGAAAACTGAAAAATTTCGGGAAAGTTTGGTATATATCCATGAAAATATTTCTAAAAAATTAACTATTCGGTCGAATCCAAAACCGATACACAGCCTTTTTTTAAATATATTTTTATGCTATTATAAAACAAAATTACTAAAATAAAGTTAAAATTAAATCGCATGGCGCATTTTTTCGAAACTAAAAAAATAATTAATTTTTAATTAATTACTAATATTAAAAAAAAAATTTAAATTTTTTTTCAGTTGTTTATAATGCTTTTAGTTTAATATATTAAAATACAAAATTTCATAATCCTATCTTATTAAATAAAAAAAAAAGCTTTTTAATGTCCACCATCCCCTTAATCGATGAATAATTCAAATATATGTACCAAACTGAAGCTCAATCGAATGCACCGCTTAAACGCTAGCGCACTTTCAAGAATTTCCCCCTATAGGCCATAAAATAAAAGAAATCTTTGTCGTAACCCCGTAGAAAAACTATAAGTCCTATACACACCGAAATCAATACCGGTCTTGCGACTGTGGTTTATAACATATATACCAAATTTGAGCTCAATCCAATTCTTCGTTTAGGAGTTATCGTTTTCACTCACATACACACAATCACACACACACACACACACACACACACACATACATACATACATCTCGTAAAAATAGCATAAATGAATTCAGAAGACTTCAAAACGTGTCAATACACCAAAATCACGAATTTTTTCATGATTACAATACTTTCCTTACATGGTACAGTTTCGGAAGGTAACAAAGCCACATTCGAAGGATGACTGTTTAAATTTCAATCAGTTTTGGCAATAATATGAACAGTAAGTACATCTACACACAGCAAAAGCTTGAATTATACCTTTGCTATATCTATGTACAAATACTCTTAAAAACCGACAGATATCTATACTAGTATTTTATAGACGTAGAGGAATAGTTAAAGTAGATGTTCCACATGTGGTACCAGGTGCTTTGTAGAGTTAAATTTATGAATAAAGAATTTTAGGGCAAAAAACAAAGACAGATAGCATAAGTAATAAGATATTTTTAGTAAATTTACTGTGATAAAATGGATTGATTTAACCCTTTAACGCGGAGTGTTCCCGCTCTGGGAACACTAAACTCTGACATTTTGACTGTTGCCAGTCACGAAGAATAGATTTGATTTCTATAAAAATAGTTGCGGGCGACAGCTCCACGAGAATCCTTTACTTTTTAGAACGTCATTTCCCGTAAAAAAATGGTCACGATTATTTTTAGCAGCACTGACATCTGCTGAAAAATGGAAGAATGCGAGAACAGCTGTGCCGCACAGCCAGCTGCGTCAAAAAGGGGTTTCTAGATCTGTGGCACGTGATGAACGTTTCGATCGTCCGCCATCTTGCTGGTAGTTAAGTCGAGCGACGGCAACGGCTGCCCTTTTTTCAGCATTGGGAAAGAGTTGCGCCTCAAAGGGTTAATTTTAATTTGGGCCTATTATTTTTAATTCGGCCCATTAACTACACGAGAAATCCAGGCTGAGGGTGGGTGCTCTCCGTGCGGGGAGGGGGTGTCTTTCTAAGGGGTCTTAACGTCTTAACCCGTATTGACGTGAAGTTCGGAGAAAACCAAGGAAAACTCCGAACTTGACCAGGTCGTGGTAGAGCGCTTTGCACTTGGCCACTAGTCGGGTGATAATACAGATTGAAGCACAATATACCTTGTTGCTACATATTTCGTTCAATTAAAAGTGTTTAAAATAGTCATCATTTTACAACTGGCGCCTTAAAACTAACTAAACAATAAGTAATGCTACATTACTTTATTATATCTTGCAGCAGTTTCAACAAAGAGACTAAGTCTTCATTTTTTAACATTTATTTTGAGAAAAGTAAAATATCCAATAAAAAACGCATCAAGTTACAAAGAAGCTCTTTCCAAAGTGACTATTTTTATTATGCACAACTGGATGCGGAAAATTCAAAAACAATTTCGATAAAGTATTCTTTGAACAAAACTATTAGAGCGTAATCTTCATTACACAGTTAATCTGATTTTATAATCTTTATTTAACTTGGAACAAATAGTCTGTGTACGGAAATAGTCCAAATTTGCATCTATCTGCATGCTAGTGAGTTAATTATCTAGTTACGGATAGTTACCATTTTAATTGGTGATTGTTAGGACTATTACTATCACTATCTACTATTGATATTGCCAAGTTACACACAACATCTACAGGCAAATTTTGTGACGAATTTGGTAATATGTATTTAAAAATTACCAATCTTGAATGAATATTAGGCCATATTTTGGGCATAACTTGAAAAAGCTGTATTATTAATTTTAATGTAATTTTGAGCGACCCTATAAAAGACCTGCACGTGTTATTTCGATCCTTTTCGATAGAGGAAAATTATAATAAACGTCTATGTATTTATTTACAGTGTTTGAAATGGATTACAATACATCTAATTCTACACTGTCAACACACAACACATACATATAGATAGTAATTTATCGGAATTATTTTGTGCATTATTAGAGATAGTGATTTTTAAGGGGATGGTAGACATTAAAAAGTTTTTTTTTTATTTAATAAGATAGGATTATGAAATTTTGTATTTTAATATATTAAACTAAAAGCATTATAAACAACTGAAATTTTCTTAAAAATAAATTTTAAAAATATTAGTAATTAATATAAAATAAATTAATTTATTATTATTTTTTATTAATTTAATTTTTTAGTTTCGAAAAAATGCTCCATGCGTTTTAATTTTAACTTTTTTTTGGAATTTTGTTTTATAATAGCATAAAAATATATTTAAAAAAAAGTCTGTGTATCGGTTTTAGATTAACCGAGTAGTTAAATTTTAGAAATATTTTCATGGATATATACGAAACTTTCCCGAAATTTTTCAGTTTTCGTAAATAAAAGTGAAATTTCATAATCGAAATTTTGACCATATTTAAAAAGGATACACAGATTTATTGTAATATATAAGAAGGATGTTTGTAGTAAATTTTGTACAATTCCGACCAAAATTAAGTCGCATGGAGCATTTTGAAGGCAAGAAAATCACAAAAAACTTGATTTGGAGAAAATACAGTTTGAAGTGTATTTTTCCATTTACCTTTAATACCGTCTCTTCTGAATAATTTTATTTATGATTTTACCTTAACAAAACATATTTTAAAAATAATTTCATTCGAATATTAGCTTATTTTGTAAAACGTTCAATAAAAATTGTGACGTGCTTATTTACGCGTTTTGCATTTTTGTGAACATTTAACTGTTCGTTTTAATTTTATCAAACCCTAATATCTTTTTAAAAAATTGCCGTAGACATATGCGGTTTTTTCTCCATGGTTCAGCTTTAACTGTAGAATATTAGTATGTAAAAAAGAAAAAACACATTTTTGGGGCCAATTTTGATGATTTGGGTGTCCACCATCCCCTTAAAAATTGTCAAACTAGATAATATCAAACTTAAAAGGGAATTAATGTTAATAGCTATCAATCTTCGTTATTTTCTGTATTCGGTTTTCAGTCAGCGTATATAAATATTGATACAGCCGTCCCCCCTCCCCCAATCGCTAAATTGTTCAGTTTTAATGGCAGAGCAGAGGCATTTCATCGACGAATTGATGTTGGAAATATGCAACTAAATTAAAAAATATAAATATGTAGATGTCTCATCTAAAAGTAAATATATGTATAAACGTGCATGTCTGCGTGATTATGGCAACGTTACGCTTGGGCAATCTGCCAAGAATGGGAGGTTCCTTAGTAGGAGTACTTTCTAAAGGGTTCTAACGCTTATTCACGTTACATCTGAAGAAAACCTACCAAAACTCTTGACCGTTAGATATACAGCCGTGCGATGGGACACTAACCTGGGTATCTGTATGTATATATTGTAAAGAGATACATCCGTATCTCTGTTGGGGTTACATGAAAGAGTGCGATTACCTTATATTTAACATATATGTAATGTATAAAAAGATAGTTTGGGTATTGTTCAAGCGGGTACTTTCACTGTAAGTTTTGTTTTCCAGTCATACTTGCCACGCGCGCTCTGGAGCTATGTTTTATTTCTTTAGTTAATTGACAGACACCAGGTCCTCGATTCTGACTTCTTTTCAGTGTACACGTGTTCCCACGCCTTTGTAACCCCGGATGCAGGTCATGTTAATAAATGTATGTAATTCGATTAGAGATAAGAGAGAGGCGGAGTTATGTCTTAGCAAACCACGTGGTATGGTGAGCGTAAATACGCCCGCACCTCGAAAATCGAGAGACTTCTGCCACTAGAACTGCTTAACTAGTCCACGTAGATTTTTCGTACCCGTTTCCCCTCCCCTCTTCTCACTCTATATTGTAACTTAAAGATAATGTTCAATAAACCGTTTTACCTGTCTTAACTCTGGAACTTTACTGGAATATCTCATGCGTCATATATATAATTTAAAAAAAGAAATGTATTTTAAAGAAAGGCCTGCGGAAAAAAAAAAGGGAAAAGAAAAATTAGTAACAAACTTTTCACGTGAACTTTTCTTCTCTAACAATCAAAATGTTCATCGTCAAAATATTATTAGATTAAAAAAAATAATGAAAGAAAGAAAAACCAAAGTACTAAAGCATGAAAAACAAGAAGGAAAACAGACTTTGCTGAATATCGGAAAAACGGAATCGAAATAACTGTTGGCAAAGATCGTTACTAGAATTCCAAAATGTCACAGAGAAAATTAATTTGTTCCACTGTCACAGGAAGAAAAAAAAAAGAATACGATGAAAAGTAGAGGTAATGATGTTTAATCAGGAAACTGAAAATTGTTTTAACAAAAGAAGTTCGGAAGAGAGTATAATTCTCGCTGGAGTGACTTGGAATTGCAGCAACTTAAATGTCGAGTAATTTGAACCTGAGAAAGTGACAGTAGAAATACGTATGGAAGATTTTGGCAGCCATTTTGTTTTAGAATCCTGTTGAAATGTTTGTAAGAATTCATGAGATGAGTTGAGGCATATTTATAAAATTACTAAATCATCTTTCAAAAAAAATCATACATGCCAAAGTTCTTCACCAAGTTTCATGTTATTTTATGCTAATGCTGTGTTATGACAAAGCTACGCAAGGGCTATCTGCCAACGATAAGGGGTGCCTTGGTCGAAGGACTTCTTGATGCGTTCTAGAACGGATTCGCGTTACATCGAGAGAAAACCGACCAAAACTCCAGACCGTTAGATCGACTGCCACATGATAAAGCAAGCCAGAACGCTGGAAAATCAGCGATTTACAATTTTGAGTGTCTTATACACTCGACCATGTTAGGTCTAACCAAGTTTCATACACAATGGGTTTTTCTCCGAAATATTCATCAATGAAATGAAATATATGCTTTAAACTATCAGTTTTAGTCACGTGTTTTCATTAACAGATACATTAGATTAGAAACAATGGTCGGAGAGCTCACTGCTAATTCAATACTTCCTCCAAAGAGTTTATTAACACCTACATGAAGACAAAGCTTCCGACCCCAAATTGCTTAGAGATTCTGAATTCTTATTATATTTCCAAGTAGGACGTGACATCATATTGCTGGATTTTTCTCGTAACTTCTTTCCTAATTGAAATGCAGCCGAAATTCCTCTACTGTCTAGAACTTCTTTTTTATCGCCAAACCGATCGTTAAGTTTGTCGCCAAGGTCAAGGGGTCACACACTCATTTCACTTACAAGAATACCTGTGTACAACTCTATTTTCATTAGCGCACATCAATGCGGAAAACAACATTACAGTTTTGTAACAATAAAGTAATAATAATCGCAGCGAAATATAATTTGTCTTTCTTAGTAGAGTAACGCCCTTTTCACAGTGGCTTTTCTTCGCCCTCCATTAAATATACTCGTTGCCACGTTATTAGATTAAAAGAAAAAAAAAGACAAACAAAAAAAAAACATTATCACTGAAACACGGAAGACAGATGAAAGCGTTACAGACTAACGAAAAAACGGAATCGAAATAACTGTTGCCAAATATCGTTACTTGTATCCGGAATGTTAAGAGAAAATTAATTTGCTTGGATGCCATACGAGGAGAATGAAAAAAAAAAAGAGCACGATGTGATAGTGACATTTAATCAGGATATTGAAAAATTGTTGTAGCGAATGTCGATTAAAAAAAAAAAAGTAGATTCCTCGCCGGAGTGATTTTGAATCACAGCAGCTTAAATGTGTTGAATTAAGAGTAATTTGAACATGTGTGAGTGGGAATGTTCCGGGGAGATTTTGTCGCCATTTTGTTTTAGAATACTTTTAAAGCGTTCGAACACATTCAGATATGACGAATTAGGAAGTTTAAGAAACGATAAAAGAGAACAAACACAGATTTTATCGTTACAATCACATTTCAGAAGCCCAAAAATTTTCAAAGCGTCAAATTTTTATGAAAGTTCCCTAATCGACGAACTTTCATCATTATTTTTTAGTACATAAAACTACTTGTAAAATGAAGTCTCAATATTTTTTAAAGTCCCTATCATAATAAGTTTACGTGTACCAAAATCATAATTTTTTCTAACTACACCCTCCAAAAAATGTATTCGAGCAAGAGAGAAATTTCCTACTTTGGATTTGCGAATAATAATTGCGTTTTTGAAAAACGCACAACTTGATAGAAATATGGAAAGTTATATTTATACATAGCCTAATTCATATTCTATGATAAATAATTTTTAATATACGAAACGAACGTAGGAAATTTCTCTCTTGCTCGAATACTTTTTTTTGGAGGGTGTACAGTCTTCAGGCAGTTGGAGAATATCGGAAAATGCCAACCCGTTTGACAATATATTTTCTTCGCGCGTGTTTTGAATGTCGATAAGTAATGCTCCTATCAAAGGTGACGCTTGAATACCCTTTAAAGTTGCGGGTACACACTCAGCTTTTTATAATTAGTACTAGTCGCCTCCGGCGACCAATTGGTTCGCCATCTTAATAAGCCTTGTTCGGAGAGAATCCTGTATCTTACCGGCTTCCTTGGCACTGAAATCTCTGATTCTGAATGGAATTTAAAATTAAGATGGTTAGAAACAGGGGCGGCTCTAGGGTAAGTGGCGCCCCCTGCTAATGTAAAAAAGACTCTCCCTTTTATGCTCTACTTAGTTTTTGTGTTCGAAACGACGCCCCTTAGAAGCCGGCGCCCCGATGCGATGATTATCTTTTTGCCGTGTCAGGCCGCCCTGGTTACAAAAATTAGATAGTTAAATGATAAAAACCTACAAAAAGGTATAAATTATTTTCGTCCTATATATTAATTCTGAAAAGCTTCTAGATATATCGGCCGTTATAAAAAAAAACGGAAAGGGAAAAAAAAGAGAAAGAAAATCTGAAACACTTTCAGATTTTAAATACGCACTAAAGTGCTATATATTAAAAGCGTATCATAATCCATGCGTCTTGCCCTATTTTCTTTGCTTATTCCATTAAGTTGGAAAATGTATCATTATTCATGAGTGTCATTAAACAGAATTAAAATTGATATTGATAACATGCTTTTGCTGGATGTAATGCAATATAAATAGAATGGGAAAAAGCTGGGCAGAAAAATGCACAATTCGAACTGAATGAAAGTTTCAAAAACTTATCTTTTTGTTTGCTTGTTTGTTTGTGTAACATATATTTCGGATTTGTGTGCTTGGCCCGAACCCGCTTATAAATCCACGTCAGAAGGAAAAACTTATTCAGGTATATTCTGTATCCATGCATAATAGACGATAAAATAATTTCATTTATTAAATTTGCGTATTCTATAAGTTTCCGCCATCTGTGGACAGCTCTGTAAAATAAAAAATTGTGTTCGTTTTTTTTTTTTTTTTTGATAAACGATAGTTTGGTTTTTTTTAAAAATATATTACAGGATACAGGAATAGTGTTTCCTTTCGCACGATAAAAAGTAGCCTGTATGTTAATCCAGGACTTTGCCAGTGACTTGTATCCACCAGTAGCCTGTATGTTAACTGTCTTTATTTCAAATTTCATCCAAATCAGTCAAACCCTTTCTGTGTGAAACAGTAATAAACATACATACAAACATTGACATTTATATATTAGTAGAATTATTTATGTTAAAATTGTTTATGATTATCATTGAAATTGTAGACTGAAAATGTTTCTTGATCTTTCTTTACCTGTAAAACTCCTTTTCCTGCATGGAGACTTAAAATGCAGTGACGCATAAATACGTACTAAAATTACCAAATCATATTACCTAATACAGGGTGTCCAAAAAAGGCTGTAACGGGTTTTAAATCTTTATTACAGATAAGTGGGCAATATAAATTTAAGAAATGTTCAAAATAAGTTGGAAAAAATAATTACGCTAAAAAAAAAAAAAAAAAAAAAAAAAAAAAAAAAAAGTCATCTCATAAATTTTCAAAAAGTTACACTTTTTAAATTTGTATACAAACGTCGTGCAAAAAATTCCCAGTGAGTAAAATGTAGCCCCATACACTCATGAGGTGATACAAAATTTGAGAACTATATTCTAAAAAGTGTCGGAGATATGAAGATAAATATAACGCTGACTTAAATCACTTTTCAATGGCTCTTGAAGGGAAAAAAATTCACGTCGAATGATCGTAATTCAGGGTTCGTATAGAAAATTACGGAAGGAATTCCTTTTTTTTCCACTCTTGCAGTAAACGTTTACATTCGAAATCATGTATAGCCCGCGGCCATCTTTCTTTAACGATATCTCTGATACGTTGTATGATGGAAGTCTGAAATTCGGTTTAATCACCTACATCTGAAATTCGGTTTGAACATTGCTCCATAGCTAAAACGGGCGAACAGATTGTAACCAAAATTGGTATATTGGCTATATATGATACACGCTCAAGGAATTTCGAAAAAAAAAAATCAGTTAAAAAAATGTCCACTAGATGGCGCTTTTGCATAAAAATAATTTAATGATGTAAATGGCTCATTCGAAATATGCAAACAATTTTAACATTTATTAAATAGTTTTTGGGCATTTATTCACTAATCTGGGTAATACTTGGGCTGATTTCACCATGCAAAGTGCCATCTAGTGGACTTATTTTAAAATAAAAGTTGTAAAATATTCCCTTGAGTGCATCTCGTGTACAGTCCATATGCTAAAATTGGTAGCAATCTGCTAACAGGTTACAGCTGCAGAATGCTGTTTGTAGGGGAAGTTTAATTACAATCACCCTGTATTTTAGATTCATTAATGTAAGTATTCTTCATATTACAAAAGAAGAAATTGTGTTATTTTCTTTTTGTATCCATGCACTTTAACGTAAGGATCCAAAAGGACACAAACACAGTGTGTGTAAACATTTTTTTTTTTTTAACAAATAGGCTTATGAAGCAAATCAAACAAAAATCGAATATTTTTGAAAGAATAGCAAACTGGCAACATTCATGAAGCCACAACGTAATAACCATGTTATGTTTGATTTTATTACAAAATGAAATTGCTTTTGGGTAGAAATGGACCCTAACATTGTTTAATGGTCAAATGTGGATAAATAAACATTAAAAAAAATGTGTTTTATGTCGAACACTTTCTTACAGACAAAAATAAACTTTTCCATTAATTTTGTTCGTAATTCAAATAAGAAGCATTGGGTCCAAATGGGCCAAAGTGTGTGTGTATTCGAAATGAACACAGCAGCGAGGTTAAGCCTTTTCATTAGTAGATTATTTTTAATTACCTGGTTTTTTCCCAAAGTACTCCACTTCCTTCCTTCCTTTGTTTACTATCTGAGCATTTTATAACGGAATCACACTCAGGTGAACATCATATGCCAGTCACAGAAATTTAAAAAAGGCCATAATTATTTTCTTTTGTAAATTTTAAGACAATCAGAGCAAGTTCAAAACTAAAAAAAAAAAAAAAAAATATTTTCACCGTGTAACAAGGGAACATAAAACCACTTGAACATCGAAAGTTAGCATTTCCCCCTGTATTACCACAAAATAATTATCGTACATTTTTATCATTTAATGCATTGCAGCATACACAACATCCTAAATAAATCATGTGACATATAAAAATAAGCATTACACAAAATTTTTCTTCTGCAGTTGTTGTGTTAATTGTTAATTGCTCGCATCACATAAGAGCTGTAGCCTGGGGTTTGTTTAATGAATTAAGATAGCCTTAGACTGTTTTATTCTTTGTCTCTGGAACACTTTTGATTAATCTCTTTCACCATTATACTAATTAATTTATCACTTCGTTATTTAATTATCTATAATACTTTTACTTAGATCTACTGATAATGATTTACACAAAAATAAAATATTACTTTATAAAAACTTTGAGGGAAACACGTCTTTTACTGATACTAATGAGGTCTTCAAAAATTATGCCGCAAAATATATTTTTTTTAAAAGCTTGAATTTAAGTTTGAAGTTAATTAAACGTCACAAGAATGTGACGGATTGAAGTAATTTTAAGCTCCTCTTGAAAAGAATACTTTTTTCCGTGGTGCGTTTATTATACAGAGATAAAATTACAGTTACGGTTTATCAGTTTTGCTAAAATCTTAGTTAGCGAATTCTCTTGCAAATGCAGCTCGGTTAATTATAAAATACTTGCAGTAATCAGTAGAAAATATGCTTGAGGAACAAAATATTTTTAACTTTGGGGAGATCGGGTCTAGTTGATATATTTTTTACATTTTGATTTTTCTATATTTTGTTTTAAGTGATAAAGGTAAAATAAAAATTTCATTTTATACTCCATTTATAATGTAATCAATTGATTCTTCAACCGCATAAAAAACGTCAATTTTTCAACTTAAAAAAATTCTTAAAATATTTTCCGATTGTATGAACTAATCCCAGCATGGGTTAGTTGATACATGAATGGGGTCAAACTGATACGCACTTGAGTTCGAAGCTACGGTGAAAGAACAAATTATGATAGGAAGTTATAAATTGAAAATTAGTTCAGACACATAATTAGAAACCATAACATTAAACGTAACATCAATCTAAAATATTTGAAATAGTACTTAGAAGATATTTAAGCACTGCATTATTCTTAGATAACATAGAAATAGATAGTACACTAACAGCTTACTCGTAGTATAAAAAATGAAAAATTAACTAATTTTATGTTACAATCATTCCTTTAAATCGTTTTTAAATAGTTGCTTTAAATAGATAAAAGTCAGTGACATGAAAGGATTTAATTTTAATGGCCCAGTTTGAAAAGATGAATCTGATTTACAGTTGGCACACGTATAGGTAGGACTATCCTCGCCGCAATCTATCTATCTATCTATCTATCTATATATATATATATATATATTATATATATATATATATATATATATATATATATATATATATATATATATGAGCCTATTTTTTACATGAAATGCATTAAATCAAGTCTTGTCCCGGTTTAGATGCTGAATAAGTTTTCGAACACCCCAAACAAAATTCGTCTTCGTCAGTCTACGAATCTGAATGACTTTGGTTAACTTTTTTGTATATGACCTTCAAGAGGAATTTCTCCTCTACCAAATTTTTTCTTTCTTGGTTGCTTTTACAGTAAACGTTTCGTGAAATGAAAGGCATTTTTTACACTCTTACAATGGGCGCCTTACACTGTTAAAAAAATAATAAATAAAATTCAGAAACTGTCTTTGGAAATAATGAGCAACAAAGGTGCCTTAGAATTTCAAGGAACGCTACATAAAAATACCAGGAACTTTACTGAACAACTCTCTAAGTTGCCAATGAAATGAATTGATCAGCATAAATTGTTCTGTTAAGTTCCTGATATTTTTATGTAAGGTTCCTTGCAATTCAAAGACATCTGAGCTATCTATTATTTCCAAGGAATATTTATAGATTTTTTTACAGTGTTTGTCATGTGTAAGTGAATAGTGAAAGCAATATTCATAGAACGGGTCGAAGTAAACAGTAAGGTTGGTGTTTACTTCTTGTATAGTATTTGTGAGTATTTGTGAATACCCATTATTTCCATGGAACATTTCTAGATTTTTTACAGTGTACAACTAATTGACAAGTAAGCCGACTTTAATATGTCACACGATAGTCTCAACAGGAAAAACTGCCTTTTTTGTTGTTGATCATCACTATGTTATGTTGCTCACACGCAGTTGAATAGCTTTTATTAGTGTATTTTTTGGTGTATTTAAAACCTATTGAATTAAAAGTGTTCTAGCATTATTTTTGCTGATTAAGCATGGTAGCAAAACGGAAAAAGATCTAAATACTTGAGTAAATAGCTGGTGATTAAAAGGGAAGTATTTTGTAATTTAAAGAAAAGCAATTTTACTTTGAAAAATTTACCATTTCTATTTCTTAAAAATATTTGACATGGGCAATAATAATATAAATTTAAATAGCAAATAAAACGAAAAGAAAACATTCTAAAATCTTTGTAATGACTGTAATTTCCCTTTCTAATTTATGATAGGGAGTTTGGAAACAGCAGTTAGGATATGAAAGTAAAATTCAATGAACTCATTTAAAAGCTGATTGTAAAACTTTTTTAATTATCAATCCATAATGGGAACTACGACGTGACAATACATAATATTTTTTAAATCTAAAATTGTACTTGATTTGCTGAAATAAAAAAGAATACATTTCTAAGTTTTTATCTTCAGTTTGAAATCTCAAGATAATTGTCTAAGGGACTAAAAGCAGCAGATAGCATATTGAAATAAAAATTTATTGTCTGATTAAAAAGTTAATTGTATGACTTAATAACTTGAAATCCGTTGCAAAGAGCATCTAAACAACCATTTAAATGTTTAATTTAAGAAGTTTCTCTGTTTCTATTTTTAAATCACTTTCCCCGTTGAAATTCATCCTAATAACCCATTGGAATAGAAACTAATGAGTTATTCAACAAACTTGAGTTAATTACGATCCTGTTTGTAGCATAAATATGCGTACTTTTTTCCCGTGAATTAGTTCAAGTTACTTTTTGCAAACTAATAATTAAAGCACATATATTGATTTAAAATTTAAATGTAAGTGAGAAATTTAAGAATAAATTTTAATTAAGACAAATTCCAGTAAATTTTCGAAATTTAATTTTATAGTAAGTTTCTTACGGCCTTATTCACCAAACACTTGACAAGCAGATTAACCCTAACTCGCATGCTAAAATTATTGGTAATATATCTTACCCCTGATTCTTTAACACAAGTACTCGGATTAATTCGCGTGTATGGTGAATAATGCCGTTAAAGGCTTGTGTGATAAAAAACTCATCTTCTAATCGGATTAAATGATATTTTTCCTTGTTAAATATGGTTATTTCGATTCAGTTAACATTCTTCAAGTAGTCCATGCGCAAGATGCAAACTATTTGCAATGTTGTTGCTACTCATCGGAAGCTCGATCCACACTGACTGGGGTTGTCTGTCATAGTATTCTGGTCACTAGTATGTCACCTCTATTTATAGGTGACGAAGAAGCTACAAGGAGCTTCTAGAAGAATGTATCTGTCGAAGATTCCACATAAAGCGGGAATTTTGATTACGTCATAGAACAGAAATATTGGTCTATTATGCATGTTCATGCAAAAAAAAAAAACAATTTTATAAGCCCCATTGGAAAAATCGCACTAAATGACTGAAATTTCGCCAAGCTTGGCGACTTTTGGAGAAATATCGCCAAATTTGGCGTCAAAAATAAGTCCCCAGAAATGAAGTTACCAAAGGCATAGGACCCATATTTCTCGAGATTTCTAGAAATTGCTATAGAAATCAATGGGGAAATCCGAATCTCCGTATCTCCGGTTCTAGTTGACCGATTTTGATGCAACTGCTGACCGATTTTGTGCAAAACTGTTTGACGAGTAGAATACGAATTTTGAATTATTTTAAACCTCAGAACAGCGGGTTACCCCGAAAATTCGTAACATTATATTATCAGACGGTGTAATGTGATTTGTTAGTTAATCCCTATACCCAAAATCTCAACACAATCTTTTACAGCATCTTATTGAAACAGTCCCTATTCCTCCGCTAAAATAAAAAATAATAAACTATAGGTAATAAAAATAATAATAAAAGTAAATAAATAATAAAAGAAAGAGCTTGAACCCTTTACGAAAATAGAATGCAGCATAAAACAGAAGAGCATCAAAAGCTCTAAAGAAACAGAACTTAGCTAAGACTTGAAGCACCATTTTTTTTGAGAGCCCGAAGTGAGTTCGGGCATCACAAAAACTACACTGTTTCAGTTAACTGAAGTAGACGTGTGTGCATGGATTGCAAAAAAAAAGAAGCATATTTTCTAAAATAATAATGATAATAACAAAAAAGAATAAAAGAAGGAAGAAAATCTGAAATACTTTCTGATTTTAAACACGCACTAAAGTGCTATATATTAATAGCGTATCATAATTTATGCGTCGTACTTATTTTTCTTCCTTATTCCATTAAGTTGGAAAGTGTATCATTATCCATGAGTGTACCGTATTTTTCTTTCTTATTTCATACAACTGGAATCGAAATATATCTTAAAATCGCCTACTAAAGCTATTTTACAATCTTCGCTAAGTATATTCCAATCATACTTCACCGTTTTAAATATTGCTTCGAATGTGCATCATAATCCATGAGTGTGCCGTGCTCGTATCTCTTCTGTTTATTCCTACTTTAACGCGCTGACTCTCGCCTAGGTGGCGATAGTTAAACATATTCAGTTACCATGACGATTTTTTGTATTTATGTAGCAACTGTAATATAGAATCAAAATGGCGATTTGGAAAACATGTAAGTACAATATTCCGTTTCATTTTTATTTATTTTGGGTTGGC
Organism: Cheiracanthium punctorium; assembly: GCA_038373885.1. Classification (NCBI taxonomy): domain Eukaryota; kingdom Metazoa; phylum Arthropoda; class Arachnida; order Araneae; family Cheiracanthiidae; genus Cheiracanthium; species Cheiracanthium punctorium. Next base: position 163,395 of record JAWZYV010012461.1, read on the forward strand.
AATTAATGTAGTTTTAATAATTAAGTGCCTTCAAATTCCTTAACTGGTGCGTTTACCGATAATTTGTTCACTTTAGTTTTCATTTAGTTCTTTTGGAAGCGTTGAAATTTGTGCATAACTCCTAGAGACCCAGGACTGCAAAGCGCGACAAAGTGCGGCGATTTTCAAGTTGGCGAGAGTGGGGGCGTTAAAACAGGAATCAACTCTTTCTTGTACCATAAAACACATCATTGGAATCAAAATCTATCTTAAAGTCGCTTAATGAAACTGTTTTACAATCTTCACCAGGCATATTCCAACTATACTTCACCACTCTAAATACTGTTTGGAATGGGCATCCTAATCGATGAGTGTACCGTGCTTTCCTTCCTTGTTTCATTAAACACTTCTTTGGAATAGAAATCTATATTAAAATCGCCTACCAGAACTGTTTAACAATTTTCGCTAGGCATAGTCAAACTATACTTCACCTTTATAAATACCATTTGGAATGTGTATCATAACGTATGAGTGTACTGCATTCTCTGTTCTATGTCTTCTTCTAGGTTCTATGTCTTCTTCTTATAGGTCTTCTCTGTTCTATGAAAAACTTCTTCGGAATTGAAAGCTATATTAAAATCGCCTACTAAAACTATTTTACAATATTCGACAGGCATTTTCTAACTATACTGTGTATATTTATAAAAAGTTGTCGCGTTTTGACACCAAATTTAGCAATCGATTATTAAATCTTGCAAACTTTGTGCGACTTTCGACATTTTATTAACCCTCCCCCACCACGTTATCTGGAAAACACATTTGAAAAGATCTTCACCATACCTACAAAAATTGTCGACAAGATCGCGTAGACAAAAATGCGTAGACAAAATTCTCGTACTGAGCGAAAAAGCACCCTAGTGCTAATAATAATGATTACGATTAACAGAGAATAAGAACGAATATGTGATACGCGAACTTGCTTTTCCCTTTAATTAAAATGCTTCTAACCTCGTTAACAGATGCAAGGCTGTTCAGATTACCAGCGAAACGGAATCAAACGACCTGTTGCCAAACAGTTCACGCCTATTCCCAATTTCGCGAGGGAAAATGAATTCGTCTGGATGATACAAGGCGTAAAAAGGGAAAAAGAACAATGTGAAAGGTTCAGATAATGACATTTAATCAGAATGTTGAAAACTATTTTAACAAATAACGGTTGGAAAGCATATTGTTCGCTGGGGTAAAATTGAATAAGTACACGCTAATGTGAGTTTGAATCGCAGTTTCGTTATCCTATTAAATGTCGAATAATTTGAGCATAAGTGGATGCTAGGAAGAATATTCCTAGGGGATTTCGTTCCTATTTCGTCTTTTAGTTCTTTTAAAACATTCAAATGTTGCGAATAAAGAAATTTATTGTAAAATAACATGGCTCACTGGGATAAGTACAGGCTGTCCGAAAACCAGTTTCTCCTATGGGATTTTGCGTACAAGAAAAGTTTCGCTTCTTCGCCGATTTGTCGCTGTTACCTAACTGTATCACTGTTGCCAACTCTGCCGGAGAAAAAGAATTGGTAAACTGGCAATACCGAAGTATTTTGTAAATCGGAAATGAATGTCCAAATGTATCAAAGAGCATTAGCAGATAAGCATATTTCAGCAGAACAAGCACGTAAACGCCTAAAAAATTTTACTTTTTTTCTCAGCTTGAAAATATTGTTAGCCATTGTGGATACTTTAAATTTTGATTTTAGGCATATTTTCTCCGGAAGAGTTGGCAACAGTGATACAGTTGGGTAACAGCGACAAAGCGGCGAAGAAGCGAAAATTTACTCGTACGCAAAAGCGGAGCTTTTCGGACAGCCTGTATTTATCTCAGTGAGCCATGTAAAATAAAGTATTCCAACTTAAGTCCCTTGCGACGCTCTTAACGGTGTAGTTTGAAAAAATCATGTGATTTTGGTAGTACAGCTTGTAAATACAAATAAACTAATTATGTCAGGCACTTCAAAATTTTGAAACTATCTCTTTACAAGCTGTACTACATTCTGAAATAAACGATAAACCTGTATCAGTTTCAAAACTTTTAGAAAAAATTCTGAAAAATCAGAAATTTTCGCAAAACTTGCCACTCTTCGAAAAATCCTGCTGCTCAGATCCATGTTTGAGGTTTTTTTTTTTTTGAAAATTTCAAAAAAGGCACAGGTTTTTCGCTTATTGAAGTGTGTAAAGCAGCTTAAGAAGGTCCATCTGGAATTTTGAGACCATGGTGCTATTAGTTTATTTCAATTTGTGTACCAAGACTAAAAGCTGAGTTTTTTTTTCTTCGAAGAACAGCCTTAACTTCGGAACGGCTGCTGCTGTATTCATAAAAGTTCTATCTAGGTATAAAATTGCCATGCGCTGTACTAGAATACTGCTTACAGCTCAACCTGGAGGCTAAATTCTGAACTAGCGTTCTTGTATCAAAAACGGTACGAACTGCGGGAAAAAGTAAATTATTAAGTTGTTCGGCACGATTCAGTGTGAAAAGGCACTTTGCGTACATCGAAAAGATACTTTGCGCACATGGAAAAGATACTTTTTACCATGTGCACAATAAGAGACACGATAATGCTACTAATGGAAGTCATAAAATGCACATTTTTGTGGTAAACTTTCCCAAAACTGCATTTGCTTCACATTGGGTTAATGTATTTTTCATACTCAAAACGTTTTCTGTCAGCAAAGTTACACAACTGGACTCTTGCCTTTAATTTCATTGCAAAACATGACTGGTGGTACTGTTTGTCGACCACAAGAATGGCTCTCGCCAAGGAGTCTATGCCAGTCTGTTGCCATAGAAACAAGTCTCACACCAATTTCGCCAGGGAAGAACCGAGAAGAAAAATGACATGACGTGCGCGGTTGCCTTACATTCCGAAAATTCCCCTCACGCTTAACCCCCCATTGGAAATGGACAGATCCAGTAACTATAGCGACCTCCACTAACCAGACTTGTTGGTGAGAGCTATTCTTGTGATCGACAGGCTCACAAGCGGAAATTACAAATCGAACCTGTGAATGCGATGTTTTTTTAAAGTTTACTTTTGGTGTTTGTGTATATTTTATTACATGGTATCACATCCCCTGCTACGGAAATCGATGTTTATTTTAACACCTTACTTTTTAAGTACTTGATCCCCAAAACTGCTGCAGCCACACTCAAAATTTACCGGATCAGAAAACATGTTAAACAAACAAATGTGAAAGATAAAGCTCAACAATTGTCATCACTAATGTCATCGTGGCTGAACAGTAAAACAGAAGACCAAAATAAAGCCGTTTACATACGGTGATGTAAACAGTGCGACAAAACCAAGCAGTCACGTATGTGAAGCTGACATAAAGCCAGAAGAAAATGCTGAAAATTAAGACTTTTATTTGGATTTATAAAAGTATGATTATTGATCCAATGAATATTTTATTAAGCTCGCTCTTTCAAAAATTTATCGCTCATCTGAAAATAGGAGGCGGGGCGGGGAGAGGTAGAGTGCCGAAAACATGTTTTACCCGGGTGGCAAATATCGTTGCAACGCCCCTGAGTAATACACATTTTTTCATTGCATTTTAAGTTTTCTTTTTTTAACATTAATGTATGTACGACGTCTTTTACTAAATAATTCTGAACGACTTTGTGAATCTTTCCCGTATCCCGTATATATATTTTTTATTTATTTATTTTTTTTTAACATAAGAACACGCTAAATTCGTCCCCCAGATGGAGCTGTAAGCGGTCTTCTATAGCGCATGTCAACTTTACTATACCTAGTCGCCACTAAGGAACTTTAGTGAGCATGCTCTATAATCCAATGTTTCCTTTTATTACATATTGGTGTCCGATATTAAGGTTACAGATTTAAAAAGTGAGATATTTTAACAAAAAAATTGGGTCTAATTCATAGGATACTGAAATGCTAATGCTTCATGCTGAAAAGCAAAAAGTGATTAAAAATATATCTGCCCACGAGTTTAATGTTGGCTAAGTGGAGAAGTTATTGCTTGGGCTATTTTAAAATTATTAAACTGCGTTGTGACTGATGAAATCAGGTTCAATGCACTTACTTGCAATAGAAGACGACAACATTAGATTACTTAAAACTGTATATTTAAAAGAACTATTGAAGTATAAACTTATTACAATAACGGTTCAGCGAAATAAAAATACGTCCTACAAGGACATTGAAAGTAAGATGGAAAATGAATTAAACATTACGCCAATATAGAATTATACACATTGGCGAGAACAGAAACTTGGCCGAGATAAATAACGTCAATCCCAGAGAAACCATAAAATGTAATCCGATAAAATTAAAATGAAGTAACAACGAACAAATAATATTAAAGAAGGGGCAAGGCAACCAAAAAAATTTAAGCCAGCACAATGACAAAGAGGACAAATGAAGAACCCGTTACGATTGCAAACCGACGTAATATAATCTATTTTTAGCTCAGATGGTGCCAACGTTTTCATGAGAAGAAATAAACAATTAAGAATAATGCATACGGGAAAAGGCGAATATACATATTTAAAAGCCGAAATGATAGAAAAATGAGAACAGAAAAATAATTTTGAATGCATGATCTTGAATAGATTAAATTTAAGAAACATAAAGTGTAAATGATTATTAAAATTAGGCATGAGATCTACGTTGCAGGCTGATATATCCGAATAGGAGGAACATTGGTCGAATCGTTAAGTAGGAATGTAAACCTGCGTTAAAATTGCTCTGTTTATTCAATCTTTATTTTCTGTCTGTTTTACATAACACAAACAAGGCAAATATTATATGAAAAAAAAAAAGGAATATCTGACACTTTCATATTTTAAATACGCACTAAATTGCTGTATAAAAGCGTATCATAATTCATGCGTTGTCCCCCTATTTTTCTACCTTGTACCACTAAGCTGTAAATAGCATCTTAATCTATGATTATTCGATATTTGTCTTATTTTTTTAAAATAAAATACTCCATTGGAATTGAAACCTATATTTGAATCGCCTACTAAAACTATTTTACAATTTTCGCCAGGCAAATTCTAACTATACTTCGCCTTTATACATACTGTTTTAAAAGTGCATTACTTCCTTGCTCCATAAAATACTTCTTTGGAATTGAAACCTACATTAAAACTGCCTACTCAAAGTGTTTCTCAATCTTCGTCAAGCATATTCTAACTATAAAAAAATGTTTCTATTTATTTTATCGTTTAACACCAGCATTTTGAGTGTTACCAATGTGTAGCTCAATGGTTAAAGCCACTGATATTGGTAGATGGTTCAAATGGAGGAACAGGGTTCTATCCTCTCGCGGGGCCGTCGATCTAGCGGTCTGGAGTTTTGGGCGGTTTTTCTCCATATGTAACGTGAATACGCTCTAGACACCCAGAAAAATCCTCCTAAAAGGCATTTGCTCGGGGCCATCGTGATTCTACCGGGCCTGCTTGTGCACTCCGATGAGTCATCCAAAGAGGCCTACGGATGCTCACTTATTGGTTCCAGCACTTAGGTACGTCATCTAACGGCCGAATCTAACCAATGAGGAAACGTCCGTAGGACCTCTTTCAGAGTGCACAAGAAGGCTCGCTAGAATCACGAGGGCCCCGATTTGCCCCCCCGTTGTGTTTGTCCTGTTTTTGACGTGGATTTATAAGCAGTTCCTCGTGACAAGCACACAAATCCGAATACATGTTCCAACGAAAACGACAACAGCAACATTTTGAGTGTTTTTTCCGCAGTTCAAATATTACCCAAATGAGTGAATAAATGCCCGAAAACTATTGAATAACCGTTAAAATTGTTTGTATATTTCGAATGAGCCATTTCAATCATTGAATTTGCCGTTTTTCAGGCAAATTTAATGATATTTTTTTAACTTTCCTTTATCGCATATCATGTATTATATCAAGCGAATATACCAATTTTGGTTACAATAATTTCGCCCGTTTTAGCCTTAGAGCACTGTTCACAGGGGAAATTTAATTATAACCACACTGTAGATAACTTTCTAAACGCTAATTAATATTCCCATTAACAGCAAATCCATTAAAAAAACAGTAGGGTTTGTCAGTAATTGAAAAATGCAATGAAATCATATCGACGCAAATCATGTCTGCAAAAGAAAAAGAAAGAAGTGTCCACATAAAAAAATCTGCATCAACTAAATAACACTCCAGTGCTAATAAATACTCTCACTTCGTATTTCATGTCAAGAGAAATTCTCGTAAACAATATTAATAATAAACCTCTGGAATGTGAGTGGGAACACAAAACACATTTCATTTCGAAACACTTCGGAAGATAGAATAATGGGCATTTATCTTTAGTTAGATAGGAGTTTAAAAGAGGAGACAATATTTTATTGCCTTCTATGCGACAGAGATGCATGGAAATTGTGATTTACGATATTGTTTCTTTCGAAAGATTTCGCATTACGAAACTTAAATAAGCGGTTGTTTTATTTCACTTGCTTGTATGTCGCTTGTGTTTTATCTTTAAGTAATGGAATAAGAGTGTTGCTTTGAGGTGAGAGATTAACCATCATCTCCTAGATATAGAAAGCCTTACCCCTCTTACGTCACCAAGCTCTGACATCATCACTAGGCCTACGAAAGTGACGTCATCACAGTTTTAATTTCACAAGGTAAAACTATTTAAAATTTCTGGTGAATGCTAGAAACATTAGAAAATAAATTAAATACATTATTGTCATGCATATTATTGAAATGGTGTAGTAATATTGCATTTATACGAGTAGTTATTTTACAGGAACACCCAAAGCGAAAGAAAAGAACAAAAAAGTTAAATTTCTTGGAAAAGCCAGCATTCAGGGTAATTGTGACTGAATGCGTGTTTTCTAGTAAGAAAGGAATCATTAAAAATACATGTTTTAAACATTAAAGGAGAATTTTATTAAACATTTCTCATGTAAGTACATTTCTCATGTAAAATTATTCATTATCTTCTATTTCCTTATCATATTATCTAATTAGTCATCGTTAAAAACTGCCTTTTGCCGTCAAATTACAATTTTTATCTCAAATTATTAAAATATTGCTATTCATAGGTAAATTCACCAGAAATTTTTAATAGTTTTATTTTGTTAAAATAAAACTTTAAAATGTAGGACTGATGATGACGTCAGAGCTTGGTGACGTAAGAGTTGTAAGGCTTTCTATATGTAGGAGGCGTTAACCCCGTAAGACTCGCTCCCGTGAGTGCAATATCTCTGGGACTTTTTCATAGCTTTAAAATATCAAATTTACAAGACTTGGCGCATTTATCTCCCATCTAAAAAAATGTCACCATGCATTGGGCTAAAGCACAATTTAGCCATTTTCTGTTTCAACATCGCCTTTTGGGATGACACCCAAAATGTGTATAGCAACCTTAATCTAAATAAATTCGATGACATATACTGTTAAAATAATTAAACACAATTTTAGTTCTCAAATGAGTTCAGAAATTGAGTTAACACTGCACTGAGTATAAAGAACAGTAAGGTATGAGGCGGCAAAGCGGCCGCCTTGGCGGCTAGTATTGAGTTACTTTACAAAGTAAGTTTAATAAAATTCTCCTTTAGTGTTTAAAACATGTATTTTTAATGATTCCCTTCTTACTAGAAAACACGCATTCAGTCACAATTACCCTGAATGTTGGCTTTTCCTAGAAATATAACTTTTTGGTTATTTTCTTTCGCTTTGGGTGTTCCCGTAAAGTAACTATAAATGCAATATACCACACCATTTTCAATAAGATGCATGACAATAATGTATATGAAGTATTCAGTAATGATGCATATTTACGGCAGTTAGTACCGGGGCAGCAAGTAGATGTGAATAAGTGGGGCACGTGTCCCAGGCGCCGTGAGGACGAAAGCGTCAAAATCTTTGAAAGTTCCAAAGAAAAAGGCACCGAAATTAAGTTTAGACCCTGGTGACGTAACTCTAGTTGAGGCACTGGTTAAAACTCAGACGGACAGACTGAAATCGTTTGCTTTTTAAAATTTCTTGGAAAAATCTGAAAATGTTATATTGGAATGTCTTGAAGTAAATTCATTCTGCTTTAAGAATTACGGAATAAAAGAAGAATCCAATAAACAGTCTCATTTTAAATTTCAGCCGTGAAAAAAATCACAAAAAATAAAATTCATAATATCACTTACCAGTAAATAAAAACTCTCGTAAAGCGTATTAACAATAAATCTCAATAATGTTTAAAAATAAATAAAATAAAATAAATGTACATTTTTCGAAACGCGCCGATAATGATCATTGATCTTTAGATCGTACTTAAAGAGGTGAAAACTCGAACGCGACAGATATGTACATAAATTGTGATTTACGATACTGGTTTTTTGCCCCCCGAAAAATGTCGCGTTACGAGATTTAGAACAACATAAAGTGTTGTTATGTTTCACTTGTTTCGTATGTAGCCTGTGTTTTATCTGGAAATAAACAATGAACAAAATAATAATTTTTTTTTAAAATACGCGCTATTATTTTATTTTAAAGATTTCGTTTCAAAGGCTAGTGTAGTAAATTGAGCACTTTTTCTTAAATGTAGAACAAGAAAAGTATATTAAGAAGAGGGCTTTGGGTCTTTTAAATGAATTTATGTCTGAAACTTTCATTTTTTTGTCTAACTTTGTACAAAATAGCCTCTCTTATATTAAAAAATAATTAAGCAAGGCGCAGTCCGTCTTGAAAATTTAATAATATTTCATTACGCTATATTTTTAAAGATTAAAAATCTTAAAAGATTAAAAGACAATTGTAACGATTTTTTATTTTCTTTACTAAGCATTAAATTATAGAATTTTAAAAATTAATATAATTTTTTAATTATTATAAAATTTTCAAATTTTTTACGTCATTTGAACATACTTTTAAATTATACTATTTTGAGGTAGGAAAAAGGTGTACAAAATATGAATAATCGACCAAAATTAAAGTTTGCAAGTAGATTAAGAGCAGTGTCCAGTCCCCTCTCCCCCCCTTATATAAGCCTGTGGTTTCGAGTAATCGTACAACTAATAACGGAGTTTAAAAAAAATAATAATGATGATAATAATAATAATAATAATACAATTTAAAAAGTAAAATAAAATCCCTTTACACTGCACTGTTATGGGTGGACGTCTTCCTCCATTAGTAGTATAATTAGAAGTAGATGGTGATAGAGAATTCTTGGAGATTTTAGTTTCGAACATTAAGTTAAAAAAGGAGAAAAAAGCTATAAGTACAAACGGGGTACGTGAATCACAGCCTACTTACAAAAGTGCTACATTTTCGTTTCTCTATAAGTTTGTACCAAAAAAATTTGATAGATGGAGCTCGGTATTAAGGAATATGGCCAGAGATTCAGAATAGCGTAGTGAACATGGCGACAGCGGCAATAACGTCCCAATGTAATTTTTCAGCAGGACGGCTCACCTCCCCATTGGTCAACGTCTGTGATCTATTGCATCAATCAACATTTCGCAAACGGATAGGTCGCGGTGGTCCAATTCAGAGGCTTCTTCGATCGCCGGATTTAACCCTCTTGGGTTTTTTCATGCAGGGTTACGCCAAAGATACAGTTTAAGGAACTACATTTCCTGATGAACAGAAACTCAAACAGCGAATCACAGCTGCTATTCATTCCATAACTCTTCAGTCGCTTTCACATACTTGGAATGAAATGGAATATAGTTTAGATGCTGGACGGAGTACCCAAAAGATTTCATATTGAAAGCTATTAATTTTGTTGCGTATGCATTTAGTTAGCAACTACATTTTAATGCTTCTGCGTTTAGAATTCGTTTTATGCATTGGGTTGGTGCATAATTATCGGGCGTTTCTTTGACGTTCTATATTTTAATAAAAGTTTACAATACTTTTAATTAATAATTTTTTCAATTCACGAATATTCTCTCCCGTAAATTATCGTACGTGAATTATTTATTTAATTTAATTTAATAACTTAATAAATTAATTAATTAAATAAAAATTTACAAACGCCTGATAACTATGCACTAACCCAATAATTTTATAAAGTGTCTAAAAATTCTCAGGCAATCTGTATTTCTCGCCTCGTATTTCATACATGAGATTATGTTATAAAACACAACATTCAAAACAATGCTTCATTATTTTAACTCTCGTAAACAATATTAATAATAAATTTCTAGAATGTGCGCATAGAGAAATTCTAATATCCTATTTCATTTCAAAACAGTGGGAGGACGGGATAATTAGCATTATTTATCTATATTAGTTAAACCGGTGAAAATGCCATTTGAATCAGACTGAAATGCATTATTATAAGCTATAATTTACGCTAATGTTTATTTCGAAATTTATGGCAGCAGCATAAAATGACATAAAAGGCTGTTTTGTTTGACTTGTTTGGGTGTTAGTCTGTGTTTTGTCTCTGAATAGTTAATGAAGACGAGAATGAATTGTTTAGATATGTGTTATTTTATTTGCATATTTTATTTTATTTATATATTTATTGATGATTTCATATCAGAGATTTGTATCGTAAACTGAGTAATTATTTTTCCTTAATACATAAAGCTATAAAACAGTTTTTAATGAAAATATCTGGGGTTTTAACAGAATTTGTACGGAAGCTTTATTTGCTTAAAAATTGGTATTTAGGTGCTTGAGTTGATGTGTACGTGGTTTACGCTTTATTGAATAAAAAAAATTAATCTAATTCCTTTGCGCTCGCCGAGTAGGCATTGTGAACTACGAAAGCTGAGAGTGCTAGGTTCTTTATTATGGGTCACCCAATGTGTGTGCCCATGTCGTTCTCTACGGAATCTTCTCTTTTTGAATCAATTCCAGATGAGAGAGCTGCGCCTGGATTGACACTCTCAGTGGTACTTTTCGCTAGAGAGCACCACTCGTAGCGATTGATTGATTGATTGAGTGTCATAATGGCAATGCTACACTAAGGCGATCTGCCAAGGGTGGGGGGTGCTTTGGTAGGAGGTCTTTCTAAGGGGTTCTAACGCGTATTCACGTCACATCTGGAGAAAGCCTACCAAAACTCCAGACCGTTAGATCGACAGCTGCGCGATGGGACCCGAACCCGGGACCTTCACACTTCGGCCGTCTACCATTTTCAGCGACATAGCCACTGCGCCATAGTGAGGCTATCTATAATCTTCAATCTTCGATCGCCAACATCGAAATAAAACTAAACCGAAATATACATTTTTAATTAATAAAAATATATGCTTGCGTAAATTGTCTGAAATTGCTTTTTAACATACATTCTATGTTAAAAAATGTGTTTTAACTAATGAGTGAAATACTTAATTGTGTGGTAAAAAAAAAACAGAAAAATGAAAAAAAAAATAGAATAAAATTCGTACAACTTTGGAAAATTAATATAAATAAATAAATAGATATAGTGTATATATATATTTATTTATACAACTTTGGAAAATTAATAAAGAAAAAATTTCACGTTTTGCGCCATCTGAACTAACTTTACTTCGCTTTTCTGTAGGCTAGCCGGAATTCGTTTCAGCTGAATCTTTCGTCTCAAAACAATGTAAAAATAAAAAGTTTCGCGAACTACTTAGAATCTTCAATAAAACTGCTTATTACTGAAATTCTATTGTATTTTCTCGTAATTTAAGGTAACGAAGAATCCAACTGCTAAGCCTTTCTCGACTTACGGCCGAAAGATGGCGGGAAAATTTTCGAATTACGCAAAACGATCGTGTGAGAGTGTTCGCGGTGTCACGTGATCAAAAAGCGTTCAAGAGGTTACGCTTGAATAAGAAACATTGCTTTCATTCGAAGTTTTCGAAACCCGCGAGGGAAAACGTTCGAATTCTGTATCTTTTGAATCTCGACCTTAATCATGTAGGTTCCATGAAATGAAATTAGAGTCAAGCTCGATTCTAATAATTGGACTTCATTGAGACCGACACCTACCCAGATTTCTGAAAACTAGGCTTATGCGGACTGCACTATCAAATCGAACAGAAAACTTTCGATCAGAAAATCGAACAGAAAATTTATGTTCACTATATGAAGAATATCCAAAGCAGCAAGAAATCCCCGACCGCATCTCGGCCGTCTTCACGCGACCCCTATTTCACCCGCGCGACCTCTGTAGGTTGGGGATGTCCGGTTGGGAAACGGTCCCTGGATTGTCCGCTCCGAAGCGATTCTGCGCTTCTCCAGATGATTTCCAGAGGATACCCCGAGCGATTCTGCGCGTCTTCTAAGAAACACAGCAATCCAAAATAAGAAACACAGCAATGCAGGCAAGAGCAGCAGCACAAGAATATAACGTAACTTTCGATAACTTTTATCGAGCCGATTAAAGTTAAATACATAATACACTGTTTAAAGATTAAGTTTAATCCTTGACCTATAATATGAAAACTAATACAAGGAAAATAAATTTTAAAATATTTTCTTACCAGGATTAACTTTGACAAGCTAAACGCGATAACAAAAGAAGAAAGACGAACGGGAGATCGACTACGTCACAGAATGATCAAGCAGTTCAAAGGGGGAAACTGTCAGTGCCATCCGCAAAAGTTTTCCATGGACCTGGGTAGGACGACCGGAATGGTCGAAAGACCGAGAACTTATTATGGGAGGTCGCATGGGTCATCTTCCAACGTTTGAATGCGATGGATGAATCAGACGTTGGGGGGTGAGTTCCAGCGGACGTTCTACCGAAGTTAGAGAAAAACAGCCTACTACAAGCCGATAAAAGAGATCGTTTAAAAAGTGAAAAGTTAAAGTTCATTTTTGGGCAGAAAGTATAGCGCTATTTCAGATTAAGAGGACTCGGATTAGTGGGATAATACTTAAGCTGTAGAATACCTTAAATTTTAGAAATCTTCCCACTCTTCAAAATTACTGATATATCGAAGCCCTGTCGTATCGTGTTTTGACTTTAATGTAAGTTAATCTATATATTCATACATGAAACAGAATGTCGAAATGCGCATTTCTTTTCCGGTAACTGGGGAATTAATTACGAGACTGATTTAAGTGAGGTTTGTTTATTTTTTTTTTCGAAATGATCCCTGTTGTCTGGAGAAGGATTAAAACTATTAAATTCCAAATTTTGATCAACAGATAGTTAGTTCCCGAAACTTTCATCTCACATTCCGGCTTGACGTTTACTCCATCACGGAGCGTAATAATGCTTGTTTTTGCTTTGCAACTATGTCAGCGGGGAATGAAGGATTTTTGAATTTTATATCTCTTTGTGGCGTAGTGCCGAGATCATTGGTCCTAGGCCTATCGAATTTTGTTCGGATATTTCCCAAGTAAGGATCTTGCACGTGATTATTTTTTTCTTTTCGATATTCGGATTTGAAATATTATTATTTGTTGCTTTATGACATTACTATAAATATTTTGCGGTGTTTATTTAATATGTATGACGAAAGTTCAGCCTTTTTCTTTCTCCGGAGTACAAATTCACACCACTCGCATTAGAATTTTCCACGCAAGCGCAAAACTACAAAAAGAAGTCAGAAGAAGCTACAGCGAAGTGTAAACAATATACAACAATTTACTAATTCAAAGCGAACTGAAGTTTATTCTTCCCTTTCAACTCTTAAGTTTGCTATTGTAATGAAAATTTTACATTATGTGTGAAACAAATTATTTTTTTAGTGTTTTAAATTATTAATTATCCTATGTTTTATTTTAAAAATTATTAATTTCAGTAACGTGTGTTGCAAAAAAGGCAACTTTCGTAGAAAGAACGGGTATTCAGCTAATAATTCTTAGAAAATCTTCTTTGTTCAAGGAAAAACAAGCGACAATTTCCTTCACACTTAGTTTCATCCCTTAACATCCGACAATTGCTTCTATCAAGTCTCCGTTACATAATAGATGATAACTGGGCAATTTAACAGGCTCTACCCGTTTAAATGGCTGCTTTACACCTAACCTTTCAAGTTCATAAATCATCTCTGCTTTGGGGGGGGGGGTGTAGCATTTAGGCGCCAGGTACAGCTGCAATTTCATCCAGCCCACACGTTATATCGATCCTGGTCCATTCTTTGAATGCGATATTCAGATTCTTGATTAAGTTCCCTCTTTGAAACTTACTGCTATCCAATATTCCACAGACTCCATTCAGCAAAATTTTCCATTCGTTGAATCGTGTCGTTACGACAAGATTCCTTGAAATTTTAAGTACCATGTGGTTGTATATACAGTTAACCCTGTTTATGCCAACTTAGAACTCATTCTGGTAAACACGATAAGTAAAATAAGAATCTGCATGCCAAATCAGCGATGCGATGACTATTTGGCGTCGGAGAGAGTTTGTTTACTTTTGCAACCCTTAAAGATAAACAAGCCTTCAAGTCCGTCGGAAAAGTTGGTCCAGCGAGAAGTTGTTCGGATTTTCATTTTGGTGTGATAAGACCATTATGCATAGTCTATCTGCGAAATTTTGTTACAATTCGTTCACCCGTTTCATCTGTACAACCCTGTTTATATAGGAGGTTTAATTACAAACACACTGTGTATCATAGTAGTCATAGTATAGTGAATTTCATCTTTGTCCATTTAAAATGAATAAAAATATTAATTTTTCTGTTTTCAACATTATAGTTACCTTTGTAATAGAATTCAACGTAACCATTTGATTTACACTAACTCAAAAAAGTATTGTAGTGTCATTTCCTGGTTTAGTCCTGTGAATACCAAATTAGTTTTGTGACAAAGGAACACCTCGAAATAAATGAAAAGTTAACATTATATGTATATGATGTACTTTTTAAGAACAACAATATTTTATACAGTAAACAGACTTAGGAAATTATATTTACAATCGAATACTTTTTTCATGAGATATGCCAGCATTCAAAAATAGCGGTTTAAGCTGGCCTGGGCTCTAGCCTGATTAGATAAAAGCCATTGTTTTCTGACGCTAAACATAGCATGAATGAATTAGACTTCCCCAATAAGTCGAAGACGTTTAAACTATTTGGCGAGGAATGAACCGGCGATAAGGAATTTTCTTCATTCTTTAAAGCGAATTCTGAGATCTTGCCGTATATTTATCAATAAATGTCAATGAAAATGCTGAATATTTCAATTAAAATCCAGCGAATCAAGCACTAAGCGTGGATCTGCGCAATAAATTGGGATGTAAAAACGCATTAGAATGAGATTTAATATTGAAAATTCGGAGATTGAATTATTCAGTGTTCACATACACGCACAAGCCAGATGTCTTTATGCAAGTTAAGGATGATACTAATTAGTAGACCATACGGGACTCACGAACTAATAAGCACATTTTATATAAGACAGCTTTTATAACTGTTTCACATTTCCAGCATTGGGAAGTAGTTGGACTTCAAAGTGTTAAACTAGATCAAACAAGTATCTCTAAAAATTGGCCACCTACTGTACCCTTAACGAAAACAATAAGACCCCTACAGGACACTAGAACCCGGGATGGCTTATTCCCTCCGTGTTTGTTTTCCAGAGAAAAAAACTGACGTACCAAGCAGAAAAAACTCCGAGGCAGTAAGCAGTTGAGTAATTATAGGCAGTAAGTAGTTAAGTAATTAGTAGTATGTAGATAAGTAATTGGAGACAAACGTAACTGAAACAAGATAGGTAATGGGAAACAAGCATTGGTTGATTCAGACTGGGTTAAAGTAGTTCAAAAAATCTATCTGTACTTTTGCGTTCGTGTTGCTGTTGGTCTGTTTGGAGTCACCAGATGCGGCCAGACACGGGAAGCAAGATAAGCATCGCATCGGGGCACCACCTTCGAAGGGGCGCCATTTCGAACTCAAAAAACAAAGAAAAACTTGATCTAGACCATAAAAAAGAGTGCCATTTTAACGTTTGCAGGGGGCACCTGGTAACCAAGATCCGCCCCTGCAAGTCACCATCGTTCGATAATTAGTTCGACGAAACTGGCGGACCACGAAGGTAAAACTACGAGGCGGTAAGATTTAGTTCTTCTACCGTTTTCAAATTAATTTTAGTCTTCTTTATTTCGGCGATGGAAACCAAAACATCAAGCAAACTTTTCTGGAATGATTGGAACAATCTTGTGCAGCAGAGCCACCGATTTTCACGGTAAGTTTAGGTTTGTCACCGCGATATTACGCAAGAACCAAATACAAAGTCTCGTTCAGATAAGCATGGGGAAATAAATATAAAAAACAATTACGTGTCAAAGAAACATGATATAGTAATGGGAAACATGCATTGATTGATTCAGCCTGGGTTAAAATTGCTCTACATACCTACCTGCACTCTCGCGTTCGTGTTACTGTTGGTCTTTTTGAAGTCGCCGGTGTACGATAATAATTTGTAGTCCGACGAAACTGGCGGACTGCTCAGAAAAATACTACGAGACGGTGAGCAGCCTACCGTTTTCAAATCCATTTTAGTTTCCTTGCTTTCTTGCAGTGGAAATCAAAAATCCAGAAAACATTTCTTGAATAATTGGAACAATTTGGTGCAGCACAGCCACCCATTTTCACGGTACATTAAAGTTTCGGTTTGTCATCGCGATACTACGCAAGAACAAATACAACGGCGCGCGCGGATTGATACAAACATTAGAGTGGGAAACAAACATTGGAAATGGGAAACAAACACTGCAACCCTACCTGCACTCTCGCGTTCGTATTGCTGTTGGTCTTTTTGGAGTCGCCAGTGTTCGCCGAAGCTCCGTGGCTCGACTTCCCGGGCGTCTTTGGTATCTCGTTCGAGAAGAGGATTCGCGCGATCAGTCCGTACAGCACGCACGACAGGAGGAGGGGCAACACGTAGAACAGCACCAGGTCCGCGAAGAAGTAGCCGACGTAGTGCTTGCGGGAGAGGGCGAAGGTGCAGGTCTCCTTGTTCATGTGCCCCTTTTGTGAGGAGAGATTAAAAAAGAAATAAATAAGGATCTGCGGATGTACAGGGTGTCCATAAAATCTTCGTAAAACATCATAAATTCATTTAAAAATTTAGGCAAGCCATGAAAATGAAATTTGTCATAGATATACAGTAGTGGCCAAAGTATTAGAACATTTCTTTTAGTTTATTATTTTAGTTATTACATTTTTAAAAAGTTATAGTATTTGCTTCACAGAATGAACATGTTTTTGAACATTTTAAGGTGAACATTCCGGTTCTCAGTGTTTTGTAAGGCCCATTCCTGCCTTGATAATATCTTGAATGCGAACAGGCATTCTGCTATTCTTCCCATATTTTTCCAGAGGCCTTGCCACGCTCAAATAATTTTTATGTCTTATTTTTGGATCAAAAGAATGTCCTGAAATGCAAATAAAAAAAATTATATCTCTTAATTAGTAGATAGTGAGAAATACTTAAAAAATGCCAAAATCGAATTTTTCTGAACTACAGCGTTCCATTGCAAATGCGTCACTTTTGCCATGCGCGAGTTGCCAGATATTTTAACAAAACTTCTTTGCCAGCGCCCTCTATTAAATGATCTGCAATGTAGTGCAAATATACGTCGAATCATGGGGAAGTTAAAATTTTGCGTTGCGATAATTATTATTGCAGTTATGGATAAACAAATGTCTAAAAATCAAAATTAATAAAAATTTCCAATAATTGGGCCATTTCTGTAGATAATGAACGCATCGAACCTTGTAGTAGATGGGCGCCGTCTTGGTGAGGAAGAGCCAGGGACTGCAGTAGAAGCAGGCGAAGATCCAGACACCAGCGATGATGCGCTTGGCGCGGCGCACCGTGCACACCAGCTGCGCCTTCATGGGGTGGCAGATGGCTATGTAGCGCTCTATGGTGAAAGCCGTAATCGAGAGGGACGAGGCGTTGATGCCCAGGTACTGGAGGAATATGAAAATGGCGCAGCCCCAACGGCCCCATATCCATTCGTCACCTGGGGGAAAAAAGAATAATGTTAAGTTCCTGAGTTAACCTTGTCTAAGGACGTGGTAAGAATACTTACCACCTACGGTCCGTTGACTTACAGAAATAAATTATCATTAGTGATTTTTGTTCCGAGAGAAAGGACAAGTACTTTTATCAAACATATAGATTATAAATTACATTTGGCTTATAAACTTTAATTTGGTGCGTATTTTTAAAGGAAGCTCGCATAATTATTCGAAAATTGAGTACATAAATTATCGCTTTTAATTATATATTTTTTCGTTCAATTGCGTATGCAAGTGCCAGTTAGTTTTCCGACCTTGATTTGTTAATAAGAAATTTATTCTCCTGCAAAGTTTGTATGCTTGTATAGCACCAGTTTCTTTAATTCTGACGTCCAATATTAAAATAGCGGCAATATATGTGAATTAATCCTAAAAAATAGGGCAGAAAATACTCAAGTACTTTCGATTCTCTGCAAATAAACTCGCCCATGAAAGGGTTAATACCAGAGAGTAATTTTAGAAGGAGAGGAATAAGATGTGTCAGCAGTTCTGTATTTGCGTCAGCACTTTTTGAAGCTATAGGTGGCGTTGCAGTTAGTCCTACTACCTATAGTTTAGTCGAAAAGCTTGTTATATCGATGATAATAAACTGGGTGTCCTAATGTCCAATAAAATGTCCAATGATTTGAAAAACCAATTAAAGAAACAGGGAAAGTGATAGAAATCTAGGGTTTGCTGCATTCTGCTTAGTTAACCAGAGAATTTATTATTACCAATTTTCAAAATTATTTGCAAAGTTCATCAATAGATGGCGCTGCTGATTAGGAAAAACTACAACATAATGTTTCAAAATAACCACACCACCATTTGCAACAACAACGTGGAGCAGTGTGAGGAAACATTTGCAAACGCCCGTGCAAACATTTCAGTTGAAATATTCTGACAAGCAGAAGAGGCGTATGTTTGAGGAGTGTGACGATACATTTGGTCTTTCAAAAATAAAAATAAAAATATAGTTTAAAAAACCAAAAAACACGCTTTAGTGATAAATTGAACTAACTAAAAAGCGAAAAATAATTCTTAATATAGAAATAAATTAGTGAACGAAAAATAGTATTATAGCAAAAAAAGTGTGGGGCTCTTTGTGCTATATTTTTTGTATCACTTTTATACTAATCGCACCGATCGAATATTCTCAAAAACTGATATATGAGCACCCCACGCTTTTTTCGCAATAATACTATTTTTCGTCCATTAATTTATTTCTATATTAAGAATTATTTTTCGCTTTTTAGTTAGTTCAATTTATCACTAAAGCGTGTTTTTTGGTTTTTTAAACTATTTTTATTTTTCACTTTTTAGTTCGATTTGCTATAAAAGCGTGTTTTTTAGTGTTTTTTAAACTGTATGTATTTAAATTTTATTTTTAATTTTCGATATCTCTCATAAGACACTAAGGAACACGAAGTTGGAAAGCAAAGAATGTGAGATAATTTATTTTCATTGTGCACCAGTGGCGTAGCCAGGATTTTATTTCGCGGTGGGCTGGGTATCAAATTTAAAGCTAAAGTTCAATTTATTTGCCAGGAGAGGACAGCTCGCGTCACTGAATGTGTCGCTTAGAGCTACATATACGTCCTTCCCGGAATTTCTCGCCACAATTTGGAACCTCATCAGAAGGTGGGGGCCTTCTGAATATTGGCACCCCTCGGAAACTGCTAGCGACCGCCGAGAGGACTTTCGGAACCACGGATTTAACGTGCACGTACACCGCATGTACACGGTGGTCTTTAGTGGTACGCCGGTATCGAACCCGCA
Organism: Cheiracanthium punctorium; assembly: GCA_038373885.1. NCBI lineage: Eukaryota > Metazoa > Arthropoda > Arachnida > Araneae > Cheiracanthiidae > Cheiracanthium > Cheiracanthium punctorium. The sequence goes on from JAWZYV010012461.1 coordinate 183,102, forward strand.
ACCTTCTAGTTACGAGTCCAACGCCTTAACCACTGGGCTACCACGGCCCTAAGCTAAAGTTCAATTGTAAGCTAAATATCAAATTGTAAGCTAAGTAAAGGGTCCCATTTCGGGGGGGGGATAGTATCCCCCTGAGCCCCCCCTCTGGCTACGCCCCTGCTGTGCACCGAAGTATTAATCAACCTGCAGTTAAATGCTACCTTCCTCACTAAAAACGAAAAATAGGTCTCTAATCAAAATCGAGTTCAAAGTAGTCGGTTACAAACAAACAAACATACAAACAGGTGAAGCTAATAAAAGCGTGTTAAAAAACAATATCGTATGGCCTCAAATTTGGCAAATAGGGAGTTCAGCCGATGTCACTTTACATAGCTTATCTTAGTCAAGGGCAATGTAGTGTGTGTCGGACCGTTTCTGTCACTAAATTTCTTTGAAAACTGCCAATCGTTTCAACAAAACTGTGGTCTATGTATTGAAACTCCAAAACGATAAAACATACACTCTTCTACTGAATAAAACATTTTCGAAGCATACGCTAGGATGTAGAAATAATAACGATTTGAAAGGACTGAATACGTACAGAATCGTAGCGCCATCTATTGACGAGCTATGTAAGTAATTTTGAAAATCAATGAAAATAAATTCCCTAGTTCGCTATGCAGAATGCAGCAAACCGTACATTTCTATTGTCTTCCACTTTTCTTTAATTGGTTTTTCAATTCGCCGGATATTTTTGAGACACCCGGAAGTAGAATTGCTTTTTAACCATACATAATGCTAAAATATAAGTAACTTTTTATATATAAATTGTACAATTGTCACATCGGTTCCTAAACAGCCATGGGGAAGAATTTCCTACAAGTGCTACTTTTCATGAGCCGTGGAACTAACGTTTCTCCATCGTTTCATGTCATCTTCCTCCATTATTCCTATCTGGCTAACACTTAGTCCTCTAACGCGAGGTGTGATATGTAATTTCTTTTCATATAAAAGAACAACTGGATAGACTGCCCAAATGGCCCAGAGGCTGAAATAACGCAGTAGTTGACCTCACTGGATTTGGAATTTGCAACTGAGAAGTACTAGCTTTGAAGGTAAAAGCCATGTTTGTCGTTGCGGCTTATGCCCTATGAAAATCGCATGCGGTGCCAGATCCCCCCCCTCCCCCTCAGGTAGGGAGGCGACGGGCGGGGAGCGGCGTCTTCCATTTTTAGGACCCCAGTGGGAAGAAGTCCGACTTTCTGGTGGTGGACTTCCTCCCAGTGGGAGGTGGTCCCCTAATTTTGAAAAAATTCCAGAGGAGGGATCAACTCCCTGAAATCGGCACCCCCAGAGGTATCGTTCAACAACTTGGAGGACATTGGAGCCACGACAGATTTTACGTGCACCAGCTCCCATTAGGGTACACGGTCCCACAGCAGTAGAGCCGAGAGGAATTGACCCTCCCAAGAACTGGCCAAGCCGGATGCTGCTTCACTTGCCGTGTTCTTAGGGAAAGGGAGTTGAGTGCCCAGACCACTGCGGGACAAAGCCATCGTTATTGCTTTAGTTACTACTCTCGGAACCCTCTACAGCCTGGAAGAACGCTAAAACCGACCTCTCGTCTGGACCACGGAAAGCGCCCCAGAACCAACTTCCATTTTTGTCTTTGTTCTGTACCAAGAAGTTGATTTCAACTCCTTACCCTAAGACGGCGGTGCATAGCTAGTTGAGGCTTCCTTCCTTTCACTTCACTTCAGTCCATTATCCGATTTAATAACCAACAACATGGCGCCCAACCGAATAGCCGATGGCGTCAAACACAACAAGAGGCTCTTTGGCTCGGTGGCAGGCGATTGACGATTCGATTGACTGATATGTTGCTTGTAGTTAAATCAAGCGACGGCAACGTCAGTACTTGCATCAGCGTTCTGTTGTTTATCCAGTTCTTCTTCTGTAGGGGAACCTGGGGAGCCTTGACCATAAGGGAGGCTTGACCCACCCTTGAATTTCAGTATTTAAAAATATTTCAGCTTTCCCTCAATAGATGGCAGTCAAAGCTACAGATGTAATCAGACACCCATCATAGTTTCGTCCAGTCAGTTCATAGTGGAGTGGAAATAAACAAGAAAGAAAGTTTTTCTGCCTAAAAAGTAAGTATTTTAAACACACTTTGTAAGAGTTTTTCAAAGAAAGTAATTGAATTAACTTTGAGCTAGTGGGATTTTATAAATACTGTCATATTAAGCTATTATTAAAGTAAGAAAGTTTATGGAAAGAATCAGGTCTCTAATCACCATGCACCATTCTTTACAAAATGGCGTGATGGGGAGGCTTGACCCACTGTATGTAAGGGAGGGTTGACCACTGGGTCACAGCTCCTTAGTTAAATAGTTTTGAAAATATAGCAATACTGCTTTTCAAACATTGTCATAATTAAAATAATACCTAGATATGAATATAAATAATTTTATATGTTTACAATAGGATAGGTGGTTGACAACGATGTGAACAATCGACGAGGTTACGACGATGTGAACAATCATACACTTTTGTATATCCTGATAATGAAGACTCATCTGTAGTGTATTTAACAGACATGACTAAATTGCCATGTCCTATGTCATCTGGTGGTACTGAAACGAGTGATTATGAAAGTTCAGTTTGATTTTGATTTTTCCCAATTTATTCCATTAAGATAAATGTAAAATTTAAACCAATATTGTTACATTGTGTGCATTTTAATGTGTGTTCAATTTAAATAAAATATATCTTAACATAAATAAGATGCAGGACTACTTACTTGGTTGTATGAACAGTGTTCTTTTATTTTTAAAATGTAGTTCAATATAATTATGCTCTAAATGTTCATAATGGTAGAAAATATGATCTTAAAATGTTTTTCAGAGTGTTCAATTATCATACTGAAGATTTTATACCTAATGCTTATATAACTAATAAAAAATATTTACTTTTGTCTTATTTTAAAATTATACATTATTGCCTGGGCCAAGCCTCCCATACCATGGGTCAGAGCTCCCTTATAAAGGGAGCCTTGACCCACTTTCCAACGTTTAAAAAAATATTAAATTCAGAAAAGAAGAAATGCACAATTTATATTATCATAAATATATTCTTAATGCCAATAAAATTTCCTTTAAATTGCACTATAATAGGATTATTTTGCTGCCAAAATAAAATTTACAAAAATGTTTTTCTGAAAATGTGGTCAAGGCTCCCCAGGTTCCCCTATTGATGCAAAAGATCCCATCCCTTTGTGAAGCGGACTTCCCCAGGTTCAAAACAAAGCCGTGATAAAAGAGCAAATCATTGCACAGTGGCAAACTTTTACATTTTATTTTAACATATCAATGCATATAAACTTCAAAAATATTAAGTCCTGCGGTGGCTGGGCAGGCTCCCCAAAAAAACGCAGCTTCTCAAGGCAACAGATGTGGTGAGAAAGATGACGAGAAACTCAAGCCAAGGGAGTAGTAACAGAAGCAAATCACGCCCAAGGGCACGCCAAAGAAAGTGCGAAAACAAAGAGACGCCAGTAGACGTTAAATACATTTCTATATAATTATATTTGAATCCTCGAAGCGCCAACCGGCAAAAGAGAAATAAATGGACATTTTGCACCTGACGTCACTTGGCGGTATTTGATACTCCACGTGCACGATCTTATGGTGATGATTAGTTTCGGTTTCAGCTCGTTTGGACCTAAGGGATTATTTGACACTTTCTAGTCGAAATATAGCTGTTGTAAAAGAAGCTAGAATATTAGTCATTAACAAATAATAGCTTTTTATAAATGAATTTTATCTTCATTGTGAGATTTTGTTAATAATAATTAAATGCTAAAAATAATTTAAAAGATCGTACTTTAAAAAAGTGTGGGAGGTTTTTAATGAATATTTGTACTATTTTAAACTCAGAAAACTCAAAATCAACTCAATGATGTATTATTTATACGTGTTTGCAATAACGTAATACTTTTAGAACACTAATATTCTTTTTATTAACAAAGTTTTGAAGCGAAATGCGATATCATCGTCTTCTAAACCATCTATTTAAGTATTAAAAAGACAGTAACTCATTCCGAGAGGCTCTAATAATGAGAAACAGCAATTATAAAATGGATACTGAATGCATTTCAATAGGAGCTGGCGGATGTAAATACCGCCAGCAGACGAATTTTAGCCTCGAACTCAGACACCATGCAAAATGTCCATCGCTACCCTGACAAAACCGCAGAAGTGGAGTGATGTGGGAAGAATATTAACCTAAAACATAACAGCGCAATATACTACGAAAGGAACTGTTGGCTTTTTCCATGCAATGAGAAAAAACAAATAAAAATAAATGAAAACGGAAGATTGCTTTTAAGTAAGGCAGGTGAAAAAATAAAACTTTGCAGGCGAAGCGAAGAAAACCGAATCGAAAGTGCAAAGAATAAATTTTGAACACAGATTAAATTTAGAAATAATTAACAATTAAGTAAATGATAATTAAAAATAAGATGTGATATGTGATGATCTGCATCACACCCTTATTTTAATATTTTCACTGTTATTCGGATAAATATTTAACACAGTTATTCTCGTTTAATGCATTTGTTTTTCTACAAAATCATATATTTTTTGCTCATATACTCAAGATCTAATACATTTACCCATAGGCTTCCACACACAGTGGGCTATAGGGGCTAACCCCCCCCTCTCTTCTAAAGGTGAAGAAATAATAATGAAAATGTCTTTTAAACGGATAAATGTTATTAATAATTGAATTAAAATGTTGTCTAAATTGTCTGAAGTTATTTTAACCCTTTAACGCGCAGTGTTCCCGCTCTGGGAACACCGAACTCTGACGTTTTGACTGTTGCCAGTCACGAAGAATAGATTTGATTTCTATAAAAATAGTTGCGCCTGACATAGTTCCAAGAGAATCCTTTACTTTTCAGCACGTCATTTCTCGTCAAAAAATGGTCACGATTATTTTTATCAGCACTGACATCTGCTGAAAAATGGAAGAATGCGAGAACAGCTGGATAGATTGCCCGATGCTGAAAAAAGGGCAGCCGTTGCCATCGCTCGACTTAACTGCCAGCAAGATGGCGGACGATCGAAACGTTCATCGCGTGCCACAGACCCTTTTTTGACGACAGCTGGCTGTGCTCGCGCACAGCCAGCTGCGTCAAAAAAAGGGTCTCTAGATCTGTGGCACGCGATGAACGTTTCGATCGTCCGCCATGTTGCTGGTAGTTAAGTCGAGCGATGGCAACGGCTGCCCTTTTTTCAGCATTGGGAAAGGGTTGCGCCTCAAAAGGTTAAAAGATTTTTCTCACAACATCAGTCGCATATTCAATTGAACTTCGTTATAACGTCATTTATGACTCCATAACAGAGTGAAGTTATCAGTGGGCTTCTGTTTTGTTAGATATCGAACAGACAAAAAAGTATTCTGACGTTATAAAAGAGTTGTCACTATAAACAAATTCAGCTTCACTTGTAGCCCCCCCTCCCCTCTAGACAAAAACTCTGCCCGCGCCGCTGAATCCACTGTTAAAAAAAAATTAAGAATTGACAGTCCTCCTAATGTTAGGCGATTTAAAATGTTATGACACATTCTTCCTTTTAAAGTTTTTCTTTTTTTTTCGGGGGGGGGGGGAGGGTAAAAAGATAAAGAAAAGAAAGCCGTAGCATATTTGTGATTCCCTGTTTCCGCTGAACTTGCAGAAAAAAAAAATCGGAAAAGGGGGATTTACAAACATTCCGCTGCGTAAATCCTGTCGGATTTTCCTAGTCTGACCTTAATACTCCGTTACTGGAAGTTTCGAAACAAAAACAAAAATAGTGTCTATTGAGGATCCGTATGCAATCCTAAAATAAGAAGGAGGAAGAAATTTGTTTGAATTCTTTCAAATTTTGAGTACATCACTATAAATGTAGTGTCTTCAAAAAAAGTAGGAGGTGCTATGTTCAGTGTGTTTATAGAAATATTTTTTATGCATGTACAGCGATGATTTTTTACCACGAGTACCGATTTTGAAAATATTTTTTCTATTGGAAAGCGGATAGCTCAGGAGTGGCCCCATATTAATTTGGTTACGTTCGGATGATATTATCATTCCGAAAATCGGAAAAAAATAGTGTTTTTAAACAATTGCTAAAAGGGTTGCCAGTAACGGTTCCGGTATTAATGTCAAAAGTTGCCAACTTCCGAGACAGCAAATAAGCTTAAATCAAGCTTGACATTTCTTTGAATTTGACGTATTAATACAAGCTTGACAGTTCAATTCATTTTAAGCTTCCAGCAAGCTTGGAGATTACAAAAAAATGAGTCAGCAAATATTTTCCCGCTGAATTTAAGTCATTTGAACTGTCAAGCTTGAATACAACTTGATGACTGCTTGATTTGGAAAGTCACATCCACATAACAAATAATTTATCATCAGTCATAAATGTACTTGAACATAGAATTAAAAAAAAGATTCTATATTTCCAAATATTAAAATTCCTCAAAATAAAATACAAAAATACAACAAAAATCAGACAAATTTCAAAATCAGACGTTTGTCTCTATTTTGGCCAATATTGCCCAACATGAGTGTTGCGATATTGAAAGTTTTAAAACGTGTGCTGCTTTTAAGTTTAAATTATGCTTATTTCCCTATTAGTAGAGTCTATAAATCACACATAACATTATTTTAATTTTGATTCATCCCATGGAAAAATAAAAGAAGCAGATCGGCATCAGCCAATATTGATCGATCTCGCCAAAAAACGACGCGACAACCATAACAGTCACTTCAAACTTTAGTTATGTCGCCGCGAGTCAAATTGGCATGGTGGTTAGGACGCTGGCTTCCCACATCTGAGGTCCCGAGATCGATCGCGGTCGCTAGACGGAAACAGATTAAAATAACTTGAGGTTTCAGCGTAGAGGGGAAAAATAAAATATATGGGGCTGGTTCGCCGACCAGCCCACCATGTATTCAGGAAAAATTTTTTTAAGTTTGAATTAAGCTTGCTATATCAAGCTTAATTCAAACATTGCAAGTTGGGCAAGTGTAAACTTGAACACTTGCTTCAAGCTTGCATTAAGCTTACACGCTTGAAATTTTCAAGCATAATTCAATTTTGTTGACTTGATAAATCAAGCTTACTGCAAGTTTGATTCAAATTTGGTGTGCTGCCTGGGTTTGGCAACTTTCAGCGATTTATCGCCAAGTTTGGTGCCAAAAAAAATTCCCAATCCTGAACTCCGGTTGACATTATCTTCGACAATCTTGTTTGGCGAGAATTTGCCAAACCCTACTATTTTGCAATGAGAATAGTGGTCTAGCTTAGAAATTTTCACCTTTGCTGGCATATATCAAAAGTCGCCAATGTTGGTCAGTTTTGGTGATTTATTGCCGAATTTCGGTTCAAAAAATAAGTTTCCAAAACTGAGCTCAGCTTCGCCATATCTACTATATTTGGCTAGAATTTGGCAGTCCCCTGCTTATTTAGAATTGGAATAATTTTTCACTATTCTACAGTAATTTGAAGTCGGTTCTCTTTTTTTTTTTCTTTTAATATGCTTGTTAAAGTGTGTTTTCCAGTTTCAGATTTTTTCACACCTGTAAGATTTGTTTACGCATGCCACTGTACAAGACAGGGTTGTCAGATTGGCTATTTTAATGCCCAGATATTCGGGCTTAAAAGCAGGCCAGCTTGGCAACCTTGCTTTGATGAATGAATTCTTGAAGAAAAGCGGATCAAGTCCAGGCACAATGTGAATCAGACTTCATGGTCCATACTTTTTTCTAAAGTTATCTACCAAGAGGATTCAGAATAACATCTCAATAACGGGATCGCAAACATTGTCTTCCTGCATCAGTTGCTAATCAATAAATTAAAAGGGTTGAATTACTAACATATCAGACTCCATCCTTTAGCTGAAAACTGACATTACTGATACTGGGTACACTTTTTCACACTCAAAATGAGGGATCGTTTATTACTTTTCGTAATGCAGTTTTCATAAGTGCTAGTTAAGAAGTTTGAATGAATATTCAACAATTTTTTTCAACGTGATTAGTTTTTGAAACTTGAGGACAAAGTCTATAAACACTACGTCTTAGTCTAACGGTATCTGCATGTTTTTGATTTTGTGTTATGGCAACCCTACACGAGAGTCATTTGCCTAAGGAATTGGGATGCTTTGGGTGGAGGACTTTTTAAGAGGTTCTAGCGCGTATTCATGTTACATATGGAGAAAACTGTCTAAACTCGATACAGTTAGATCGACAGCCGCGTTGGGAGTCTAACGGTGTTACATAACTTTCATCATCGAACAGATATTCGAGTTTAGCTAGTAGCTAACGTCGAATATTTTCACCGAAGGACGAGTAGATACCTAATTTTGTTCTGTTCTATTGAAGCTCATTCAAAGTATCCGTGAAAATTTTAAAATTCGCCAACTACTCAAGCTTAACCTATTCTCTCCCAACGTTACAGAAGATTCTTCTCATTATACTTGGGCTCCAATATTAAGCATGCGTAACATTATAGACAGGAAAGGATGACATTAAAAAATATTTTGTTACGTAGAATGGGGTCACTTCATTCCAATGTATTAACCCATTGAGGCGCAACCCTTTCCCAATGCTGAAAAAGGGGCAGCCGTTGCCATCGCTCGACTTAACTACCAGCAAGATGGCCGACGATCGAAACGTTAATCGAGTGCCACAGATCTAGAGACCTTTTTTTGACGCAGCTGGCTGTGCGCGAGTACAGCCAGCTGTCGTCAAAAAAGGGTCTGTGGCACGCGATGAACGTTTCGATCGTCCGCCATCTTGCTGGTAGTTAGGTCGAGCGACAGCAACGGCTGCCCTTTTTTCAGCATGGGGCAATCTAATCAGCTATTCTCGCATTCTTCCATTTTTCAGCAGATGTCAGTGCTGTTAAAAATAATCGTGACAATTTTTTTACGGTAAATGACGTCCTAAAAAGTAAAGGATTCTCGTGGAGCTCTGTCACCCGCAACTATTTTTATAGAAATCAAATCTATTCTTCGTGACTGGCAACAGTCAAAACGTCAGAGTTTGGTCTTCCCAGAGAGGGAATACTGCTCGTTAAATGGTTAACAGCTGTGTGAATAGGACGTTTCCGACCATGCCTTACTATGTAATTCGAAACCTTTTGATGCGTCCTACCACCGCGAGAAATTTGTCGCAACATTTATGGGACACCCTGTATATGCTTTCTTCCATAACAATCTATAATAATAAAAATGAATGTTTGTAAATCTGTCTGTCTGTATGTGTGCGGTCTCCAGACAAACCTACTGCACGCAGAACTCTGAAAATTTGAATATATAAGCCCATGAGTCCGATAATGTGCACCTGAGAATCAGAATTTTATAATTTTAATCACTTTTTTAATTATTAATTAAAAACTGTTCTAAAACAGAGATTTTCTTACCCTGTGTTGCGAATTTTGGGAGCAACCCGCTGTTCTGGGGTTTAAAACAGTTTAAAATTCGTATTCTACGCGTTAAATAGTTAAATTTTGCTTTTTGTTACATCAATATGGATATCTCGGGAATCTCTGGAAATCTCGGGTTCCATGGGTCGTAGGTCTTCGAAAACCTAATTTTTGGCGCCAATTTTGGCGATATTTCGCCAAAACTCGCGAAGATTGACGATTTTCCTGTCATTTGGCGCGTTTTTCCTAATGGGACCTTTTCATGAAATTTTTTATGGTATTTAATACGTTTAATGACCTAACATTTCCTAATTTTAAGAAATTTAAATCGAAAATTGTGGATTTTACAAGATAATTTGCTTAATTGAATGAAATATTTAATAACTCCAGCAATTTTAATGTAAATTACACGATATTTCTGGGGGGAAATATGTGACGGCAACGGCAGTGAGTTGTCTTTAGTGGTGCGTTTGTAAGTACGTACCTTAAACTCTGGAACCATTATCTGCACATTCTGTTATACAATTGCGGCCTAGAGTACTAATCTGGAGTTGCAGTTTACATGTCAGATTTTGTAAATCGCATAATTTAAGGGGTTAACGGGCAACGCCGTGCGGGACTGCTAGTATGTTATTGTGTCAAATTTATTGCAATGTATGGAGTATTTCTTTAGTTATTCTAACGTTTTTGTTACCGTAATTTCACACACCTGTGCATTATATTCCGTAATCCGGACAGTTCGTAAAACTTACGTTCGTTGTAACGGCACTTTTCTGTACCGTTAGACTTGGCATATTCAAGCCCGCTTAGTGGAATATCGGTTAAGGGAGTATTCTGATAATTATAATAAATTTTTAATGTACCAAACCGTAATAATGTGATGCCGAATAACCGAATATCCCGTTTTTAGAATAAATTTTCGTGGCAAATTGGATATTCGATTAAGCTATTTCTACTGTATTTTGCATTTTGATTGCCCTACGTGCAAGATTAACGCGTAACTCTCCTAGAAAAAAAAATCGTATATAAATTCCAATTTTTCAGCTTAAAAAAAAAAAATTAAAAAGGGATTATTACTTCAGCTTCAATTTTTCGGCACATCCGACATTTTCGAAAATCTACCGTGATAAATGTTAAATTCGGCCATGAAAATGGCGTAAGTAATGAAATTCAACAACCGCCTACCGGTATCGGCATATTTCTTAGAATCTTCAAATAAATAAATAAATATAAAAAACGCTTTTATAGAAATCGCCTTTCAAAGAAATGAAATCCCACCTTCTATAACATAAAAGAAAAGGCCTGAATGAATTCGGGCGTTCCGTATCTTCTATTCATGTATACGGGAATTCAGGAATTCCTTATTTTCTAAAATGCTGCGTCACGAACTACAGCAAATGTATTTCGTGATGTTTTTTCGACATTTAAGTTCCCATAATTTTCGAACAGAGCTGTCTTCATGTATCCAAGTCCTTAATTTTTGAAAACTGCTTAGTGACAGAATAATATTTACTAGTCAAAACAATAAATATTAATCATGCCGAACTCATAGGCTATGAAGCATTTTACAGGACAATAGTCTTTGATGGGTTGTGTAACTGCATAGCCACAATTCGAAAGCAATCTTACTAAGGTATATATTTTTTTAAATGGACCTTGATCTGTTGTTACTCATTCACCAATTGATCTGTATTCTGACATCTAATTTAGGCTTGAATTAACCCATTCGTGCCTGGATATTTTTGCGACTTTCTTCGATTTTTGCTAACACCAGAAGTAATTGATAAATTTCTGATGTCAACTTTTTGAACAAGGGATGATTTCATTTAAAATCGTTATGTATAAAAATTGAAATGTCAACATCCTACTTGCCATATTAAAATATTTTGTGGAATTGAGGTTCAATACTCGCGAATAAAGGCTAGGAAAAATAAATAACGTTTTCGAATGATAGCGATAATGCCGTCCCAAAAAAGGGTGGATCTGATGTCTAGATGTTAAATTTTGGTTTCTCCTACGCCGAAACTAAGGAAAATAATTTTTTTTTATGAAAGTTTGCTTTTGTAGAAATTAAAGCAATTTTTCAATTTTTTGGCCAAAATCACTGATTTTTATATATTTTTTTTTTTTATAATTCCACTCTAAATTATGATCGGAAAAGTTTTTGCTGGATATAAAAATCTTTTTTATTCAAGATTTGTGATAAACAATAACATATAAATGTGAAATAATAAGAAATTAATGTCTAAAAGTGAATATTTTTCGTATTTCTTTTATGCTCGTATGAGCAAATAATAATACAAACAAATAATAAAATTACAAATAATACTACAAGCAATACTATAGAGTTACTGATAATAATACAGTGTACTTTCGGGTTAATCAAAGTGCTGCCATCTTTCGTTTATGAAATAAATTAAAATATACTTATCGACGTAAATAAGACAAAAGCAATCTTTAAGAACTAAAAATGAAAATTTAAGTGTTTTTCAATGTCTAGAATCAGAATTTAAGCATGAGAACACAACCCCCCACCCCCCACCCCAAAAAAAAAAAAAATGTTAACCGGTGTAATGTATGTGAGAAATAGCCAAACTTTGCATCTTGCATGTAAATCAGAGTTTCGAAGACTTTATGGCGCCAGATTTGGGTCTATATCATTCATAATAACAAAATTTGGCGATATTTGAATATAATCACTAAAAGCAATATTACTAAGTAAGGTAAAGTTCAAAAGCTAAAGCAAGGTAGCAAAATCCCTCACGGTTGCACCGTGAGTACCGAGCGTAGTTACATGCCTAGGTACAACAGACGGTCACAGCAATCGAATGCCGCATGATGGAGCTACTTGTGCTGTAATGTCAGGAAAATTGAGATAGAAACGACGGAAGCGTTGATGAATGCACGGCCACCTATTGAAATGAGAAGTACATTACGATTTTTGTGGCTAAAGCAAACCTTCCGATCATAAATACATCGCCACTTAAAGGAAGTGTCATTTTTGTTGCATGAATTGTCCGTTAGCATATGGCCTCGGTTACACGTGGTTTGGCTGCAACACTACAGGTGGAACGCATTGGAACATCCTCCGTACAGCCCTGATCTCGCACCCACCGACTTCCATTTCTCGTGGCTTTTGAAGGAGTACCTGGCAGGTCAGCGTTTCCAAACCGATGCCGGAATTCAAGGACGCCGTCGTTAAGGGGCTTAGCGACAAGGGGTTGATTCCTTCAACGCCAGTTTCCATAGTTTGGTATACAGATGGAACAACAAATGCTTTCTCCGTTCCCGTAAGAACACGGAAACGGAAGCAGCATCCGGCTCGGCCAGTGCTTGGGAGGGTGAACTCCTCTCGCGGCTGGACTGCTGTGGGACCGTTCACGATAGTGGGAACTGGGACACGTGAAATCCCTCGATGTTCTCAATGTTCTCCTTGTCCAAATGATAACTCTTGGGGTGCTGAGCTGATTCCAGGTGGTTGGTTCCTCATCCCGAATTGGCTCAAAATTAGGGACCAACAGGCAGAAGTTAAACCACTCGGGGCAATAGCACCTCTTTACATGCACAGTGCGATCGTCTATCCATGGCCACAAGAACAACAACAACAAATGCTTTTATGTCCATGGAGACTATATGGAAAAATTTTCTGTGCCAAATACTTTGCTAGGTTCGTGTATCTCTTGGATTTCATGGAAAAATTTTTTGGATAATGAAGATGCTATTTTATTTCTTGAACTATACTCGTTTTCATGAAATTAATGACATGAAACCCTGCTTTATTTTCTTTCTAATGGCCGAGCCAGCGATCTACTTGTAGGTTTGACCTGTACGGGGGTCGGAGATGTTGGTCATTTGATTATGAGGGCATCTAGTAGGCAGACCCAGGTTGTCCCCTATGAGTGGTCTCCAAATTTTGAGCCAATTCCAGATGAAAATCCTAGCACTTGGAGTGGCGTACATCGTTCGAGCATCGAGGACATTGGGGCCAGATTCGACGACAGGTTTTACGTGAACTAGCTCCTTTTAGTGTACACAACCCACATAGCAGACTCGGTCGGGAGAGGAATTCACCCTGCCAAGCACTGACGAAACCAGTGCTCCTTCAATTTAGGTGTTCTAATAAGAAAGAAAAAAATCACATGATCAGCAGTATTAACAGGTAATGCAGAAACACTTGTCTCATTCTTCCACAGTTTTGTTCGCCTTTTTTACCAGGTTATAGGAAAAAATATCCAATTTTTGTTCGCCGTGTTATACGAATCCGTCGTATATGATATCGGTTATAGAAGGAAGGGGGGGGTCTACTGTATTGTATAATACAGTAATACAAAATGGCCGAAGATGTTGGTCACAGTATAATGAATGGTAGAAGAGGCATATAGGCATTGTACAGGAAAAGACAATTTTGGCACACTTATACCCATTGAACTTGGTGACAAACTTGACTTCAAATTTGGCGACTCTGGCGATAAAATTTATCGAGCATTCAAGACTTTCTGCTAATCTTGATTCGGAAAGAAATTATGAGGAAGCATCCAGAAATGTCTGTGACGTCATACACTGTCAAGAAAATCTCTCTCTTTCGAGTCAGTTGAGTTGATATTGCAAATGGATAATCTGTGAGAAGATGGTCGCTATTGTTTTCTATACTAGAGGTTTACTGACTGTTCCTGTTTACTAATTTGGCAAAATTCGAGCTTTTTGTAGTTGCTCTTGTGTTGTTTGTTATGCCCTCTGGCAATAGCGTAGCGATTCCAGATCCTCCATGCAGGACGGTAGTGTGCGAAAGGGGACGGCTTCCATTTTAGTGGAACAAAGTGGTAGGAAGTCCGACTTTGCTGGGGATCTCATAACTTTGGACCAATTTCAGATGAGAGACCTTGCACCTGACATCGGCCCTCCCATACGTTTTCTTTGTAGATCATTTGGAACAACGAACAGATTATACGTTCACCAACTCCCATGTGCGTACACTGTTCCGTAACAGTCCAGCTCAGAGAGGTTTTCACCCACCCAAGCACTGGCCAAGCCAGTGCTGCTTCACTTTCAGTGTTTTAAGTAAAATATGACGCTAGCAAGAGATGAATTTTATTTTCGGTCTTTACAATTTGGAATAAAATGCCAAGACACTTATTTTTCAAAATAAATTTTTATTATAAAACTCTGAAAGCTTGAATTCTATTTTAAAGCAGATTTGAATTTCTAAAAACCTTAACACAAAGCCCGGTTCACTATATTAAATTTTACAATCGATCAAGGAGAAGCATATAAGTAATGAAATTCGACAACCTCCCACCTTCTGTCGGCAAACCTTCGAGAGTTCAGGGAGGATTATTTAACAGCAGCAGCAACAACAAAAATAAAGGCGCGTGTCAGAACAAATTCCCATTCAAAAAATTGCAATATTCGTGTTTTATGAGCATAAACATACGTTCTCGTGTGTTATAGAAATTCGCGTCTTCAGCCAGACAGCGCTGCTTTTGTTAGAGGAGCTCTAATAACCTCCCTTTTTGAAATCTTCTCTCGTTTCTTTTGTGAAGTGAAATAAATTGTTCAGAGAGACGCAACATAAAATAAAATAAATAAAAAGTAAAATGAAGTTTTGTGATAATGAAGATAGTTTTATTCGTAAATGTTTTGGTGATTTTTTTAAAGTTCTGTGCCATCTGAACGCCCCACATAGGCGGATGTTTTCAATTTTTTTGTCAAAACATATAAAAAGGATTTAAACATTTAAAAAGCTAAAGAAATCGAAAAAAAAACATGATTAGCATATACATAATAATTGTTTTGAATTATCTGTTAAATCATCTTCAACACCCAAAATATTTTTTAGTTTGCCGACAAGAGTTTCAATTTTTTAACTATTATCTTTTGAATTACAGTCTCTATAATAATTCAATTAATTGTCGACGATATATGAAGACATTCTCAAAAGATGAATATTAAAAAAGTATACAAAACATTTTTGTTATTTTTCATTTTTTGTTAATTATCTAATAATGAAGAGAGTAGCAAAGCAACTTCAATTAACATAGACATTAAGATAAGATGAGGAACTTTCTTATAATATTTATAACGTAGTCTTATTCTAATGAATTTATAATTTTCTAGCTCAATAAAGTCAATCATTATGTATTTAAGCAACCATTTAGTTTATTTTGTTATTTTTGCATGACCTCTGAAAGAAGATCATTTGACGTTGATTTTTCCTTTACAGTCTTTGAATATAGGTTTGTCTGCAGAGATTTATTCCTTTTCCGTCAAGCTTGGGAACTGTAAATTTGTGATAAAATAAAACGAATATCAATTTGATAGGATACCGGTTACCTATATACAGCCAAAGGCCTAATATTTTGAAGGATAAATTATTGCCGCATGACTCAGTTATTCTTTGATGGTAGTCCCAATTTTAAATCCATTTAAATCTTTCTTTAAATTGTATTAATTAGACAAATTTTTACTTCCTTGTACCAAGTAAAAGGAAATGTCGTTTTGAATAGTATAAATCTAGTCTAGTATAAACCTTGGCGCTTTTTTTCCGAAATATGCGATATATATTTCCACCAAAATTGACGCCAAAAATAATTATATATTTGCCATACGGTAACTAATTTTTAACCGTAGGATGTTGAGATTTTGTATTTAGAACTGTTGTAACACCTAAATATGCACCCTTTTTTAATGCAATCGACTGGGTAATTTATTTACAGGGTTACCCAAAAGATTTCAATACTTTAAGATCGATGGATACCTTCAATTTATTAAAAGTATGCGATCGATTACTGTATCGGGTACATCCAAAATCTCTGAAGCTATCGCAAGCTTGGAGGGCTTTTGGCGAAATATCGCTAAATTAAGTACCAAAAGCAAGTTTTTAAAACTGAAAATGAATCGAGCTTGGCGAAATCTGAAATGTTTGGTCAGAAATCGCCGAACCTTTATATTTCTGCAGTATTGTACTATCTCTTTCAAATAAATTTATTCCAGAGATTATTAATTTGATAGTTAATTCGATTTATCAAACTGTGCCTAATTGCCACATATCTGGGTTACTATTTGTATGCTAGGTTTATGAATTCGTTTCCTTTCGTTTACACATTTAATGAATTGCAAATTTCTATATAAGATATACTTTATAGCACCAAGCAAACGATGTAATAAATGTTGAAGAAAAGTTTAAATCTGAATTAATCTTCATGAAATATTTCCCTCAACTTGAACTCTATGCTTTAAAGAATATTTGGACGTCTTAATACGATGAATAAACAATATTTTCGCTGTCCAGTATTGAAAGTTTTGGATTCTTTCAAGAAGAAAAAAAAAGAATGAAATTCGACATTCTCCTATATCTCGTATACCTTTTAGAGTTCAGAAAAGATTACTGAAAAATGTACTCTTGTCAGAGTAAGTACATATTCAAAAAAGAAATATAAATAAATATAAATAAATAAATAAAAGCAATGTAAACTCAATTCTTCGTATTTCGTATATATGAATATATACGCGACTTGAGAAAATTCATATATTTCTGAGAAAAAGCAGAGCTTTTTTCCTGAGCAGTGTTAATATTTCTTTCTGCAGGTCTCTGCGTATCTATATCATAATATCGAATAAATTACCCAAAGATTTGTTTTTGTTCCCTGGTTAATGTCTTATTTATGAATACTTGTGTAGGAATGTGTTTGTAGCTATGTGTAATATGTCTAAAATGCTGTAAAAATATGCCTGCGTGTATAAAGATATTCAAGCGTCTAAAAACAAAAATAAAAAATAAAAAATTTGGGAAAACTCAGAAGTATATAGAAAAATATATGGGCTGCCCAAATGAAAATGGTACTACAGGTGGTTTGAGAAATGGTTTAATAGTGTTAGTATAAATTAGCATACAAAAAAAAGAGCTAATACAGGAATAACAGATAGGTTAGACAAAGTTACGTTCTAGATTGAAACAAGTGTCCCAGCTGTCAAGTAGATGATGCATACCTGGGTGAAGAACTTCCGGGAAATTGGGAACCTTTCATGTAGTATTGTACGCGCACTTCCTCTACTCATAGACATTTCCTCCACTATTTCGCAAGTGGTGATTCGCCGATTCATTTTCAAGGGACGGCCATACAAAATGTGTGTTCTTTAGAGTGTGTGCCACGCAGATCGGTATTCCGATGGTGTAGGGATTTCCGTCGTGGAAAAGGCAGTACTGACGGCAAATCACGACTTGGTCAAGCGCATGTGGTTATTACTAAGGAAGCAGTTGCAGCTGTGGACTGTCTCATGAGAATGAATTGGCTAATCATCACCCTCGAAATAGCGGAGGAAATGTCTGTGAGATAAGGAAGTGTGCACACAATACTGCATGAAAGGTTGCCCCTATCCCCGGAGCTTCTTTACACAGGTATCCACCATCTCGTTGACCACTGGGACACTTGTTTCAACCTACAAGGTGACTATGTCTAGTCTATCTGTTACCCTGTATTACTTCTTCCTTTTGTATACTAATTCATATTAATACCATTAAGCCATTTCTCAAACCACCTGTAGTGACACTTTCATTTGGGCCCTATACTTTACAATTTTAATAGTAAAAAACTGAAAAATATGATGTTTAATGGTTTAAGTTGAAAAGAACTGTGCAGATAATACCATACACAAAATATAGTACAGTAGATGTGCGTTCGCGTTGCCAACTTGGCGCGGTTGGCGAACTTATGCGTGTGCAGTAAAAGTAGTATACGCATGTTTTTCAATTAGCATAAAATGTAACTATTTTGCACTTAAGAGTTTATTTAACAAAATTATGAATCTGTTTGTTAACGGGTAAAACTAGAGAAAATGAAAGCACAATACGGGAAAAAAGCAAATATATGTATTAAAATATGCTTTGCATCCGAATACATAAGTTTAAAATTCTCCTCTGACTTTCAGAAGTATTTTATATTAAGATACATATCGCATGTTTGCATTCCATTTCACGAGAAGTAAGTAAGTTCTTAATTCATTTCACGGTACATGCATGTTCCGTTTGTATTTTAATTGCATGCAAGTTTTTAAGCGCGTTTTAATTACTCTGCGGATTTACTTTCGCTTACAGAAAAACGGCTTTATTCATTTCATAATCACCAGAATATTCATGACGTGCTGTTACATGACCGCCCCCTCCCTCTATATACACTTTCCAATGTGTAATTACTTTTCTAGTAAATTTTTATAATTATTTATTATTATTACACTTTTCGTTACTGATAATAGAAACATTGGGGAATACTTTTGGGGAATATGGTAAGGTATTAAGTAGAGAATTTTAATTTTCGCAAAAAGAAATATTCCGCTCATTTCTTTGAAAAAGTACAGTTTACTTAAAAATCCACATGTTTTTAATGAAAATGAGGTATAAACTAAAAATTTAAATGCAGTTCTAATAAAATTCAGTGAAAACTTTAAAGTATGGGCAAATTTATGTGAAATTTTGGTAAAATATTCCCTTTACGCGAGACCACCTGTAAGCAATTATAATCAGTCTTTTTTAGTAATATTTATACAGTACATTATTAACATCTTTATCTGTGCTATCAACCAAAATATTTGGAAGAGTTTTAATAGTTGTGAAAATATTTAAATTTTTGTATGGAAACTCAACATTTTTTCAATTTAAAGGCAATTCTTAAATTAAAAAAAGAATAGTCATAAAATCAGTAAATAAATGCAGAAATATTATTTTCTGCTTCATAACACAAGTAATAAATAGCAAAATATCCAGGCAAAATTTCAAGTCAATATCTTAAACAAATAATGAGATATGACATTTATCGTGAAGAAAATGTACGAAAAACACACTTTTTCAGAAAACGCATTTTACCATTTTCTATGGCCGTGGTAAAAATACTTACCACCTACGGTCTTTTGACAACAGCATCAATTATCGTTAGTGAATTTTCTGATTTTTGTTCAGGGTTAATGGACAAGTATTTTTTCATACATATAGATAATAAATTACATTTGCCTTATAAACTTTAATTTGGTACGTATTTTTATAGGAAGCTCGCATAATTTATTAGGAAATTGAGCACATGAATCATCGCTTTTAATTATATATATTTTTTCGTTCAATCACGTATGCAAGTGGCAGTTAGTGTTCTGACTTTTATTTGTTAATAATAAATTTATTCTCCTGCAAAATTTGTATGTATGTCTATCACTTGTGTCTTTAATTTTGACGCCCAATATTAAAATAGAGGAAAAATATTTTAATTAATCCTAAAAAATAGGTCAGAAAATTCCCAAGTACTTTCCATTCTCTGCAAATAAACTCGCCCGTCAAAGGGTTAAAGTTTAAAATTTTAATACTGTACCAAATACTAGCCTTCTCGTTAATTATTTATTGTATGGTTTTGTTCTAGTTATCGTAGAAATAAAAATAAACGTTTTTGGAATCCTAATCGTGTGACCTATAAAATAAGCAAATAAAATACTTTTCGAAAATTTTTGCAAAACAATTTTTTGGGGTAGTTTCATACCTTAAATAGCCTCATATTTAGATATCTACTAATTAAAATGTGTTTAAAAAATTAATTAAGATGTTTAGTCACTTTTTCTAGAGAATGTTTGGCAACACTGCTCAGGATCTGGTATTTAAAATAAATTCTTTGACTGTGGCGTGGTTTTCCTAGCCTTTATCATCAGTTATGTAGTTGCGTCTGTAAGAGAAAATTGCGGGGAAATTTTCTTAATAATTGATGCATTTGAAACGATTTTATTCAAAATTACTAGAAGCATAGTGTTGAAAACAAATTTCTTTTGAATAACGAACCGATAAAATTTCACTGAACTTTGTTGAATACGTTCATTTATTCACCAGAATTATTTATATCTTTTACCCGAATGTAATATGATATCGAAGACACAGATATTTTTTACACTATGAAATTTATAGATAGCGGTGTATATTTGATAGGATTATTTATTATTTTTTTAAACATTTTTTTGTGGTATTGGAGAAATTGAAATCTAAGGAAGGTTATTTAAAGAGAAGTATGTTCTCATGAATATTCAACGAGAGATAAATAAGTCTATGCTGAAACCTAATGGCTTTTTATTAAAGAATTTAGATTTTTATCAATTTCGCTTTGCTGCTTTGTTGTGCTTTGAATTCAGTAGCTGAAAATTAAATAATTACTAGGATCGGAAAAAGAGTAGATTTTGTAGCTGGTGAGCAAAAACTATTAAGTCTATTATTAGCTTTAGTTTGCTTTTTCGTTCACACCGGGTTTTTCTGTCGACATATTATTTGAATCGATTTTTGTGGACTGTCTTGCGTCGACACGCTTTCGTTGCATTTTTCAATGCAACGCGAAGGATGGGGGGCAGAATAAAATGTTAAAAGTCGCCAAGGTTTGGAATTTTGCGTGATTTATCGTCAAGTTTTGAGCCAAAAAAAAATATGCCACAACAGCTGAATCTAGCTTGGCGATATCTTCTATATTTCGCAAGAAAGTAACAAACGCTAACAGTTTATTACAAAGATGTATCCTTAAAATATGCCCGAGTCGCCAGAAATTTCGAGAGACTTCGGCCAACCTATATAAGAAGCACAGGACAGCCAAATTCGAGTTCAGTTGCTGTTGACTGCTGTGACGTGCCGTCATCCGTTCTGCTAGAGCGTCAGGCTCTGTAATTGGCGCTTATAAAAGAAATATTTTGCTTGTTTTGAGAAGCTTGTTTTTGAATGATGTGTGTGAATTCTTCGTTGCTGAATCCTGAGGGACTGTCTATGTTTACCCTCGTGAGTTTCCATTGAATTTTTGCCTGTAGAAGTGTTTTATTTTGTGATGAAATACTGCATCTGTGAAAATTTCTTTATTAAGTGGTCTGTTATAAGCAAGTTACTATCCGTTAGTGTTTGTGAATTTTGTACAGCTGATTGTTCGACGAAGCTCTAGAAACAGTGAAATTTGTGTTCCATTCTGATAAGTGGACTATTTACTATAGAACGTTTTTCACCTACTAGACTTACGGACAACAAATCCGAGAACAAAGCAGCGTTTTCTGCCACAATATGATCGAAGTTAAATAAATGAACAAAATTAAAAGTAGAATAAATAAAAATTAAAAAAAAAGGTAACTTTTTTAGCGAATCTTCTTCAAAAGGTAGAAAACATCAAACTATAAACACAGGCCTAAACAGCTGATTTCTGTGGCACTTGGGCCCCATCAGGACTTCGTAGATAAGGTACTGAACGTGATAGGTGGCTTAAGTCTGAAGGTCCCGCGTTCGGGCATAACATGCGACTGTCAATATAACGGTGTGGAGTTTTTGGGCGGTTTTCTCCAGATAAAGCGCGAATACACGTTAGAATTACTTAAAAGTCCTTCCCCCGAGGCACCAACATCCGTTGTCAGATGCCTCCAGTGTAGGCTTATCCATAGCACAAAATACATTCTGTTTCGATTGGTACTCAAGATATTGTACAAGTTAGGTTTATTATTTATATATTTTGCGTTTACTGTTCAAACTTTAATGAGAAAGATTCATTTTCAATAAGAAAAAGCAATTCTATAAAAAAAATATGCATTTGTTTCTTTTTCATAAATTTTCAAAACCAGTGCTGTTTTTTCCTCTGTTCTGATCACACTTACTTCTTGCATATTTCTGCATGTGAAATGTTTACCTCAAACTGTTTTTGAAAATAAAATATAGTCATTATTGAAGTTTCGTTATTTTCAGTGGGAGCTTTTGCGGTTTCGTTTAATGACTTCTACAATTTGTTTTCCAAATCTTTTGGTTTTTTCAGCTGACTAAAAAGCATCCGTTTTTCGAATGAAATTTAAGCCTCAATTAATGTAAAAAAAATTTGGTGCAACTAAGAGGTATATTAGTGTGTTTATTTAATGTTTACAGCACGTTATATCTAGGGTAGTACAGTCACCCGAACTTTAATACAATCACCCAGAAAATCGTATTCAAGTCAAATGCACTCACTTCTGCACTTTATGTTTATCATTTAAGTTCATACATTAGTATTATATAAGTTTTAAATGCTTTTTACATTTTAAGTTTATATATTTTTGTCATCTACAAGTTGTTGTTAAGATAAAGCATACTAGGGCTATCTGGCAAAAGGAGGAGTTTCTTTGGCGAAGGACTTTTTAAGAGATTCTATATGCATATTTACATTGTCATCTACAAATATTTCACGACTCATTTTCAAGACTTATTTTCACTCTCAAACCTGTAATCTTTTTTAACAATGCACAGAAGATATAATTTTTATTTGCTAATATCCTATTTCTATTCTTTATACACCTACAATGTTTATGAAGATTCAAGCTTTTGAAAATTTGCATTATGTACTAACCCGTCAACGACGGGTACTTCAGCTAGTAATTAATAAAATAAATGCACTTTATATGTATGTATGTGTATATATATATATATATATATATATATATATGTAATGTATAAAAAGGTAATTTGGGTTTTACTAGTTTGGGTATTGTTCAAGCGGGTACTTTCACTGTAAGTTTTGCTTTCCTGTCATACTTGCCACGCGCGCTCTGGAGCTATGCGGGTTATTTATTTTGTTATTTGTCAGACATCAGGCCGTCGATTCTGAGCTCTTTAGATGTACACGTGTCCCCACGCCCTTGCAGCCCGGATGCGGGTCATGTTGGTAAATGTGTGTGGTTCGATTAGAGATAAGAGAGAGGCGGAGTTATGTCATACCAGCCCACGTGGTGTGGTAAGCGTAAATACTCCCGCACATCCAAAATCGAGAGACTTCTGCCACTGGAACTGCTTAATGAGTCCACGTTGATTCTTGTACCCGTCTCCCCTCCCCTCTTATCATTCTAAATTGTAACTTAAATGTAATGTTCAATAAACCATATTACCTGCCTTAACTCTGAAACTTTACTTGAAATATCTGACGTCTCATATATATATATATATATATATATATATATATATATATATATATGTATATATATATGTATTATTGCAGCATTGCATCTCTTTCAAATGAAATAAGTTTAGATGAACAGCACTGAAAATATTTATGATTTATTAGACATTATAAAGAGCTCTATGTGGTATCCTCATCAGATATTTTTTTATTTATTATTAACCTGTCTTAGAAATACGAGAATGACCTTTCAGGACAACCTACATCTGTGCGTTTTGCGCATTGCTTATTGGAATCAAATATAAAACGTCGAAAACCAATAAGAAAACGCCAGAAAACATTTTCATAAAACGTAATAACTGTAAAACATTTGGTTACGAACATCAAAAATGAGGATATTGGAAAAAAAAATTCCTTATTTCTCCCCAAATGCCTTCCAAATTCAATGGAAGAATTTCTCCTTTAAATAACAAGCGAGGAGAGTTTTTACGATTTCCTTTATATTTGTCTATTCGTAAAAACTCATATACCTATAACCAAAGGCATTGCGATCGCAGCGAAGATATCAAGTATGTTTATTTTCGACCTTCCTTTTTTTTCGGAAATTTCAATTTTTTTATTGTGAGTGGAATTTTTGCTTCCTTGTGAGTACATTTATTGTATACGTCTATTGTCGAAAGGCAAATATTTACAAAGGAATGCTCTGTTGAATTCGCATATTTGATGCAAACATCATAAAGAGCAAAAGCTGAGATATTTTATTTTCATAGCATCATAAATTTATATGGAAGTTTTTAAGCTTTGCCTAACGAATGTTCCAGATCCAATAAAATTTAAAAGTGCTTTATGATTTCGGCTTGTTGTATCAGTCTGTGCTTTACTGAAATAAATGTAATTTGAATGAATGCATATATAATGCGAGAAAAAATAAAATAAAGAATTTTTAAGGTATAAATCACAAAAAATTATAAATTATCACTTTTTTTGTTTGTCAAACGATGATATATACAGATGCGCGAAAGGAGGGGGGTGCAGAAGGAAAAATTGCCCCCCGGTCCGGAATTTCATGGAAATTTTATCGCTTATAACGTTTTGTGCATGTAGGCTAAAGTATATGTAGGTAACACAACATGATACTAGCGGGCAAAACGCTTTACATACGTTTTCTTCCAGACAGGCAGTGCTATCACCTATGCACGTAGTAGCCTAGTAGCATCACCTAGTAGCATAAACTAGTCCTGTCAATTCGAGCAATGGAGATATTTGAGCGATGGGTGTATTACGTGTCTGAGTAGAATTCTTCAAAAAGCTGGGTTTTATCATATCTCATATGAAGTAAGCACTAACTTTCCTATTTATTTAGAAATGCAGTATTTAATGAACAGAAATATGCCTTGTTTTACTGAATAAAGTATGTTTTGAGATGTGAATTACACTTGTTTAGTTTGTTATGCTTCTCTCTGTGTTCCAGTAATATGACCTAAAGTGGGAAGCCATATTGCCTGACTAAATGATCCATCGACTGAAGAAAATTTCAGTACTGGGTCCTAGTTATCATGGCAGCCTTTCAGATCTTCTCAAAATGCGTGACTCACCGTTACATTATTTAATTTATTTCTGCGTTTATTATAGGCCATAATTTTTAAATTAGAATTTTGAAATGCTCCATTTTATTATTTGTGACACATTTTTATTTTAAAATTTTCGTAAAATGTATTATACATACTATATATGATTGTAAAACTTATTTTATTTCATTATGCATAGTCATAATTTTCTTTTACATCTTTTATTTTACATATAAAAAATAATTTACAATTATTTTCAAATGAAGGATCATTTTGCCCTTAGGAGTGGAGAGGGTAAAATGATTCCGTGTGGACTCTTTTTCAATTTTTTTTTCATTACTTTGTTTGGGTTTAAAATATTATTAAAATATGTTTATAATGCAAAACATAATGTAAAATATTGTGGCAAAGGTCCAAAGTTTTACTTAACATTTATGTTATTTTATGCCCGTACATGTAAAATGTAGTAATGCCCGTACGTTTAAAATGTAGTAATAAAATGTAGTAATGCTGTTTAAAAGACTTTTATGAGGAGAATAGATTAAAGATTTTTTTTTTAAATTACAAAATTAACAATAACACTTTTTCTTTTTCAAAACTAGGGGCCAAGGCCCCCAGACTCGCTACGCTAGCTTTTAGTATGGGGGATTCGGCCCCTAATCAGACTTATTCGTAAAAAAGACATAATTTCAACAGACAAAACCCGAAGATTGGATCAGATAGAATGTTTCTGAGCTAAGCTACACATTGCTTCGTTCTTGCATCTTCATTGGTACATAAAAATTTAAACTTCACACTACAGTAGACCCCCTACCCCTCATAACACGGAGGATATTTTGTTATGGGAATCCGTGTTGTACGGGTCCTGAGCTATACTCCACCTGGAGTGCGGACTCCGCTTATAATCGCTGGAAAAATTATTTGCACTCCTCAGAAACACAATGATATTTAATGTTGCCATTCAAAAGTTATATTAATAAGGAGCTAAAGCGTAATAAAATCAGAACATATGTTTCAGCTGTATTTTAAATTATGTAAAACCTATTGGACACCTTGCGAATTTGCCACCCATGGCGATTTTTCATTATTTGGCGACTTGCGTACATGTAAAGTTAATAAAAGCAACGGAACAGACAGAATAGCCTGCCACCCATGGCGACTTTCATTATTTGGCGATTTACACATGCTCACAACCTATATTTACTGTTCATTTAAGGTTACCGGAAAACCGTTATCCATATTTTCATTTACATAATCGTTTGCAGATTGGTGTACTTAACACCACGAATTATACCATCTCGTCGCTCTAGCAAATATCCAAAGTGTACTATAACTGCTATAATGGCATAGTTAACGCCGCCAAATATTTCTACTGGTAGCCAATAATCCAGCTGGACGAGAACCGGCTTTAAAATAATCTGCATTTTAATTATTTTTCATTTTCAAGATAGTTATTCTGTTTTGGAAAAATGAATAATCGCTCATTCTAAACTCCTGTTGTCTAAGTGAACTTACTATTTGAAAATTGTCAACTTTGTGTAACACATTTTGAGTTACTTATTTCATATAGTTTTTATTTTGGCGTAAAATGGGCGTAATTCTAACTCATGTTTGTAAATTTTACGCGATTCTAGATACTTGGAAACGCTTTGTTGCAAAGAAATGAATGATTTTATGCCAAATCTGGCAACTGTTCGGTTTATTTTTTCAGTTTTTTAATAATATCTTCTAAAATAATTCGATTTTTGAAATTTAAATCAGCTTAGCAGGTTCCT
Source organism: Cheiracanthium punctorium (assembly GCA_038373885.1). Taxonomy (NCBI): domain Eukaryota; kingdom Metazoa; phylum Arthropoda; class Arachnida; order Araneae; family Cheiracanthiidae; genus Cheiracanthium; species Cheiracanthium punctorium. Next base: position 209,795 of record JAWZYV010012461.1, read on the forward strand.
CCGAATTTTTCGAATCTGTGGGCACCTTAGTCGAAACTCAAATCCCCACGGTTTAGGAGGAGATAAGCTGACAAGGTTTGACGGCGGCGGCGACAGCGGCCTTTACTTTTTTTAGAATAGAGAGATACTTTATTAAACTCAATAATGATTTTTAAAATTTGACCCCACCATGGCCGAGTGGATTAAACGCCAAACATGGTACATGGCTGATGTGTGAAAATCCATAATTCTTGGCTACCGCGTTGCTGTCGATATAGCTGTGGATTTGGGGAGGTTCTCTGCAGATGCAAGGTGAATACACGTTAGAACTGCTTAATGTGTCATCCATTCAATATACTTTCCTAGGTAGACTGCCTTCGTGTAGCTTTGCCTTAACATCACGAATAATAAAACCTCGTTTCAAAAATTAAAAGCAGGAACGTAAAGATACTTTGTTTCCTATAGACCAGATACGTTTAAATAAAACCAAATAAATTTTTGGGTTCTGTTTCCAGTAATTATATTTTTCAGCAGGCAGTACTTTGTCTTATGGAAGCTCTTAAACCTAACAACAGGAAATTTAACAAAAAGCACTCGAAAGAAAGTGGTATTTAAAAGATAAAATATTTAAAACTTTGTAAAATAACACATATAATATGTACTTATCAATAAGTACCTTTTATATGTGTAATTATTGTAATGACAAATTTCGCATGCATATAAGGTTTCTAACGTAGGTTTTCTATAAAATTTTTCGACAATGTAGTTCTACAAAGCAAAGTGAAGTTAATTGTTGTTTTAACTTGCTATAGTTGTTAGCTCTTGTGATGGAAAAATTAAATTACGTGTGAAAAAAATTAATATATATATATTTTTATTAAATTTGTTCCAATCGAACCAAGTTTAAGAATGTATATTAAGAAAACAAATTCACTTTCTCCCACTCGAAGAACGGGTACTCAGCTGGTATTATATAAAATCCTATTCAGTATCATAAACATGAGCAAATATTTATATGATCAATATAAAAATACAGCTCGTAATAAGTATCAAAACCGGGGTACTCAAAAATATTCCACTCCCCAGATACCTTTCAAGCACAGACAAATGCGACCATAAGAAAAACACACTCTTGAATAACCAGTAAAGAGAACTTTTTTATGATTTTACTGAATACATATCCCTTTTGTGGAAAAAGATCTATACCTCTCATGAAAAGGCAATAGGATGTGCTGTAGCCATTCACAAATATTTATTTTCGGTCCACGCTTTGGAAATTCGTATTATTTATCGAGAAAGGTATTTTTATTTTGTTCATCCCCCATTGAATGTATTTATTTGTGAATCTAAATGGTTGTGAAAGCCTCATTATTTGATGTTGAAATTTGACGTTTTTTTTAATGAATACTCTATTTCTTTCCCTCTACTCATAATTTAGGGAGGTGGGGTTATGTGCCATTTCGTTGGATATCTTTCTGAATCTATAACCCTTCTGTGAGAGATATCCATACGTCTTACGAAAAGGCAGTGCGATGTGCTGTATTCATATACATAAATATTTATTTTCCACTCTGCTTTTGAGATTATTTATTCGGGGATTTTTGTTTTTTTTTCTTGAATGAATTTACTTATGAAAAATTAATGTTTGTGGAAGCATATTTTTTTTCAGAACATGCATTCATGGTAAGACAGAGAGAGCAAAATAAAGTACTTATTATAGCATAATTATTTGATATTGAAAATTTAGTTTTCCTTTAATGATCGGTCTATTTTTTTTCTGACGATAGCTAGGTGATATTTTCTTGTGTGCTTTTTCTTAGTTTATCCATAGTGCAGATATAAGGATACAGAGCAGTTTGGCAACCCTAACTTGCGGCACTTGTCCTAGTAGCTGACTTGCGGCAATATCCCACACGTATAATTCTTGTGCATTAAACTTGTCTTCCTTTTCTATGAAGCGTTTGTTGCCAGTGCTCTCATTTCCGTTGTTATCGTTATATTTTAAAGAAGAATGGTACAGAGCTGTGTGGTGCAAGTCCGTCACGTTTTTCAATTAGTTCTGATTTTAATTTCCCGATTCTAAATTGAATACTCTTTGTCATTTTTAAAAATTCATTTTTCTGCCCGCTATGCTATTTTTATTCTGTTTTGTAAAATAATTTGGCTTTTGCCATTAAAGTGTCATTTTTTTTCTTTCCATAACGCCTATGTGGCGATTTTATGCATTATCCCTAGTATTTTGCCACTTGGCTTCAGAAAATTCTAGAGTGTCAGGCTCCCAATCCATCCCCTATTGGCGAGCCCACATTTAAATTTTATTACTATTCTGTTATCTCTAACTGCCAACTGCTTTTTTTCAAATCTAGTGATTTAAAGGGCAACCGCATTCTCTATTGCTCCTAGCGCTATCGCCAAGTTAGCTTTCCGTGATAAATGAATTATTAAATTTATTCTTTTATATAAATGTGAGCTTATTACACCCTGCATATAATTAAATTTCTTCTATAAATAATATTATGCGTCTTAAACAGATGAGCAGATTGGCAAGAACTTTGGCATTTGGACAGTGCTTTGTCACTTGCGTTGTGCGTGTGCTTGTTGCACTCAAGGAAGATTAAAAAAAATAGTTCCAAAAATTTCCACTAAGTGGCTCTTTTCGTGGGAATTCTGCTTAAGAAACGACTCAAATTAGTTAATAAATGTTCAAAAACTATTGAATAAATGTTGAAATTGTTTGATTATTTCGAATTAGTCATTTCCACTATTAAATTTGTCATTTTCCATGCAAAGTGTTACCTAGTGGTTATTTTATGAACTATATATATATATATATATACATATATATATATATTCAAAATTCCTTTAGCGCATCTCACTTAAAATCTGTATAACAAATTTGGTTACAACCCGTCCACCCGTTTTAGGTGTAGAATACTGTTTATATGCCAAGTTTAACTATAAGTATAAAGTTGCATTTTGTATTTGTAGCCACAATTAACTTTTAATGAACTATCCCTTTCAACCTAAATATAAACAGAGGAAAAACTGGTGCGTACGGGAAGAAAAACGCAACATATTTTTAAAAATTATTTAATAGTAAACAAATGACCTAGTCTATTCCTCCTCTGCCTTCAAACTTTCCACCCTAATAACCCAGATTATTTTTCTTACACGCCAGTTTTATTCATTTACCGTAAAGGGAGAAAAAACTCACGCTCTTTTAAAAAAAGTAAAATACTCATTTATCAGTGCCCAACTGCAGGACATAATGGTCTGCTTTGAGACTATAGGCGGCTGCCTCATTTATCAAATGGCTTTAGAGGAAGGACTGACTCATGAAGTTTTTTTTTTTTTTTCTTAAAACTGATTTTCGATACATAATAGGATTCCATACTCAAGTCGTCTACTTAGCCTGGATTAAACGGTTAATGGTACGATTTTAAAATAAATCGTGACTGATGGATTTTTTTCCGATAGCGACAACAACAACAACAATAATAAAAAAAAATTAGGTTTTTTTTTTACGCACCAATTCGCAAAGGATTTATCAAAATTGATTTGCAGTTACCTCTTGTTAATTGTATTTTCTGTTACATGTTTTATGCTAATGTTACTTAAGGGAGTTTCTCATAAATTATGTAACTTTTTTCCCGGTAAATTTTGACACCTCCCTCTCCCCATGCCACACTTCGTCACAAGGCTTGATTTGATTGTTTTGGGTAGTAGGAAAGGTCCACTGTTCATCAAATTAAAAAAAGGCTCAACCACCTGAAAAAGAAGGAAGCTTTTAACTACCTAAAACGATCGTTTTGAACGACTTAAAATAATCCAAAACAAACGTCATAAAAAATATATACTATAAACGGCTTTCCGACGCGAATTTTATTATGCTTAGGAGGACCGGTGGCTAGGAGGTTAAGGAATTACGCTACTCTACACTAATCGCGTAAGTGTACGGTAGTGGGTTCGATTCTCACTCAGTCCCCTGGTTGTTTAAATTTCCTTTGTCTGTTCTGGTAAACATGTCTCTGTCCACTTTATTCGATGAGAATTTTTAATCAGATTCTAAATATCATGAACACAATATACACTCATGTCCATAAATTAAGGATAATTCAGAATCACGCAGAAATTGATCTCTAAAATAAAAATTTCACCTGTGGAATGATCACACACATCTTGAAGAAGAATATGCAAATTACAGGAAACCACCAGATGGCGTGGATGGTACGTCACACTGACGAGAGTGTAAGAGAGGGGTATATAAGGAATGGTGGCAAAGAAGTAAAATTGTTCACAAGCGCTGTGAAAGCCTTTCAGTGCAAAAACCGCATAGTTATGGCACAAAGGAGGCATTTGGATGATGTTTTACGTGGCAGAATTATCGGACGACTCGAATGTGGACGTACCCAGCTGGAAGTATCCAAGGAACTTGGAATCGCCCAGAGTGTCATCTCCAGGCTTTGGCAACGATTCCAAGATGATGGTAATGTGAGTAGACGTTACAGCACAGGTCGCCCCCGAGTTACAACGCCGAATGAGGACCGCTATTTGGCAGTTACTGCCAAAAGAAACAGACGGAGTACAGCATCAGACCTGTCTCGTCAGCTCTCTTCAGCTACCGGTACGACAGTTTCAAGGCAGACCGTGTACAGACGCTTAGGGCACATTGGTCTATATGCTCGTAGGCCTGTCAGATGTGTTCCACTTACCACAACTCACTGTCGCCTGCGATTAACCTGGAGTAGAGAGCATGCATTGTGGACACCGCAACAGTGGTCTTGTGTGATGTTTTCCGACGAGTCCAGGTTTAGTTTGGAGTCTGATTCTCGCCGGACATTCATCTGGAGAGCGCCAGGTACCCGTTACCACCAAGAGAACACCATTACGGTGAAAGACACCGTTACGGTGGTGCAGGATGGCTCGTTTGGGGAGGAATTATTCTTGGTTCCAGAACTGACCTGCATTTTCAGAGTGTAACGATCACAGGCCACATCTATCGGGATGTCATTCTGGAACAACATGTACGTTTGTTTCGGGGCGCCATGGGTGCTGAATTTGTGTTTATGAATGACAACGCCCGTCCTCACCGTGCAAACATTGTAGACGAATGCCTTCAATCGGAGGATATCACCCGTATGCATTGGCCAGCATACTCACCGGACTTGAATCCAATAGAGCATGTGTGGGATATGCTTGGCCGACGAATTGCAGCCCGTCAACCCCCTCCCACCTGTCTACCGAAACTTCGGAGTGCATTGCTTGATGAGTGGTGTAATATTCCCCAAGATCAGATTGATCATTTGATACTCAGCATGCCTAGGCGATGTCAGGCCTGTATTGCATCGTCCGGGAGACATACTCCGTATTAACCATCCTACTAACCATGTTATACTGTTTTTTGTAAATAGGTTCTTTTTTGAAATTTGGTCAAGGGATTAAAACAATTTTTATTAATTATGTCAAACATATAGCATTTTTTTTGCTCTTTACTTTTTGTTTAATAAATAGACTTTACAAATAAGTCAAATTTGTTTTGCTTCTTTCTCTTTCTTTGCCTGAACTTCATTATCCTTAATTTATGGACATGAGTGTAAAATGTTCGAAATACATCATAATACATCATAAATGAATTATAAAATACTGCATAATGAATGGTAAAAATATTCGTCTCCATCGTTCTAAAGACGCAACGGCAAGGATTCCTCTTCTGCGTTCATCGTTACTTCCTGACTAGGACCACTGACTACTCCTGTTATGATCCATTGCGTTTTCAAAAGCATGCAGTGTTAGGCTACAGCGCGGCATTGAAAGACCCCACATGGGATTCTGTTAATCAATAATTTTTTATTCATTGACATTTTAAATTCAGTACTTTTGAAATCTTTTTTTTTAATTCCCAAATTTTCCCAGTTAATGTTCCTCCCTTCCGCTTTTAAAATAATCTTTAGATTTTTAAAGAATATTTTTAAATTCTGAACTATAGGCTGTGCATTAACTATAGACTGTTACATTGCGTAGCACATTAATCTGGAAAGAAGTCGTTCATTTCAGTCTATGGTTAAGAATTATAGACTTGTGTTAATTCTTGACTATAGACTGGATTGAATGCTTTCGCTCCAGATTAATGTGTTACTCAATTTGTAACCAATATACGATCTCGAAATTTTTCCAAAATTCAATTACTAACTTATGATTCTCGTAAGCAGATATTCCATACCATTCGAGAAAGCAACAGTAGGTGCAGGGGGATAAATCAGAGATTTAATGCCTTTGCAAGAATGAGATTGAACAGGTTAAACCAAACAAATCACTGACAAATTTATTTTCTGACATTAGAACCTAAGTCTACAACAATGGTGTTTGCTCAAATCAAATGAATGTAAATGACCGTCCACTCTTTCATCAGAGTGTATTCTTTTATAGTGTTCAGTAGTAGAGATGAGACGGGCTCAGCCCGAGCCCGAAAGCCCGAGCCCGAGCCCAACTCGGGCTCGGGCTCTGTAATTCACTATTGCGTTCGGGCTCGGGCGGGCTCGGGCGGGCTCGGGCTCGTGAAATATTTCTCCTTTGTTGAACATACTCCTTGAAACAGATTTTAAAAAGTGATTCATGGGATAAATAGACGTACTTATTTCAAAAAATAGCGGCACGGGGGACTAGAAGGTGTGTGAAGCTCCAAAAATTATTGTATCCTATTAATGAAGTAGTTAATTTTATTTGTCTTTAGCTGAAATTTCGGGCTCGGGCTCCAACTTTAATAATATTGCTCGGGCTCGGGCGGGCTCGGATTAAAAGTCTTCGGGCTCGGGCTTCAAAAAATGAGCCCGAACTCATCTCTATTCAGTAGTATATAAAAGCCTATGTTCTCGACAACTCTTTAAATTGCGGCTTTTGGAAGGTTTTTAATGAGATTGGTTTTTTGTTTTTTTTTCTGTGTAGAACCGTGTGTTTTCTTGTAACCGTCCGTTTTTTTTCTGTGTAGAAAGCTTAGAAACAAGGTGCCTCCACTTTATAGACGTTAGAAGTTTTGAAATCGTCGCTGCATTCTATTTATTCCAGTGGTTTGTTTTTATTGTTATTGTGAACACGTATATCAGATTTGTGTGTTTGGCTCGAAGCCTGCTTATAAATCGTCGACAGTAGGGCAATCACAAGGGGGGATGCCCTACGTGGGGTCTTTCTAAGGGGTCTGTAAAGAAGGTAAATGCTTGGGGTATTTTAAACTATTGAATTGCGTTGTGATACATGATAATCCAGGTTCGATATACACTTAGTTGCAATATAAAAAAGAGACGTTAAATACTTGAAACTATTTTATTAAACATATACTATTGAAACATTATTATAACGGGCGGTGGTGGCTCAGCGAAAATAAAATGACGTCCTATATGGACAGTGAAATTAAGGTGGAATCTTAAAAATTACGCCAGCACAGAATTACACATTGGCGAGAACAATAACTTGGCCGAGATTAATAACGCCAATTCCAGAGCAACCCTACAAGTTAATCCAATAAAATTAAAAATGACGTAATCGCGAGCGAATCAGTTTAAAGACGTCGGAATGGCAACAAATACTAACTTACGCCAGCAGGATGCCAAGAGGGCAAGCAGAAAATACGTTGATTTTGCAAACGGACGCAATATAATCTATTTTTAGCACAACGACGCTAGAATGAAGAGACAAAAAGAAAAAGAATAGCGCATACGGGAAAAGCGAAAATACAGATTTAAAGCCGAAATGGCAGAAAAATGAAAACAAAAGTGATTTAGAATTCTTGAATTTGGATAGATTACATTAAAGAAAGTCAAAGTAAATGATTATTAAATTAGATATGTGATCTTCATCACAGGGTCCTAGCCCGTATTTACGCTAAGTTTCTTAGAAAACCACGGAAAACTCCGAACGGTTAGGTGGACGAACGCGATGGGAACCGAACCCGAGACCTTCACATTTTGCCCGTTTACCATATCCAGTGACCTAACCACTGTGCCATGGTGATGCTTCTAGTGGTTTGGATACCTGCCTCTCGTCCAGGAAACCCGGGTCGATTCCTGGCGGTGGAAGAAGTATTCCACGGTGTAATAATTACAAGAAACTTCTCTCATTTTTGAGTACAAATAAAACTTGCATTTATTTTTAAACTAAAAAGCAAAAAATAAACACCAAGCAAAACTACAATTTTTATAATTAGAAGCTTTTAACTGTGGAGCCCTAAAAGGCATAAAATAAAAATTCATTCTTGCAAAGATATGCTATAAATCAATGAAAGCTGCAAAATTAAGAAAATTTTTGAGAAAAATACAGATACTATTTTACTTTTGCGAGAGCTGAAAAATTTTAAATATTCTACACAATTAAAAACTTTCATCTCTTGCAAGAGTAAAAAATCTATATTTTTTTCAAAAGTTTTCTTAGTTTTGAAACTTTGATTCATTTATAGCATATCTTTGGAAGAAAAAAATTTTATTTTATGCCTTTCAAGGCTCCATAATAAAAAACTTCTAATTTAAAATTTTCTATTTTTGCTTAATTTTTATTATTGAACTGCTTATTTATGGCAGTTAAAGTTCAGACTGAAGCACAGGAAAAACTAATAAGTAATTTTCAGATTATTTGGACAGTATTAAAAAACATCAGCTTTACTGCACGTTCCCGAAACAAAGATAATTCTGAGCATAACTAAAATTTTACTGCCTATAACCTTAAAAAAGTGAAACACATTTTCGAATTAATTCAGTCTTAAGAAAAAAATTATTGCATCCACCTTTCCTCTAATCGTTTAAAGCTTTCATCCTAAATTCTTAAATTATTTTCCCAAAAGAATTTCGCATTTATTTATCGTAAGAAAAATCGTCTTTTTTAAAAAATTTAAATCTTTATTTATCAATGCCGGGGCATAAGCGTCTGCATCCCAGACTAGAAACGACGGCTGCATCATTTTTCATTTGGAGTCTGAAGTCGAATGAAGCTTTTTTTTTTCCCGGTTATTTTTTAAAGTCTGCTCTGTCTAACACAGACGGGAATTTGATGTACGAATCGCCCACCAGATGAACCTGGGTTTAACGTTTAATGGAAGGATTTAAAATAAACCGTCACAAGGCACGGTTTTATTTTTCTTTTCCTTCTAACGACGAAAAATTAATTTGAACAAATTTTTCCACCATCTCTAAAAAAAAAAAAAAAAAGTTAAACTTCGCATTTAGGGTTTTCCGATTTGTCTGCATGTCGTTCAATCTATTGTTCTTGTTGTTTTGCCTAGAGTCAATCAGGGCTAAAAGCATATAAAACAGTCCTGACGGCGTCCATAATCTTCTAAAAATATGACCTGGTGTACTCTATGGTACTAAACCAATATCGAAGAAATAATATAAATAAAAACTTTGTGAAAAAACACACATAAAATGTTACTTATAAGACGTTACGATCGTTTCGACCAAAAAACAAAGTATTGTATTTTTATGTTATTTTTGTTTCATGTTCTTTTGTTTTTCTTTTTTGTGTATGTTTGTGTGTTCTTTTTTGCATTTTATTATTCTTCTTCTTATTTATTTTTGTATTTTTGCTTGTCCTTATTTTCTTTTATTTTTATTCCTCCCTCCTTTTTTCCCCTCTCCGTAGTTTTGTTCGCCTTTTCTTCTTTCCTTGTAGCAACAGCTTGTTTGTTTATCTTTTTCAGTTCCCTCTGTTCAGTGAGACGAAGGGCTTTGTCTGATGAAGACCGAAAGAATTTTTTGGTCGGAACGATCGTAACGTCTTATGAGTAACATTTTATGTGTGTTTTTTCACAAAGTTTTTATTTATTTTATCATTTGACGCCAGTATTTTGAGTACTCTTTACAATATTGAAGAGTTTCTGAAGAATAGTTTAGAACAGCTTAAGATGTGTGAACTTGATAAACTTACATACCGGAACAGTGTGAGAGCAGTTCTTCTACAGTACTGACCATTGATACTGAAATATTAGTCCTAGGCCTCAGCTGACCTCACTTTTGGGGACTTATTTTTGGAGCCAAATTTGGCGATATTTCTGCAAAAGTCGCAAAGCTTGGTGATATTTCGGACATTTGGTGCGATTTTCTAATGGAGCCTATAAAGTTCGTTATCCTGCATTAATATAGGGTAATAGCCCAGTGATAGAACTGTATTAATATGACGTACTCAAAACGCGATCGTTGTAAAAGGCAGAGAGGCCGAGGAATTAGAGTCAGTTGTCATCCAGCTCTCGTTGAGTGAGTTTGCTACATTACGCTGTGAATTATGTTACTGAAGTCAATATTTTGCTTGCTTTTAAAAGCTGGTTTTTAAGTGCTGAGTCTAAATTCTTCATCACTGAGTCTTCAGGGACAGTTAACGATTTCCCTCGTAAGTTTCCACTGAATTTTTTTCCTGTAGAAGTGCTTTATTTTGTGTGAGAAATACAGCATTTGTGAAAGATTCTGTACTAAGCGGACAGCTATACGCACGTTACTGGCCGATAGTGCATGTGAATTTTGTGTTGTGTTGTAGGATTAAGGACAATTATTTACACTTGGGATCTAAACTTATGGGTGGGATGCCCTCCGTGGGGGTCTTCCTTAGGGGTCCTAACCCGTATTAACGTAAAGCTAACGTAATTGTACAGCTGATTGTTCGTCGAAGTTCTAGAAGCAATAAAGTTCTTGTTTCATCCTGACCAGTGGACTTTTTACTAGAACTTTGCACACATGCTGGACTTTAGAACGACGAACCCAAGAAATAAGAAGAGTTTGCCATCTAAAAAATGACACCATGCTTTGGGCTAATGGTCACTGGTTTTTGTGCTTACGGATACGCAATTATAATAAGCATAATATTATCTTTTCCAGAAGTTTAATTTTGCAGATCAGAAAGTAAGTTTTCGGAGTTACATTTCAGAACAACAAAAGAACATGCGGTCTTTGGAATAGAAATGCACTAATAGGCAATGAATAACGAACATGAAGAATATCGTATAGCAGATATATATCTCGATTTACTCTCACAAACAAGTAACAAAAAGGTAAGTTTTGTATGACAGTTCAAAGTGTGTGTCCACTTTTCTGACAAACAAAGTAATTATTTAAAAAAATGTGGTACTTACGTATTACCCCGGCAGTTCGTCAAGACGAGCTATTTTTTGTCAAGATAAATGCCGGACACATGAAATTATTGATAGTTCCGAATACGATTGACAGCAGTTTGCAGCATATTTTAAGAAAAAAAAAATTGGCGTTAATGACCGCCGGGATAATACGTAAGTACCAAAAATATTAATCGTACACACTCCATTTACACGGTTAATAGAAGTAGGTAACATTTCACCACAAAATAGCGAGGTGCTGAATTAGCTGCAACCTCGCTATGGAGAAACGTTGAACCATAATATGGTGTTTAAACTGATCAGTGAAGCCAAACCATGGTGAAACGTTTCTCCATAGAAAGGATGCAGCTAATTTAGTTCCATTGTATGGCGAAACGTTGAGCTAGTTTTGTTAACGGTGCACTGTAGTGTTCAGGATGATATCTATATTAAACAGATACACATATCTTAAAAATGGATGCCTATTTACGGCGTTTACAAGACTGACAGATAGACAGACCGAAACCCTAAACACATTTAAACTTTCTTGGAAAGTGCTAAAAAGTGTATATTAATTTGTCTCTGGATTATCGATGCTGTATTAATTTCCGTCATAAATGATCTTTAACTCCAAATCACTATCAACTTCATAAGAAATACAAAGGAACATAGGCGACGGTGGCATTGCAAACAATTACTTCATGCTACATCATTTCGCGACACTAAGCTCATTAATTTAAACCGCTCAATTGCATTAGTCCTGGGAGGAATAAGCGTCTTTCATTCGATTGTCCCAGCAAGTGAAAGAAGACGCAGCTAATAACGTCTTTTAGCAGCTGATAACGGCTTCTTAGTAAAGGCGGAGACCGATTTATTTCTCCCAGGCTCCATTACGTTCAAGAAACTGGAGGAATTTCCGCCTGCCTTAGGGAACATCGGTATTTAATTTGCTTCTGAGGCGGTAATTGCAGCTGAATTCTATTTTCAATTCGCCCCGGGGCAGCGCAAGTAAATGAATATACCCAGTTAATTCAATTTTACACTTCCTTTTAGCTTCATAGCCGTTAAAAAAAAATCGGATGTGACTTAATATTCTTAAATATTGATACATGTAATGTACTTTAAGACGGAACACTTTAATTTTTTGGGCGTCATACAAGAAAATGTATTAATTAATGTGTATTATAAAACTTTTCTAATTTTTTTCTCAGCATTTATTAAAAAAACTACTATGCACACCGTTTATAGTATTGGGTTCGAGATTATATCTGTGGCCTTAATATATATTAATTGTAAAAACTGATGATTATTTAAAGCGTTTTCGACACGGGCACACACACAGAGAGACAAACTAAAAGATGCTTAAATTTTCGAAAATTACCTTTCTTTAAAACTTCATAGGTGTTAAGGAAAATTGTGCGAGTGTAATTAGCTTTTTTCATGCTGGTGGCCTTTATAAAATTTTTGGAAAGAGTTTATATATTTTATTATTTTTATTGTTTACTTCATTACTTTTCTACTCTTTTACTTATTTTATTACTTTTACTGCTTGCTTCTACACTAGCAAGTTACTGTATTAATTTTCTGTCGTAAATGGTCTTGAATTCGTTCCAAATGACTAAAAAACCACGAAGGAAGAAAAGCGATGACGCCATTATAAAAAAATCGGGAGTGACTCCACTCGACTTTCCGAAAACTTACGATTAAGATCATAACCAAGCGAATAATTCAGCAAAAATTCTCAGATTTTTCAATTTGAGCTCAATCGAATGTACCGTTTAAACGCTAGTGCACTTTCAAGAATTTCCCCCCATACGCCATAATGTAAAAGAAATCTTTGTCGTAGCCCTGTAGAAAAACTATAAGTCCTATACACACCAAAATCAATACCGGTCTTGCGACGGTGGTTTATAACATATATACTCAATTTGAGTTCAATCGAATACCCCGTTTAGGAGCTATCGTGTTCAAACACATATACACAATCACACACACACACACACAAACACACACACGCACATACACACATCTCGTAAAAAAGGCATAAAGGAATTGAGAAGACCTCAAAACGTGTCAATACACCAAAATCTCGAAGTCGAATTTTTTCATGATTACAATACTTTCCTTACATGGTACATGTTTGTTGTTGTTGTTGTTGCTAATGCCCCCTGGCAACCGCGTTGCGGTGACAGATCCCCCTATATAGGCAGGCGATGGGCCGAAGGAGCGGCTTCCATTTCAATGAGCTCCAGTAGGAGGAAGTCCGTCTTAGCTGGGGGTCCCGTAATTTTGAACCAATTCCAGAGGAGGGCCCAACCCCCTGGAATCGGCACCCCCAGAGGTATCGTTTAACAACTTGGAGGACTTTGGAGCCAGGACGGACTTTACGTGCACCAGCTCCCATTAGCGTACACGGTTCCACAGCGGACGGGCCGAGAGGGGGAAGTCCCTCCCAAGCACTGGCCAAGCCAGATGCTGCTTCACTTGCCGTGTTCTTATGGGAACGGAGTTTAGCGCCCAGTCCACTGCGGGACTGGTACATGTTTGGAAAGTAATATTACTTCATGCAACAGCATTTTGAGACACTAAGTTCATTCATTTAAACGCTCCATTGCATTAGTCCTGAAATTAGCGTCTTCATTCGATTGTCTCAACAAGCATAAGGAGAAAGAGGACGCGACTAATAACGTCTTTACCTGATCATGATATTTTCTTAATAAAAGCGAGACCGATTTATTTCTGCAAGGCTGCATTACGTTCAAGAAACTGGGAGAATTTTTGCCTGCTTTAAGGAATATTGGTATTTCATTTAGTTCCGAGGAAGTAATGGCAGCGAAATGCTATTTTAAAAGCTGTTAAAGAGAATGGGTTATGACTTCCTATCCTTGTGTATTGATCCATGTCACGTACTTTTAGACGATATACCTTATTTCTTACTATGGCACGCGCAAGAAAATACCGGCTGAGCCAAAAGTTCGTTACAACTTTAAAAATTCATAAAAAAAGGAAGAAATGAAGATAAAGACGTGCGGGTTGTACGTAAAGGCTTAACAGGAAGTCTAATTTTTTTTTTAGAAAGAACAAAAATTTTAGTTAAAAAAGTCACCGGTAGAGGGCGCTTTCGACCCGAAACACAATGAGTAAGAACACAGTACGCTTCATTCATTTATTTTGGCAATAACAAATGTTCAACATGACCTCCAGAACATTCTACGACACAAGTAAGGCGACTCACGACCCCGGTTACAGCTGAATGTAACAGGAATGAATTGCAGAAACCTCTCCACAGGTAGAATGTTTCAGTCCGGCCAATGCTGAATTGTTAAATGAATGAACGGCAATGATGAATGAGCCGCCTTACTTGTGTCGTAGAATGTTTTGGAGGTCATGCTGAACATTTGTTATTGCCAAAATAAATGAATGAAGCGTACTGTTGTCCTACTCATTGTGTTTTGGGTCGTAAGCGCCCTCTACCGCTGACTTTTTAAACTAAATTTTATGTTTTTTCCTAAAAAAAATCCGACTTCCTGTTAAGCCTTTGCGTACAAACCGCACGTCTTTATCTTCATTTCTTCCTTTTTTTATGAATTTTTAAATTTTGTAGCAAACTTTTGGCGCACCCGGTGTATTATTAGGTATATAAACATTTTTATGGCCCTCTCAGTATTTATTTATTTTTTAAACCTATTAACTGTGTACGCACCATTTATTATTGGGTTCACGATAATGTTTGTAACAGTAACATAGATTAGTAATGCTGGTAGTCTTTATGAAATTGTTGGAAAGCATTAAAAATTCATTATATTACTAGCCGCCTCCGGCGACTAGTTGGTTGGCCATCTTAATAAATCTTGTTTTTCTCACCGGCTTCCTTGACACTGAAATATCTCAGATTCTGAATGGAATTTAAAATTAAGATGGTTACAAACAGGAGCGGCCCTAGGATAAGTGGCGCCCCCTGCTAACATAAAAAGACGCCCCCTTTCATGTTCTACTTAGTTTTTGAGTTCGACATGACGCCCCTTCGAAGCCGGCTCCCCGATGCAATGCTTACCTTGCTTACCGCGTCGTGCACCCGTGGTGGAAATAATAAGATAGTTTAATGATAAAAACCTACAAAAAGGTACACATTATTTTCGTCCTATTTTAATTCTGAAGAGTTTCTAGATATACCGCCCGTTATCAAAAAAAAAAAAAAAAAAAAAAGGAAAGGAAAGGAAAAAAAAAGTAAGAAAATCTGAAACACTTTCAGATTTTAAATACTCACTAAAGTGCTATATATTAAAAGCGTATCATAATCCACGAGTCTTCCCCATTTTCTTTCCATATTCCATTAAGTTGGAAAGTGTATCATTATTCACGAGGGTGATTAATTAAAATTGCTGTTTCTAACATCCTTTTTCTGGATGTAATACATTAGAAATAGTAGGGGAAAAAGACGCGCAGAAAAAATGCATAATTCGAACTGAATGAAAGTTTCAAAAACTTATTTTTCTTTTGTTTAATTGTATAACGTGCATCTCGGATGTATGTGCTTGGTCCGAACCCGCTTATAAATCCACGCCAGAAGGAAAAACTTACTCAGGTGATTTTATTTATTAGAAATTGCGTATTCTATAAGTTTGCGCCATCTATAGGTGACTTTGTAAAAAAAAGCTCAGTTGTATTCTATTTTTTGGATAAAATATAGTTTTTTGTACATCATAGTAACAGTGTTTTTTTTTTCGAGCGATAAAATGCGGCCTGTTTGTTAATCCAAAACTTGTAACTGTCTTTATTCCAAATTTCATACGAATCCGTCAAACCGTTTCAGCGTGAAAGAGTAACAAACATATTTACAGACATTGACATTCATAAAATTAGTAGGATGTTACTTGTTCTTTCACAAACATATTTACAAACATTGACATTCATAATATTAGTAGGATGTCACTTGTTTCTGCATTTCAATATTTTATTCATTTCCCGTAATAAACGGTCTTAAACGCATTTCAAATCACTTCTATACTCGGGGCACAGCTAACCTGATAATGGAGGGAATGCTGCAGACCGTGTGATTCCGCCGCTTTCAAATAGTTCTTTGCGTTTGCCCTGCTTTAAACAGAACTAAGATATTTATCAACTATTAAGTGCTAAAATAAAGTGTATGTTATAAAATAATTGCATATTTATCTTATTTGAATTCAATAATTAAAAGGATTACGAAATTAAGTCAGAAATTAGATGTAACGCCTTCGCAGACGCTTGACCAATGATAGACCTCTTTCCTGTTGGCGGGAATCAGAAATGCAGATTCGTCTTGCGATTGGGTTGCTTTGTGATATTGACAGTCAAATAATTGGAAAGAGAAACGTGTGTCGGAGTGATACATTCGGAAAGTAGTGAAAAGGCTCCTCTAGCCTTCTCCTCTGTTATCAGGTAAGGTTTGCCCCGAGTATAGCTTGTTTAAGAAATACAAAGAAAGAAAGGTGATGGCGGCATTACAAAAATTGCTTCATGCAACAACATTTCGCGACACTAAGTTCATTAATTTAAACGGCTCCATTGCATTAGTCCCGGTGCGAGCGTCTTCATTCGACTGTTTCATCAAGCAAAAGGGTAAAGAGGGCGCTGCTCATAACGTCTTTAGCTGCTCATAATGGCTTCTTAGTAAAGGCAACGGCCGATTTAATTCGAAAAGGCTCCATTACGTACAAGGAACTGGAGGAATTTCCACCTTTTATGTGTTGACGTCCTCCCTTAAGAAACATTGGTATTTAATTTGCCTCTGAGGCGGTAATTGGAGCGGAATGCTAATTCAATTTTACACTTCCTTCTAGCTTCATAGCTGTTAAGGAAAATCGGATATGACTTGATATTCTTAAGTATTGATACATGTTACGTACTTTAAGAAGGAATACCTTAATCTTTAGTGCGTCCCAGAAGAAAATGCATTGGTTAATGTATATTATACACTTTTCTAAAGCCCTCAGCATTTATTACAAAAAATACTAATTGTGTCCACACCATTTATTATAGAGTTTTCGATGATATCTGCGGCCGCAATACAGGGTGGTCATAATTAAACTGCAAGTGTTAAAAGTATGCTGGAGAGAAAACTACCGGGTATATATTCCAGTGAAATTTGGTATCTACACATTTCAGAACAGGCAAAAAAATTGCCATTTTCACCCTATAGATGGCGCTGTATTTATGCACGGTATTTATGCAGGACGGAGCACCCCCTCACATCGCTAAAGCTCTTAAAAAGTTGCTACATGATACCTCTGGTGCGGACAGAGTCATAAGCAGAGGTTTCGACAACGCTCGGCCCCCACGTTCACCGGCACTTAACCTTGCGATTTTTATCTGTGTAGACGTCTGAAACGTATGGCTTATAGAGAACGACATGCTTCTGTTGCTGAATTTCAATCTAGCAGAACGAGACACGTGGGGTGTGTTACACCAGATATTTTAAATGCGACGGTGGACCATGCTGTTTTACATTTTCAGCATGTGGTTGCATCTGGTGGTTCACATATGGAGCAAGCACATCATGTGATACTTTCTTTGAATAAATTATGGTTTAATTGTTTTCCAAAGCGTCTTTACGGATTGTTTAATTTGTGATCTTAATTGACGTTAATTTTTGATTGCAAGATACTGTAAAAATTTAATTACTAAAACGAATTGTATGGAATTTTGATAAACAGTAAATAATGTTTTATAGTGTTTATATGCGTCTTAGAATGTCACTATGCTCTGTCTATCGTCTGGAAGTTCTATATGCCACCGGTGAGAGTTGAAATACGGCAAAGCAAAATCTATAAGGTGAAATGGTGATTTTTTTTTTTCATATTTGAATTGCGCATGTTCTGAAACGTGTAGATACAAAATTTCAGTGGAATATTCCCGGTAGTTTTCTCTCCAGCAACCCTTGAACACTTGCAATTTCATTATGGCGACCCTGTACATATTTATTGCAAAAATTTATGATTATTTAAAACGCTTTCGTCCCGGGCACACAGATAGAAAGACAGACAAACCAAAAACCCAAAAGATGTTTATAAATTTTCGAAAATTACCATTTTTTTTATCTTCATAGGTGTTAAGAAAAACTGATTGAGAGTAATTAGCTTTTTTAATGCTGGTGGCCTTTTTGAAATTGTTGGAAAGTCTTATAAAGTTTACATATTTTATTACTATTATTGCTTCCTTCATTACTTTTTTACTTACTTGTTCCTACATTATCGATACTATTTTCCGTCATAAATGGTCTTGAACTCGTTCCAAATCACTACTGATTTGTTTAAAAAACAGAAAGAAAGAAAGGCGATGGTGACATTGCGAAAAATTACTTCATGCAACAGCATTTCGAGACACTAAGTTCGTTAATTTAAACGGCTCCATTGCGTTAGTCCTGGCGCGAGCGTCTTCATTCGATTGTCTCAGAAGGTTTAACTATTTGAGGCGCAACCCTTTACCAATGCTGAAAAAAGGGCAGCCGTTGCCATCGCTCGACTTAACTACCAGCAAGATGACGGACGATCGAAATGTTCATCGCGTGCCACAGATCTAGAGACCCTTTTTTGACGACAAAAAGCTGTGTGGCACAGCCAGCTGTCGTCAAAAAAGGGTCTCTAGATCTGTGGCACGCGATGAACGTTTCGATCGTCCGTCATCTTGCTGGTAGTTAAGTCGAGCGATGGCAACGGCTGCCCTTTTTTCAGCATTGGCCAATCTATCCAGCTGTTCTCGCATTCTTCCATTTTTCAGCAGATGTCAGTGCTATTAAAAATAATCGTCGAAATTTTTTTACGGGAAATGACGTGTTAAAAAGTAAAGGATTCTCGTGGAGCTATGTCACCCTCAACTATTTGTATAGAAATCAAATCTATTCTTCGTGACTGGCAACAGTCAGAACGTCAGAGTTTGGTGTTCCCAGACCGGGAACACTGCGCGTTAAAGGGTTAAGGGAAAGAGGACGCGGTCTAAGAGTGTCTTTTACCTGCTCCTAATGGCTTCTTAGTAAAGGCCGATTTATTTCGCCGAGGCTCCATTATTTTCAAAGACCTGGAGAAATTTCCTATTATGTGTTGATGCCCTTCCTTAGGAACATTGGTATTTAATCTGCTTGTGAGGAGATAATTGCAGCGGAATGTTATTATCAATTTGCCCCAGGGCAGCATAAGTAAGTTAACACGCCAGTTAATCCAAATTTACACTTCATTTTAGCTTCAAAGCTGATAAGAGTATCAATTATGGCGATATTTTTACTCATTGGTGTACTGTGCCCCACAAGAAAATTCATTAATTAAAGTACATAGATACGTTTTTTTAATGACTATGTCATTTTATCTCTCACCCCCTTTGTTGGAAATTGTCCGAAAAATGTGTCCCAAAAATGCGACTTAAAAGTATACGACATATTTTTACATATATTTAAATACTATTAGTTCACAACAGCTTTAATCTATTGTTACAATATTTCGCAAGCTGTAGAGTATGCATCACATGTATTTTTCTATAAGTAGGTTGCAACCCTAAAAATTTCAACATAGGGTTACCAGGCGAAATACACGAAAGATGAGAGATAAAATGATATTGTCAATAAATATCGTTTTAATATGGCAATAATGAAACTAAAAAATTGGGGGGTTCAGGGGGTCTCCCCCTGACGAGGCTCGAACCGCCTCGTTATCTTTCTGACTCAGTATATATTTATAACAATTAATATAAATTTTTTTTTAAAGTCAATTCCTACTTAGGTCAACAAAGAGAAAAATTCTTTTCTTTTTATCGAATTCAATTAATGAATTATTAATTAATTAATGCAGAGCAGTTTGTGAAGAAAGGGTCGATACCATTAATCCAGTTTTTTATGTTTAGTTTATAGATTTCATTCATTTAATCCCGTGTAACAGACCTAAAATTAATTAATTAAATTTAATTAATGAATTAATATTTGAAAAAACTATTAATATCAACTGTCATCCACTACAAGTTTTAAAAATGTATTTGAACTTGACTGGATGAATAAAAAGTATTTTATTAACGATTGAAAATTTGAATAATATATAATATATATATATATGGAGAGCGTTAACTAATAGTAGGAATTGAAAAAAAAATATCAACTGTATGCACACCATTTATTATTAGGTCAGAATATTTGTGCAATTAAAGATTAATTGTAAAAATCGATGATAATTTAAAGCGTTTTGGACACGGACATACAGACAGGCAGACAAACACAAAACCACAAGATAATTTTTCAAAAATTACTTTCTTTTAACTTAACATGTATTAAGAAAATTGATTGGGACTTATTAGCTTTTTTAATGCTGGTGGACTTTTTGGAATTATTGAAAAGTGTTAAAAAGTCTATATTTTATTACTCCCTTTTTTACGTTCATTTACTTCATTTTATATACTTTTACTTATTTTATTTTTACTTTACTTAATTCTACATCATCAATACTTATTCATTTCCTTTCGTAAATGATCACTATTAACGTTTAAGAAATACAAATTAAAAAAGTCGATGGCTTCATTACGAAAAATTACTTCATGCAACAGCATTTCGAGACACTAAGTTCATTAATTTAAACGGCTCCGTTGCATTAGTCCTGGTGCGAGCGTCTTCATTCGATTGTCCCAGCAGGCGTATAGGGAGAGAGGGCGCAGGCTAATAGCTTCTTTTACCTGCTCGTAATGGCTCCTTAGTAAAGGCAGCGGCCTATTTATTTCGCCCAGGCTCCATTTTACGTTCAAGAAACTGGAGGAATTTCCTCATTTATGTGTTGACGCCTTCCTTAAAGAACACCGGTATTTAATTTGCTTCTAAAGGAGGTAATTGCAGCGTAATGCTATTTTCAATCCGTCGCGGGGGTTGCTTAAGTATCCGAATATCACTTAATTCAATTTTACACTTCATTTTACCTTCATTGGCTGTTAAAGAGGATCGGTTATGACTAATTAGCTTCTGTACGCTGACTAATTAGCTTCTGTATGAAGCGCGTAAGAAGACTTTTATATTTTTGAATTAGTTCGGAGTTTAGGATTTCGATTCTCGTCTATATGTGCTTGTTCGTCGTCGTTCTCATCACGGCAACTGTTACCCTTCTGTAACCAATCTACTTCTGTAGGTTACAACGAGAAAACGAGATTTTAATCCTTTTTTACTTGCTATTATTATCGAAATTACTCGTAAAAATGTGTGTCAATTGAGTCAGATTTTAAAGTCACAGAAAAAGATATCTTCAACGTCACTTTAGATCCACAAGAATCATCAACCATATTGTGACTTGACAGCGACGATACTTGGAGATTACTTGAATTTCTAGAAATACTTGCCGCGAAAATTTCGCCTAAATATCACCCTGGCTTAATTAAAGCTCATTTTGGCGCTTTTCAAAGGAATATATTCTATGTGCATATCGCCGCGAAAGCTGTACGAGTACAGTTTGGACACAAGAATGGCGATTTGCACCAGCCCGTATATATGGCAGCCTAAACTTAAACGCTAATTTCGTAGTAATGGACCCGTATTCACGATAATTAGAGCACGAACAGATACTGGGTGTTTCACGAAGTACTTCTAACTTTAAAAATAAATAACTCACAAACAGTCATTTGAAATCTTTATGAAACCAGTAATATGTTACTTAAAAAACTGTAAGCCTTTGATATAGAAGCCACAAAAATTAGTTACAAATTTCGCCAATTGATGGCGCTGTCAGCAGTTCTTCAAAAAACAGCTCCGAGTATAATCATTTGTCAAAAATTCGGCGTATCAGACACAAAGTGTGACTTTGGGAGTATGAAAGCCCTCATTTGTCGCCCGTGCGGCCGCTCCCTTCCCCAAAACTTACTGTTAAGGCTGCAATCTCTTTCAAAGGCGACATTAGATCCCTTTTCTTGCGAGAAACGGTGACATCTGAGCAGGATATTGCGCTTTTTAAATAATTTGTAGCCATTCAACGAGTGTCGGATGATGGACCAGGCATTGCATGGTTTATGCAAGATGGGGATCGTCCTCACCTTACTCAAAACTTTTTGACTTTCTGGACGAATACTTCGATGATAGTTATTGCGTGGAACTACTAAGGGAAAAGGCATGAATGAGCCTCTCCCTTAGCATTCCTCTTACCTTACACAACGCGACTATTTTCTGTGAGGGATACTGAAGGACATTGTTTACTGTAAAAATCCTTCAACACTCGATGAGCTGGAGGAGGCTGACGCTTTCCAGTAACACTTAACAGAGAATTACTGAAAACTTTATTCTTCCTTTGTGAGAAATGTGTAGTGTGAAAGGTGTGCATATTGAATCGGTTTTGATCTGATTGGTTTCAGCATATGATCTCTCTTTCTGGTATCTTTTTTGCCGTTTATAACGCCATCTATCGCTACAATTTTTAACTAAAATTTTGTGGCTTCTGTATTAATCTTAAAGACAGCATTGAGATGCAGGCATATTTTAAATTAGTTTTTTGCATGTTTTGCCTTTAATGCGTTAGTTAAAATATATTAATCATTTAAATCGCAAAAAAAATAACACAATTTTCACTGTTTCCAATCGAGAGCAAGAGTGATTTCTGATTATAAATTACAGAGGTTTCAAAAACTGAATAAACTGATGGGTAGTTTAAATAACTGAAATATTAAGAATTAAGAAAAAGATTTATTTTTAAATTTAACTAAAGATATGAATTAAGATTGAAGGGGGGAGGGTGTATAAAAATAGCTCTGTAAAAATGTGTGCAAATGCTTACTTTCATGATTTTTTGTTTAGTTTCTTCTCGTGATAGAAATGAAACTTCTGTTTCAAAAAATCAAGTCATCTTTTAACATTATCAGCTAATTTTTTGAAGTCAATATTGATAAAATTTCATTTTTGAATAAATTTTTAATTCGATGGAATTCAATTGGGTACATTGGCCTGTAGAAAGTTGAACTCATATGTTTTTCTTTTCAAAAACATACCACTTGTTTCATATTTCTATCAACCACCGTCTTCGAGTTATTTATTTTCAAAGTTAAGGGTCCTTCATGAAACACCCTATAGATAAACGGAAAGCATAAACACTTTTAATCCTTTGAGGCGCAACCCTTTCCTAATGCTGAAAAAAGGGCAGCCGTTGCCATCGCTCGACTTAACTACCAGCAAGATGGCGGACGATCGAAACGTTTATCGCGTGCCACAGACCTAGAGAACCCTTTTTGAGGACAGCTGGCTGTGACGCACAGCCAGCTGCTTCAAAAAAAGGGTCTCTAGATCTGTGGCACGCGATGAACGTTTCAATCGTCCGTCATCTTGCTGGTATTTAAGTCTAGCAATGGCAACGGCTGCCCTTTTCAGCATTGGGCAATCTATCCAGCTGTTCTCGCATTCTTCCATTTTTCAGCAGATGTCAGTGCTGTTAAAAATAATCGTGACGATTTTTTTTACCGGAAATGACGTGCCAAAAAGTAAAGGAGTCTCGTGGTGCCATGTCACCCGCAACTATTTTTATAGAAATGAAATCTATTCTTCGTGACTGGCAACAGTCAAAACGTCAGAGTTTGGTGTTCCCAGAGCGGGAACACTGCACGTTAAAAGGTTAAACTTTCTTTCAAAAGTAAAAAAAAAAAATGTCGAATCAGGCGAGGCGTTGAAGAAAGTTTCCAACCCTTTTAGGTTGTCAACCAACTAACCTGCAACTTTCAAACTTTCTGTCGAATGGGTACCCTAATTACTTAAATCCCGCGATCTCTCCCCATTTTAATGCCTTCTGATTTAAAAACTTTCAAATCCCTCTTGTAGTAACTCTTCAAGATTACACTTCCTTTTGGAAAGAAGTATTACATTCAAAAACTCGAGTTTCTTCTCATCCTATAAAACGGGGCAAAACTTTTCACACAGAGAACGCTCGACGAAATTTTAATTTCTCCAACTCACGATTTGCCTTACCCCCAAAACTCTTTTCACTTCCCCTTTTCAAGAATATTTTGATTACTGGAGCGCACGGACTGTAAACCGAGTCTTTGAAGAATTTGCAGGTCACAAGATAAGCATTTAAATGCAAGAGATTAAAAAAAGGAAGGAAGAAAGTTTCATCTTGTGTTGCCCCGTCGTTCGTCATTTTCAGTTGTTAGTCACGTCCGCAGCACGGATGCAAAGATTTTTCATCTTTCTTCTTTCTATTTCTTGACGGCAGAGGTTATTGAGTAATGATGGATCATGAAAGATATTGAGTGGGTTAGAATCTAATTGAAAACAAAATTTAAAAACTTGAAACAAAATAAATAAAATAAAACTAAATGCATTCATAGAATATGATTATATATATATATATTGATAGATATATATATATATATCTATATACAGATAGATAGATATATATCTATATATATAGATAGATAGATATAGATATAGATATATATTCAGTAGAGACAGGTATATTGAAAAATATTGATTGGACTCAAAAGTAAGTCAAAATGAAACTTAACAACGTAAAACAAAATAAAGAAATCAATGAATAAAACTAATTATACATTAATAAAATATGAACAGGAATATTTTTTTTCACTAGCGACAGGTATTCAAAACTATTGATTGGACTCAAAACTAAGTCAAAATGACATACAGCAGCATAAAACAAAACATACAAAGAATACAACAGCATAAAACAAAATAAGTCAATCAATAAAAGAAATAAATTAATAAAAGAAAATATACACAAATAATTAAATTTTAAGGGAGCCGGCGGTTCAGAAACTAAGAGCCTTTCCCACAGAGATATGAATACAAGGAGACGCCATTAGCTATCTGATAGTGAAGTCGAAACTGTTACCGATCCGCCATATTGCTTCGAACACATTGCAATATGACTGTGGTGACAGTTCCAATTTTAAAAAATCTGGAGTGACTCCACTCGACTTTCCGAACACTTACGATTAAGATCATTACCAAGCATTTAAATAAATTTTAATCCATGAATGATTCAAACATATATACCAAATTCAAGCTCAATCGAATGCGCCGTTTAAACGCTAGCGCACTTTCAAGAATTTCCTCCCATTGGCTATAAAGTAAAAGAAATCTTTGTCGTAGCCCTGTAGAAAAACTATAAATGCTATACACACCAAAATCAATACCGGTCTTACGGCGGTCGTTTATAACATATATACCCAATTTCAGCTCAATCGAATGCTCCGTTTAGGAACTATCGTGTTCACTCACACACACACACACACACACATACATACATCTCGTAAAAATAGCATAAATGAATTCAGAAGACCTCAAAACGTGTCAATACACCAAAATCTCGAAGTCGAATTTTTTCATGATTACAATACTTTCCTTACATGGTACATGTTCGGAAAGTAAAATGCAATCTCAGTAAGGTTGGCGCTAGGAATAATTATGTATTTTACATAACTGTAAAACTTTTAAGCCTTTAAGGCGAGTTTATTTGCAGAGAGTCGCAAGTACTTGGGATTTTTCTGGCCCATTTTTTTAGGATTAATTCATATATTTTCCCTCTGCTGTAATATCCCACGTGAAAATTGGAGAAACAAGTATTAAACAAACATAGAAATTTTGCAGGAGAATACATTAATTATTCACAAAATCAAAGTCGGAAAACTACCTGCTGCTTTGGTTTTCTCCGAAACTTAGTGTAAATACGGGTTAGGATCCCTTAAATAAATAAAAATTCACAATAATAAAAGTTCACAATAATAAATAAAAATACCCTTTTTTTTCTGAAAGTTTAAATGCATTGATGACTTCAGTTTGTCTAGCTGTCTGTCCATCCATTTTCTAAATGTTGCAAATATCCATGAATTGTCTTTGCCATATAAGTTTAGTACCAGTCGGTCTCAGTTTTGTGATATATGAATTTGGCTAGAAGGTGTTGAATCCCTATGTCGACCACTGCGATTTAGATTAACACGAAGTTTTTAACTGATAAGCATGCATTGAAATACAAAAATTATATTTCAATGCATGCTTATTTATCTTAGGATATTAACTTTAACATAAATGAATGACAATCTGCAAATTTAGGACAATTAGCTTCGAATTGAAAGGAACAGCTTAGTAAATTGTTACGCCTGCTTTCGTTTTTGTTATGCAGTTATGCATCGGATAAAAATTGTATAAGCATGACGAATGTGCAAGCAGACAATTGTGCTGGATAGAGTTTTATGATCGATGTATTAGGCGTGATTTAGTTTTCGATGAATGAGCGTTAATTATTTATTATGCATTTAGATCTTCCTCGAAGTTGTACCTCAGAGAGGGTCATTTTCTTGGCTGATTAAAGTAGATGTCGCTGTGATCATTTTGGCACATGCGCAAAGTGGCAAGTTTCTGGCCGGACGAAGAATAAGCAAGGGTGCATTCGAGATTGAAATGAGACAATGAAACTAAATAGGGTGCATTTGAGATTGAAATGAGACAATGAAACTAAATAGGGTGCATTTGAGATTGAAATGAGACGATGAAACTAAATAAGGTGCATTCGAGATTGAAATAAGACAATGAAAGTAAATAGGGTGCATTCGAGATTGAAATGAGACTATGAAAGTAAATAGGGTGCATTCGATATTAAAATGAGACAATTAAACTAAATAGCGTTAGTCTCTAAAATATTAGTTCCTGCATCCCGCTAAATATTTAGAGGGATAATTATTAACTATCTTACCGTCATGAGAAAATCTTTCAAAAAGTTGTTGTAAGTAGAAGTCAAAGAAAACTAAAAGAAAGGTACAAAATCGACTGCTATTTTGGGATAAAATTTAGTCATCAAATTTGTGAATATTTGGTATTTTTTCCTTAAGAATGAAAAAGTTTTTCACATTTGTACATCACCTTATGTTGTTCTGTAGAGATCAAACATATTAATCGTAAAACAGAGAAAACAGTGTTCAATTTTCTCTTTGAAATCAGAAAATTTCGCCATGCTTATCTATTTTACTGATTGGCAGAGAAAAGGGTCAAAACTTGACCATTTTACCACAAAAGCCACCGACCTTCAAGGATCACAATTTAGAACCTTCGGGTCTAAAATCTTCTTCCTGTAAGTCTGCCTAACAAAACCGTTAACCTCTTTCCTCTTCCTCTTAAAACAGGCGATCATTTTACATCTTCAGTTTTATAAATTCTCCAGTTCTTTCAAACTCTTTAATTCCCCTTTAAACATATTTTGATTGCTGAAGCGTGCAAAATTCTTTTGAAGAATTTGCAGGTATATCTCTCCTTCTCTCCATAGAAAGGCGAAGTGACGAGCCCTTAAATCTCACGCACGTGGGAGTAGGGATTAAAAGAATTTTCATCCCTTAGTGTCATTCATCAAATGTGCCGTTCGCCATGTGCCATAGCGGCCATTTTATTAAGATGATATAAAAATATATTTATTTTCCATATAAGGCATTAAGCTGGAGCTATCAAGGTTTAACACTTTAACGCGCAGTGTTCCCGTTCTGGGAACACCAAACTCTGACGTTTTGGCTGTTGCCAGTCACGAAGAATAGATTTGATTTCTATAAAAATAGTTGCGGGTGACATAGCTCCACGAGAATCCTTTACTTTTTAGCACGTCATTTCCCGTAAAAAAATGGTCACGATTATTTTTAACAGCACTGACATCTGCTGAAAAATGGAAGAATGCGAGAACAGCTGGATAGATTGCCCAATGCTGAAAAATGGAAGAATGCGAGAACAGCTGAATAGATTGCCCAATGCTGAAAAAAGGGCAGCCGTTGCCATCGTTCGACTTAACTACCAGCAAGATGGCGGACGATTGAAACGTTCATCGCGTGCCACAGATCTAGAGACCCTTTTTTGACGCAGCTGTCTGTGCCGCACAGCAAGCAGGTATATAGAGACAAGTATATTGATAAATATTGATTGGACTCAAAATTAAGTCAAAATGAAACTTAAAAGCGTAAAACAAAATAAAGAAATGAATGAATAAAACTAAGTATACATTAATAAAATATGAACAGAAATATTTTTTTTCAGTAGTGACAGGTATTGAAAGCTATTGACTGGACTCAAAACTAAGTTAAAACGAAATTCAACAGGTAAAAAAATAAGTCAATCAATAAAAGCTCGTGGCTCGTTTATAACAGTTAGCTTTTACAAATGTTGTATTTCTCACATAAAATAAAACACATCCACAGGCAAAAATTCAGTGGAAATATACGAGAGATATCACTAACAGTCTCTCAAAACTCAGAAATGAAGAATTTACACACAGGAATTAAAAACATAGTTTCATATACTGGCGAAAACACTGCTTCTATAGCGACAATACAAAGCCTTAAACTTTCACGGACATCTGCTCTTGACGAAAGCAGAAGCAAGTCTAAGTGAACTAGGCAATCAGCTGTCCTTTTATTGGTTACGATGAACAATGTAGAAGGCTCCAGAGGGAATCATCCGCGGAATGTATTAGAATAGACTCGATTATGATTGCGTAATAGAAGAGTAATATTAGGCTATTATGCATGTTAATGCAGGAAAACTAATTTTACAAGCCCCATTGGGGAAAATCCGCCAAATGACCAAAATGCCGCCCAGCTTGGCGACTTTTGACGAAATATCGCCAAGTTTGGCGAAAAAAATAAGTCTCCAAAAGTGAAGTTACCGAAGGCCTAGGACCAATATTGCTCGAGATTTCTAGAAATTGCTATAGAAATCAATGGGCACACCCAAACCTCCATATCTCCGGTTCTAGTTGACTGAGCTTGATGCAACAAAAAGCAAAATTCAACTATGTGACGCTTAGAATATGAATTTTGAACTATTTTAAACCTCAGAACAGAGGGTTGCCCCAAAAATTCGTAGCAGTATAAACTTAAATTTGAAGTAGGCTTCTTCTTAAACATAATTGATAATAGCTCATGATACCCTTCACAAGTTGATTGAGGCTTGACTTTTCGTAAGATTATTGAAAAAAATGTGCTACTGCGCCGATACTGGTCATCGCTTGGGAGGGTGGTGACCCACGGTGGCTTTGTTTGATTTCTGTGAGACCGTGTACCCTAATGGGAGCTGGTGCACGTAAAATCTTTTCGTGGCTCCAATGTCCTCAATAGTCACACGATACCTCTGGGGGTGCAGATCCAAGTGCTGGTCTGTCATTTGGAATTGGTTCAAAATTAGGAGACCACGCGAGCTGAGGTAGTCTTCCTCCGACTGGTGCTCAATAAAATGAAAGGTACTGAATTTCGCCCTTCTCCGTTCTACATGGAGGACCTGGCTTAGCCAAAGGAATGTAGTTGTTGTTGATTAGAATCAACAAAAGCAACATAGTTTTAAATCAGGGACGTATCCTGGAAAAAACTTCATGGGGGGGTTATGAAATAAATTATGAGTAAAATGAACGTAATATCTGCAGGACATAATCGTATCTTAACTAATCTAAACATTTCGGAGGCTGGGGGTGGAATATCCAGATAACCCTCCCCTGACTACGCCCCTTCTTTTAATATGTCCTTCCTTAACCCATTAAAACACATTTATTTTTTGAATAGCCGACTCTAACTCAGAACTATTATAACTTTTAATAATTCCTCCCTATAACTCATTAAAATGGATTATTACTATTTTTTTTTCTTTTTGAGTAGGTGGATACATAATTATAAACTATCATAACCTTTACTATCTGCTTCACAACTCCTTCTCTAAGTGGGAGGCAAATGACTTATCTCTTGGAGAAATAACGCGAAAATTGAATTTTAATAGATGCGATATTATCATCGATGGTTTAGAAATAAATTAAGTTTGGGAAGAATTTTTGTTCATGATCACACATATTTAGATTAAAATTTGGGTTGGTGTAACAAAACAGTGTGTTTACACGACAAGTAAATACAACTGAGATAGGCAGAGTAGGGCAAGTGAGAGCAGAATTGCCTCAGTAATGTTTTGGGGAAAATTGAGATGCTAAAGGGTTCCAATCCCGTTAGCTGTGTGTCCAAATATTGTGATGTAAATTTCACTTTGAAATACAGATGGACTTAGGAAGAAGTGAGATTAAGGCCAAAAGAGCCATAGCCTTGATAAATATTCTCTTCCAAATCTTATTAAATCTCTTCCAAATATTCTCTTCCAACTGTTCAAGATGCTTCAGAATGCAGAATTCTGATAGCTACAATACATTTGTTTTTACTTGGCTCCAGTCGCCTCACCATGGCACAGTGGTTCTGCCACTGAAAATGGTAGATGGCCGAAGTGTGAAGGTCCCGGGTTCGGGTGCCATCGAACGGCTGTCGATCTAACGGTCTGGAGTTTTGGTAGGTTTTCTCCGGATGTAACGTCAATACGCGTTAGAAACCTTTACAAAGTCCTCCTACGAAGGCATTCCCCCCCTTGGCAGATCGCCCTAGTGTAGCGTTGCCATAATCAGAAAAAACAACAACTTGGCTCCAGTCTATGGGTAATTGGTGACTTCTGATATAAAAAATTTAACTTTGTAAAAAACAAACGAATAGATTTTTTAAAGTTTCTTAAGCGAACTTTTTTCTTTAGGGGAGAGCTAAGTGTGCAACTGCAAAATTTAAAATTAATGAATAAATAAATGCATGATTTTTAAAGGTGTTTTTGTGTTTGATTTTGTCATTTACATACTCAAATCATTGGACCGAAAAAAAAGCGCTAGTTTAAAAAGCGCATTTTTTTAATGCAAAAAATATAGAGGGGAAAAAATTGTTTCTTAAAAAATGTATTATTCGTTCCTAAATATTTAACTATTTTTGCAAACTTCATAAAACTTCTCCAACTATAATATGAGTTCTTTTTTTTTCTTGTCAGTGATTTAAAGTTTATTGCTGCATTTGAATAATAATTTCTGTCGTAAAATTTATTTGTTATCAATATGATTTAGCGATGTTTGCAATTCTAATTAGCTCGGAAGAATATATTCTGAGACTGCGCAAATTGATTTCTTTTTTTTTTGGGGTATGAATAATTCATACAAGAGTTACTTACTTATTATGCATTTCAATGGTTATATTTACATCGAATTATTTTTAAATCGCACATTCGATTGACGTCACGAATTTAAACATTAAAAATTGCATTAAGGGTTGAAAGCTATGACGAAACAGTCACCGCATCACGAGAAGGATTAACTAGGAATGTCCTCCAAAATATTTTTTTTTTTAATTGAATTACGAAAATAATGTGATTACTACAGCACCTCACATTAACCTTCCCAAATTGTATTTTATTTTATCGTTATTTTTTAGAAGAAATTTTCAAGTTTGAAATCGTTTAGACAATCCTACACCGATTGTTTTGAAAATTTTAAGACATGTAGAAAAATACAGAAAATAAAAATCACGTCTGTATTAAAAATCGAAAAATTTCAATTCGAATAGTTTTCAATCTTGAAAAACTCCGTATGTGATACGTAATTAATTACTTATATAACATGAATACAACAGCACTTTACATTTACCTCTCCAAATTGTAATTTATTTTATTGTTACTTTCAAAAATAAATTTCCAACTTTGAAATTGTTTTGACATTATTATATCGATTGTTTTGAAAATTTGAAGAGATACAGAAAAAAAAAAAAAATCTCTGGGTTAAAAATCGAAAAAATAATTTTCAAGTTTGAAAAAAAAATGTTTTTAAATTTTATTCCTATGGCCCATTAATTTTATATACAGGGTGTTTATAAATAAACTTTCCTTATAAACACGGTTCTACACCTAAAATGAGAGAACAAATTGAAATCGATTTTGATATACAGACTGACATACATGTGCCTTTGATATAGATGAGGTGTACTCACGGAGATATACTATAGGAGTGGACACTCTTCAGAGCTGTAATGTTAAACTTTTGGTACCCCAAATAAGTTTCAATTATGTAAACATTGAAAATCTAGTGACGTGCAGCGATTCTAGCGGCAAAAGAATAAAGCATTTCCCGTGCTGATTGATAACTAATTTTACTTGTTTTTAATTTTCCGACCTAGCATGTGAACGAGATTATTAACGCGAGCACTAAACTTAAAATATTTCTTTCGCTTTTGCTTACATGGTTGCCTTAGTAACAAATGAATAAAAAGAAGAATAAAAATGTTCTATCTTAAGATTATTAAAATATTGAGTTTATATTTGTGAACGAGTGTGTATATCGTGGCTCACAGAAAAGAAGTTTTCGTCTGCCGCGGTATATATTTACATTAGAAAATGGTGAGAGTTCTTAATGTAACATGAATTTAGCATTTTAGCATGAGTTTTTTAGCGGCAATTTAAAGCTGCGTTAAAATTTGTCACAGCATGAAATAAATGTAAATACTGCTTGTTTGAGTGTGATCGTCATTATAAATAAACACTTTTTAAATATTGCATTCACACATACAACATTCTTCTAAATTTACTACTATTCTTAAAATACAGCTTTTGGGCAAAATAATAACACGACATTACATACATAAAATTACTTCGCTTCGAAATTATTGCCTATATTAATTACGAAATAGTATTCTAAGACAATTAGGTAATTAAAACACACCTGAAGCCAGAAATTATTATATTTCACGTTCAGAAGTCTATGTATTTCATATTTTTTTGAAGTTCCGCTAAGTCAACGATCCCATTTACTTCGCCTCGATGGAAAAATAAACAACTTGGATGCGCAGACGCAGGAGATGCGCAGTTACCCAGTGTGCGTAGCGCCATCTGTTTGCAACAACAGTGTTATCCAACATTCTAAGAGAAGTGTCCCCTCCTATACATTTACCTTCGTGGGTGTACTCAACGAATTTTAAAAAGTACACTAGGTGGCGCTTTGCCACCTAGAATTTGCAAAGAAAGCATGAAGTTTGCATGAAGAAACAGCAATTTTAACAATGGAAATGGTTAATTTGGGATGTGCAAACAATTCCAATCTTTATTCTCAGATTTTGAGTAATTATTCACTAATTTGGGTTGTTCGCAAAGCGCCATCTAGTGGATATTTTTTGAACTTTTTTTTTATAAATATTCCGTGAGTGTATCATATGTACAATTCATAGGATGAATTTGGAGGCAATTGGTTCACCCGTTAAAGCTGTAAGAATACTGTCTATAGATGAAATTAAATTATAAAAACCTTACTCACGAGCAGCTATACTTCAAAGTGACAGCAAAACAACAATTTGATATTTCAGAAAGCATCATAAAAATAAGAGAATTGCATAGAAATCTGTCTTATTAAAAATATTACAGCGGTGTGAGAGCAGTTTGTAGTGACTATGCTTAACGAATGATATCAAAGAAGAAAACATTTTGATGGGGACCCCACATGAAATTCTTATACGTCAGATAAATTATGCAAATTTTTGTTGGACTTCATGTAAACTTATGTCATTTAAAATCGGGGAACGATATTTCAACAACATTAAGGTTTGGTGGTTTCTTGTAAATTATATGAAAGAGACATCACAAAGCTCGGCTCAGTTTTGGAAAACTTATTTTTTAAAGCCAAATTTGGCACTACTTCGCTAAAGTCTCCTAAACTTGGCGGAGAAGTTGTGAAGCATGTATTTGATTTAAGTGATAAATACAATTCCCAAGTCAAGCATCGCCCGAAATATTATCACATTCAAAAAAATTTACAGAAAAGTTCTCTGATTGATATTCGAGAGCACGATTAATAATGACTGAAATCACACACTTCACGTCAGATTTTCATGCACTATACTATCCTGATTTAGCTCCTACTGATTCTTAGTGTTTTCTGACAGACTAAAAGTGATACTAAAGAGTAAGTGTGTTTCGGAAATTCTCAGAAAACTAGAGAGAATGCATTGTTGCAATTAAAAGAACTTTTCTAAAAATATGTTCAAGGAGTGTTTTGAACAATTAGTATGAAAGTTGAAATAGTTGTTTGAGTTGAAAAGAAGACGCCTGTACACCCTCCAAAAAAAGTATTCGAGCAAGAGAGAAATTTCTTAATTTAGATTTGCGAATAATAATTGAGTTTTTGAAAAACGCTTAACTTGATAGAAATATGGAAAGTCATATTTATACATAGCCTAATTCATATTCTATGATAAATAATTTTTAATATACGAAACCAAGGTAGGAAATTTCTCTCTTGCTCGAATACTTTTTTTGGAGGGTGTACCTTAACCCTACCTCCTCAATTGAGGACGCTATAAATTTCTATAAATTTCTATATTATCACACAGAATTGATGTCCAAGCTTGTGCACATAAGAAAAGCCAATACTCAACGTAAATTTAATAGGTTTTTTTTTTTTTTTTTATTAAATCTGCCGCCCCATAATTTACTATTCTTCATAATCAGTGCACTGTTGACTCAATTTCTGCACTCATTTCAATGAAAATCATGTTTCTTAGTTTTAACAGTATTTGTCATTCAATTTATCTGGGTTTGGGTGGCTGCACACTTTGGGTGTCACCCTAAAAGCCGATGCTGAAACAGCAAATGGCTAAAAGTTCATTAGCCCAATGCATGGTAATATTTTTTAGGTGGCCGATTTATGCGCGAAATATTGTGAATTCGATATTTTAAAGCTGCGAAAAAGTCCAAAAGATCTTGCATTTTTGTGCATCTATTATTGTTATTTTGTAATCTAGCTACTGCGTGACATATGCTTCCTCCTTTTGGCGTCATTGAACGCCGAAATATGGATATTTGCATATGCGTTATTTCTATTGTACCCATGTTTACAGCTAGCTGTTGTCGTTCGCAGAGTAGAAATATCGTCGATTTCGGTACCGCATATGTCAGTTTATTATATAAGATTTTTTTAATTAAAAATTTAATTTGTACATTTCAGTCTTCACATACGCCAGGGATGCGTTGCAAGAATTCTCACATAAGAGGTTAGGGGTAGTCAGAGGCGTGAAAAAATGCCATTTTTTATTAATTTTTTTTTACTAGTAATTAAGTTTATTTCACATAAGTAAAAACATAGTATCATTTCATCATACTTTAACATTACTTCACTTAAATTTAAAAAAAATAATAATTATTTTACAAGTTATGGCGGTCTAAGTTGAACAGGTTTTAATAATGGGTCCTTGCGGTGACCATTACAGCTCCTTGGAGATTCATCTAAAATCAATGAAACAAAAAAGATTATTTTTATGGATAGATAATCTTGTGCCTGATCGAAGCTTTTTTTTTTCAAAATTAACAAAATGGCGGTCTCTGGAAATTTTTTTGCAGATTTTCGGGAAAAAACCAACAATTAATTGTTTATAAAAAATCGAAGTTTAAAAAAAAATAATCCTTCGATCAGGCACTAGCTTTTTATGTTTTCTAAAAGCTGTATAAGTTTTATTCAAATCTATCGAGCGGTTTTTGAGTTACAGTGGTCACCAGTTCAAAAAACATAGTTTTGAGAAAAACGCATTTAAAGTTTTACAGTCGATTGATGTACAGTAATACGAATAATTTCAATACTTACACTGAGTCATCTATTCCTGGACCATATAAGAGTTCTTCAGCCGTTGTAGAACTTTCTAAAACATCAATTTGTTGTTGTCTACGTCGCATTCTACCTTCGCGAGTGTTGTCGTTAGCGCGCTGATCAGCTACTTTTACACGTGCACTATCGGTTTTTTCAGTATACCGATGCGAATTAGGCCCACAACTAAGTCCCAGTGTGTTCATTATTACTAATAAT
Organism: Cheiracanthium punctorium; assembly: GCA_038373885.1. Lineage (NCBI taxonomy): Eukaryota > Metazoa > Arthropoda > Arachnida > Araneae > Cheiracanthiidae > Cheiracanthium > Cheiracanthium punctorium. Next base: position 245,492 of record JAWZYV010012461.1, read on the forward strand.
GACTTTGTCCCTTCATTAAATATACTCATAGCTACGTATGCAGGAATTTGAACAATGGTAAAACTAGTATTGATAGTTTTTGGGCATATTTTCCACACTAGTTGGTTGAAGCTCTCATTATTATTTTGATTAAATCCACCTACACATCTTGAAAGTAAATTTTCATTACTAACAATAGAACCCAAGAAACGTTTGCTTGCAGCTGCCGCTAGCTAATTGTTCTCGGAAATATTAGACCGCTCGAGAGCCTTTTATTCTTCGCTAAATAACTCGAAAGATATTTGTCGGATTCACTTTAAACTTTCAGAGAATATTTTTAAGATACTATACTTTAAGAAAATGCAAAAAAAAAAAAAAAAAAAATCAATTTTTTGAAAATTCTGACTACCCCTAACCCCATAAGCGAAAATTTCTCGTTGTGAGATGGGGTATATATACGACTTTTCGAAACACATAAACAAATATTTTAGACACAAATAAACACCCGTTTTAACTGCTTCAAACTATTCCCTAACTATATATTACCATTTCCCACATAAATTAATGAATAAATCAATGCCGGTGCTTCATACGGATGGCGGAGAAAATCTAGCGTTACGGTCCAGGAATAATACCTATTCGCTGAAGATAGATGGCGCTGTGGCACGAGTCCACTGTACTTACGAAAAGAAAAATTATTTAATTCAGAGATAAGTTATGTAATCAGGTCTGGACGTTTTAATCTACTGTAAGTAAAATTACCGTCTACGACCTTGCCCTGGTCTTCGGTCTGCACTTCCAGTCGCCAAAAACCGGTTCCAGATCCTGGAAACCACACTTTGTGACACTTCAATGGCTTGCGCTACTTCGGCTTGAGTTTGGCCCCCTTCTAACCTACCGACAACTCTCCAAGCTTCTGAATCGGTTAAAGGACTTCGCTGAGACATCGTACTCATCGAAACAAAGCAGTCACTGAATGCCGATCATCCTTGTCTTCATTGTCTTTTATTCAGTAGAAAGTCCAATTTCATTCGCTGCCGCTGAAGCGACGTTTTTGACGTCGAACTCAAAATTAGCATACTCTACAGTTTGAAAATCAGAAAAATTTGCATTTGTGATTCTCTTCTTCCATTTTCGGAAGAAAAAAAAAATTCGCTTATATCTTTATTTTATATAAAACTTACAATATCCTATAATTGTTTTGAGCAGTGCAATTATCAACTTTTACTGAAACAAAGAACAAGATTTATATTTCCAGTATTTATGAGAAAGTTTATTTACTTTTCACGGAAAAAAGGAAAATGCTTATAGCTATCCCTAGACATTCATCAGGTGTTTTCCCTTTATTCCCCCATTCTGATGGTAAACTGATGGGCATTTGAGGAAAGATGAGAGAGTTTGAAAAACGAAAAAAAAAAAAGAAGAAAAATTCGATCTTGAGGTTCATTCATCATCTTTCTCCATTATTCGCGTGTCAAGAAAATTTTGGATCGTTTCCCATGTGCAGAAAACTACGGGTGTGGGAGAGGGGGGCGGGGATTTACTGAAGTTGATATCTAAATTTTTCTAAAAATATAACTACGCTTTTAAAATAAGGAACAGTTGAGCAGCGAAATTAAAATTAAAACTGTAGGAGGTAATTTAGTGATCGCACAGTTTACATTGCGTTCGCAAATAACCTAGTTACGTGGCATTCCAACAGAATGAACAGTCAGGTTAGATTTTAAAGTATAGTTGTTGTTGTTGTTGTTGTTGTTGCTAATGCCCTCTGGCAAACCGTGGTGCGGTGCCAGATCCCCCATATAGGCAGGCAATGGGCGGAAGGGGCGGCTTCCATTTTAATGAGCCCCAGTGGGAGGAAGTCCGACTCAGCTCGGGGTCCCCTAATTTTGAACCCATTCCAGAGGAGGGCCTGCCTAACCCCCTGAAATCGGCACCCCAAGACGTATCCTTTAACAACTTGGAGGACATTGGAGCCACGACGGATTTTACGTGCACCAGGCTCCCATTAGCGTACACGGTCCCACAGCAGTCGAGCCGAGAGGAAGTTGACCCTCCCAAGCACTGGCCAAGCCGGATGCTGCTTCACTTGCCGTGTTCTTATGGGAACGAGGTTAGCGCTCAGACTACTGCGGGGCATAGTATAGTTAAATATCGTTATTAAGTCACCTGGATAAGACGTCATTTCGCATATTACGTAATTTTACAGAAGTTTCAAACTTTTCAATACGCCTTTTCACATATGATACTTTGCTCACGATGTCGCTAATTTTTGAAAAGGTCACTTTTAAGAGCGAATGTACAAACTCGATCCTATTTCTTTGTTAAGGTTTTCTACTAAAACAGCTTAATTTTTGTTTCAGAGGAGTTAAAAGTCGCCAAGCTTGGCGACTTTTAGTGTACGTGTGTATGTATTTAACTCTCAAATCTCAGAAACTATTAGTCGTAGAATGTTGAAATTTCATATATAAGATTGTTGTAACATCTAGTTGTGCATTTCCATTTTTTGGTTCCAATCTACTGGAGAGTTTATTTACAGGACCACCCAAAAAAAATTCAATACATTAATGCCTATGGACATCTTCAATATATTACATCTGTAGTCAGTCATTGTTTGGTCCATGCCCCAAACCTCGCCATTTGTCGTCAACTTTGGCGAGTTTTTCCAAAATATCGCCAAATTTGGTGATAGTCAGTCATTTGGTCCATGCCCAAAATATCGCCAAATTTGGTGATAGTCAATCATTTGGTCCATGCCCAAAATATCGCCATTTGTCTTCGTAATTGGGGAATTTTGGCGAAATATCGCCACATTCGGCGATAGTCAGTCATTGCTTGATCCATGCCCAAAATCTCGCCATTTTGTTGTCGACTTTTTCAAGTTTTGCAGAAATATCGCCAAATTTGGCGCCAAAAATAATTTCGCATAAGTCTAAAACTTTTAACTGTAGAATATTGAAATTTTGTATTTAGAACTATTGTACATCTAAATATGTATCTCTTTTTTTTCAATTCCTACTATTAGTCCACAGTCTCCCTATGTATATTTATATACATAGGGAGACTGTGGAATATATCTTATTCAAATTTTCAATCGTTAATAAAATACTTTTATTCATCCACTCAAGTTCAAATACATTTTTTTAAACTTGTAGTGGATGGCACTTATTTTTAATACAGTTTTTTCAAATATTAATTCATTAATTAATTTAATAAAAATGATCTAAAATAAAATTTTTCTTTGTTGACCTAAGTAGGAATTGACTTACTTTTTTTTTATATATTGCTTGTTATTCATCCACTCAAATTCAAATAAATTTTTTTAACTTGTAGTGGACGATACTTGATGTTAATAGTTTTTTCAAATATTAATTCATTAATTAAATTAACCAATTTTAGATCCCGTTACGTGGTATTAAAAATGAAGGAAAACAATAAACTAAACAAACGAACTGGATTGACGGTATCGACTCTTGCTTCACAAACCGTCCTGTATTAATTAATTAATTAATTAATAATTAATAAAAAGTAACTAAAATAAAATTTTTCTTTGTTGACCTAAGTAGGAATTGGCTTAATTTTTTTTTATATTATTTATTTGTTTTATTCCTTCGTAAAATTTTATGCGAAACGAATCTGAACGAATCGGAAAAAGTGGGTAAAATCCTGAGATTAGCTTTAAGAGCCCTAAGATTGAGCCACGGATCTCCCAAAATATCACCTTCAAATCAAAAATCAAGATCACTGAACCTGAAAGATTAATTGAAATAGTCTGCTAAGATCAAAGCACCGAGCAAACTACACACGTTATGTCGAACAGAACATTATTCGCAATCTTTAATAAATCAAACATCTTAAGTCCTGTAGTGCTAATACAAAATTCCAATTTTTTAAAATAAAAATATTTATCCCCCCTTTCTTTTTGGTAGGAAATAAAACTCTTAGATATCTACAAGCATTTATTTACAGGCATTTATCATTCATAACTTTTTTTTTATCGTCCCGCCCGTTTGACAGTAAACTGATGGGCATTTCGAAAAAGATGGGCGTGTGTAAAATATGAAAAGAAAAATTCGGTCTTGAGGTTCATTCATCAGTTTTCTTCACTATTATTCACTTGTCGGGAAAATTTTGGAGAGCCCTCCCCCGCTTCCAGAAGCAGAAAGCTACAGGTTCTCTCTTAAAATGATGTAAGATATTGTTTATTGGGTTGGTCAAAAAATTCATTTTCTATAAGCGTAGAAATATATTTCTTCATAACGATTGTAGGAAAAATATTTTTTTTACAATTTCGTTGAAAGTTTCAGCCATAGATATCTGAATAAGTGGAATTGGCATCACCTGTCTGACAGTGAAGCCCAAACTGTAACCGGGACGTCACATTACGTAGATCAAAACACTGCCACAAGACTGTGCTATTCTGTGGTGATAGTTCCAATTTTGAATTTGTCTTTTTACACGATATATACAGGGTAAATCTAAACTCTTGGGCAAAACTTTAAGGGGTGATAGGGCACATAATAAGGAATCAGAATCACATAGCAATGTGGGGTCAGAAACGCAGTTTTCACTTACATGGTAATAATCACTTAGTGAAAAGTATTGGAGTGTTCGTCTAATTTCTTAACCAAGTTTCATAAACAATAGGCTCGTCTCCAAAAATTTCATCCGTGAAATAAAATAGAATTTTTAAACTATGAATTTCAGTCTTCTGTTTTTCGAGAAAAATACATTAGTTTCTGACGGACAAGGGTCGGAAAGTGCACTGTTGTTTCAGCACTTTTTCCAAAGTGATTATTAACAGCTACATGAAGACGATGCTGCCGACCCCACATTGCTATGTGATTCTGAGTCCTTATTATGTGCCCTATCACCTCTTTAAGTTTTGTCCAAGAGTTTAGATTCAACCTTTATATACACCGTGAAATGTTCGAAATTATTACCGTATCAACCGGAATACAACACGATGCTTTTTGCCTGATCAAAAACCGTAAAAAAACCCTGACTGAATTCGAGGCCTAATTAGAGGATTTTTATAATTATCTTCATGAAAAATTTTGGGGCTACGTTATATTCCGGATAATGCGGTATTTCGCTTTCAAGAACAAAAATAAAGTATAATTAGTCAGGAAAATCATACATCCGTTGCTACATAAAACTGGAAAAGAGCCGTATTTTTAGAATTTTTTTATATAAAATTTTTTAAATACACGCTTAAATCTATTGATTAAAACTAACACTCCTTTATTGATTAAATTTCTTATCGGTTGATTTAAATCCTTTTACGCTAAAAAATACTCATTAAAGACAATAATTTGTTATCTCCTCAATTCTCCTCATTGCTCCCGATTCACTAGATTCTACTTAGCTACATTTTCACAATATTTTTGTCTACTTGAGTATTATGTCTGTCTCTTCTCCCCCACGACCCATATTCTATTACTATCACGTGACCAACGCTCTTCAACGGATAACGGTTCATAGTCACAAACGCAGGCATCGTAGCCGTCCGTGGCTCACGGCTTAGTTGTATGTGTATTCGCTTGTAATAATTTGGTATTATATCTGAATACCAAATGTATCTTTTTCATATTCAGAGTTGTGACATACATTCAGCCTTGATATAGAGGAGATGCTTTAGGTAAAGATTTCGCTTTATGACATAGTTTCTTACGATTGGATTATAAAAAGCTGTTGTAAAACAAATGAAGTTATGATATCTCCACTCAAAGTGAGTAAGTAGTATTTTACCTTTTTCATGTAAATAAATTTGGTTGCTGCTTTAATTAAATCTCACAGCTGGTTTAACCATGATTGCATTTCTGTATTCTGACTGTACTGTGAATTCGTTTTATAACTAGAGACTATAGTGAAATTATATTCTATTTATTCAAAAAATACTTTTTTACAGTGTATTAAGATATATGTAATGTATTTGCCTTTATTTAAAATTTATTTTCTCGGGCTTATAATCATAGATTACAGCTCTGATAATTAAAAATGAAGAAAACGAATCATTCAATATATTAATCAAAAACAGCAAATTTTAATAAAACACCTTTTCTATAGCTTAAAATAATAATCTTGAGTACAGATATATTAATCAAAAAAGGGCTGATTTTGTAAAAACGCTCATTCTATAGCTTAAATAATAATCATAATTGAGTACAGTTATATTAATCAAAAACGGACAGACACTCCTCCTTTTTGATTATTATTTAGCCTAAATGGAGCTGTTGTATAATGCTCAAAAATGTAGAATTTTTCGCTCTATTGATTTTTGTCGATGAATGGAGCAGATTTTACTCAATCGGGAGAATAGCTGTTTGAAGTCAAAAATTGAGTAAAAATATACTCTTTGATTATTATTTTACTCAATAGATTTAAGCGTGTACGATCATTATTATACAAATACAACTACAGTATACTCTCGATTATCCGTACTCTTTCCGGACTCACAAAAAATTTTGCGTCAAATGTGTTTTGAAACTCTTTCCAAACGTTTTTCATACCATGAAAAATTTCATTTGTCCGGCGTACATCTTGGCGAAAAATTGCTCGTCTTGGCGGACCGCCGGCATAATACGTAAGTACCCCGCTGCGAATGTGTGCGCTTATATTTCTTGACTGTTGGCGTATTTTTGTAAGCCCTGCATCGCCAAGTTTGTAGGCTATAAGTGTAATTGTATCGCTCCGAGAAGCGTCCACTTTAGCTCCATTTCAGCGGACAAGTGGTAACTAAAATTGCAGTTCTTTTCCCGCCCCCTTGCCATCCAACGAGTCTGCATGATCAACTGATCTTCAGTGAAGATCATTTAGGACTACTGGAAAGAGTTTTGCCTGAGTTGTTGCTTTTGATTTGACGCAAATGGAAAATTTACCTCTTCTACTGAGCATTGACGGTTCCTTGTTGCTTCTCCTTTAGCTCACCTCTTGAACGTCCCCTGTCAAAAAACACGAAAATCTGCATCACATTAACTGCAACTACTACTTTGTGATCAGTGCCGCAAAGTATGATTACTTCATTACAATTTCGTTTTTTTTTTCTGTTATGGCAAACCTCACAAATGGCATCTACCAACGGCGGGGTTGCCTTTGTCGTAGGACATTTTAAGACGGGTTGTGGCGTCCTAAATAAAAAGATATAGCCCCTTTTCTCCCATAAAACACTTTATTAGACGGCACATAGAAACACATAAAATGGAGTTGGAATTTGCAATATGTTAGATGGCTGGGTTCGCAAATCAGCCTTCACAGGCATAACACCAGAGGAAAGTTACCTCTGCACTGGTCACTGTCTGAAACCAATCTCCTCTGTCTTGAACAGCTGATCTCGACTCTGGGCTGGAATCTCAAGTGGATTTCGATCACGTGGGATGCTTGAAGTAAGTGTTCGAAAGTTATGAGATTCCTCACCTCGCTAAAGTGTCTAACTCCGAAGAGCCCTCGAAACACACAGGGATTTAGTCTTTTGTGTAACGTCAGAACGGCACAAAGATCTATAGCTTCTTGACGAAGACATTACGATACCGACCACATCAAAGATTATCAGAGAGATTCAGGTATTGTGGGGTTAGAAAAGGGAGCATCACGGATGCATAAGTACCGATTGTTCGTAATTATTCGGACAACGTCACAGCGCATTCACGTTACAACTGCAGAAGACCGACCAAAACTCCAGACCTTTAGATCGATAGCCGCGCAATAAGCCCGAACGTGGGACCTTCACACTTCGGCCATTTACCACATTTATTGCCTTACGCACTCCGCCATGGCGGGGCCTCTTCATTACAATTATGATTAACTATAGCTATTTTATTACTAACGCAGTTAACTGCAACTCTTTTACAACAATGCATCAGCGAAAAAAATAATTAAGACACTATCTCATTCCGAACTTCGCGTCATTCACTTAACCCATTTATGCCTAGTGTCCCTTTTTTGGGACGGCATTTTCGCTATTAGTCGAAAACGTTATTTATTTTTCCTAGCCTTTATTCATGAGTATTGAGGCTCAACTCTACAAAATATTTTAACATGACCCAGTAGGATGTTGATATTTCTATTTTTATGCAGAATGATTTTAAAAGAAATCATCCCTTGTTCAAGAATTGACATCAGAATTTTATCTATTATTTCTGTTATCAGTAAAAATCGAAGAAAGTCGCAAAAACATCCAGGCACAAATGGGTTAAAAAGACAAAGAACTACTTTGCCGGCTTTCACGAAGTTTTGAAATCTTTTCCAAAGTAGAGTATTTTCCCCCATTTGCATGAAGGTACGTGTCAGTGTGTGTGTGTGGGGGGGGGGAAGGGGAATGAGCTCAGATATCGAGAGGTATTCACTGAGCAATCTATGCATCCCCGCCCCTCCCTTACTCCCTCACCAGCAACGTGATGGACATTTGAGAAAAATGAGCGTGACGGAAAAATTCCATCTCCCAGCTCGTTCATCATTTTCTGCCGTTAGTTTCTTGTCAAGATAGTAGTTGATAGTCTCTCAATAGCAGATTGCAGAAAGCTGTCAGTTCTGGAATGACAAAATTTAAAGCAGTACTATTTTTAACCCTTTCGTCACCCTGAACCTCATTGAGGCTCCTACTTCAAGTAGCAATATTTAGAGAGAAAACAATCGAATTTAGTATTTTTTTTCTTTCAGTGATATCAATATCATTAATTCACGTGGAAAGTATATGAGGCTCTTAACTAGATGCATAAATCGTGCCTAGATTGCAGTACTAGTCCATTTAGATCATTTTTTACAGTTTTCACTTCATTGTTTCAGGAGGAAAATTAAGAAAATATTTACGCTACTTTTTTACCGTTTTTTTTTCTTTTTAAGATAAGTATAGTTTTTTTTCTTATTCTTCAACCTTTACCTAATATGTGCATCCTTTTAAATTAATTTTAGCATAACAAAATGCTTCGAAAATTCAGAAATTAATATTAGAAAAATCTAATATTAATAGGGATATCAATATCATTAATTCATGAGGAAAGTATATGAGGCTCTTAACTAGATGCATAAATCGTGCCTAGATTGCAGTAGTAGTCCAGTTAGATCATTTTTTACAGTTTTCGCTTAATTGTTTCAGGAGGAAAATTAAGAAAATATTTACGCTGCTTTTTTACCGTTTTTTTTTTCTTTTTAAGGTAAGTATAGTTTTTTTCTTATTCTTCAACCTTTACCTAATATGTGCATCCTTTTAAATTAATTTTAGCATAACAAAATGCTTCGAAAATTCAGAAATTAATATTAGAAAAATCTAATAATAATCGACATTAGAAAAATATATTTTTGCATGATTTATAATAGTATTTCAGATGCATTAAATGCTAGACAGATTTTTTTTCCCCTGATTTTTCATAATTCGGTGACGAAAGGGTTAATGGAAATGGGAACAGTTAAACATTTCGGGAGCGAGCACCTTCCGGTCCGCGAAAAATCGGCCGTTAACAGAGGTGGTCGCTCAAAGAAGTATAAACATTTGGTGGCTAAGAAGAAAAAAAAATGTGATAAAATGCTGCTTGTTTTGTTATCTACTTACATAATACGCTGACGTATGCGGTACCAATATCGACGATATTTCCACGCTGCGAATGGCAACAGCGAGATGTAAACATTAATGCAAATAACAATAACACATGTGCAAAAATCCAAAGTAACAGTTCAGTGACGTCAACTGGAACAAATATATGTCCCGCAGTAGCTAGATTGCAAAATAACAATGATGGATTCACAAAAATACAAGATCTTTCCGGACTTTTTCGCAGCTTTAAAATATCGATTTTACAATACATGGTGCATGAATCGCCCATCTATACAATGTCACCATGCACACTTTTTTAGATTTATCATGCACATTTTTTTAGCGCTAAAGCACATTTTGGCCATGTGCTGTTTCAACATCGGCTTTTAGGATGACACCCAAAATCTGTAGCAACCCTAACCTAAATAAATTGAATGACAAACACTGTTAAAACAAAGAAGCATGATTTTCATTGAAATGAGTCCAGATATCGGGGCGGCTAGTTTATGAAATAGCTACTAATACTAGATAGTGGACTAAAAAGTGAAATATCCCTCTTAATTGCGACCTAAAAATGTTCGCATTTAAAAATGAATTAAAGAAAAAAAAAGAAAGAAATTAAAAAAAAAAAATCATAAATCCAGTTTAAAACCTTTGCAGTTGAAAAAACACTAGAAAAATAAATAAATAAATAAATTTGGCTTAGGTCCGTAGCTGAACCTCAAATTCCTGAAATCAAGGGTATGTTTCAAATATACCATGGGGATAAATAGGGAAACTTTCATTTCGGGGATGGCTGCAACCCCATCCCTGGCTACGCCCCTGATTATTATTAAATAATAACTAGTATGTAATGTATAATTAAATTAATACCTTAACTTCTGGAGTCATCAACAGATGGCAGCACACAGCTTTAGTGGAAAATAGTTTCGCATTGGCATTTTTAAAGAATTGATTAACCCTTTAACGCGCAGTGCTCCCGCTCTGGGAACACCAAACTCTGACGTTTTGACTGTTGCCAGTCACGAAAAATACATTTGATTTCTATACAAACAGTTGCGGGTGACATAGCTCCACAAGAATTCTTTACTTTTCAGTACGTCATTTCCTGTAAAAAAATGGTCGCGATTATTTTTAACAACAGCCAGCTGTCGTAAGAAAAAGGGTCTCTAGATCTGTGGCACGCGATGAACGTTTCGATAATCCGCCATCTTGCTGGTAGTTAAATCGAGCGATGGCAACGGCTGCCCTTTTTCAGCATTGGGAGAGGGTTGCGCCTCAAAGGGTTAAGCTGGTGGGAACTAAACTTCCCACGGCCTTACAAATAGTTGACTGCCTAACGAAGGCTGTAGAAAAAAAAAGTCCTCGTGAAAGAATTTTAAAATTATTGCTATACAATATTTAATTAAATAAGTACCTATAATTTCTGGAGTGATCAACAAATGGCAGCACAAATCATAGGTGGGAAATAGTTACGTATCGGCATTTTTTTAGAATTAATTAAGCTCGTGGGAACTATACTTACCACGAGAGCCATTGCTAAAACTTTTTAAGGGGGGGGGGGAATGTCGATAAACTTATTAGTCAAACATCGGTTTTTACCAACTTACTTATTTTTTCATCAAATATATTACTAACTTTTTATTTTTGCCAATTGTATTTGCGTAATTTTTCCTAGTGCACCAGAAACAGAAAGTAAATTATCGTTTCGTTAAAATTTTTTCACCAATTTTGCCAACTGGGTATCTAATTTTGCCAAGTTTAATAGAATTTTGCAAGTGTTGGGGGGGGGGAAGAGACTCCCCCTATCCCTCCTTTAGCAAGTACTCTGCTTATCACGGCCTTATAAAGGGTTAACTGCCTAACAGTAGCGGCCCGTGGTCAAAACTGTTAGTGCAGCCGGAAGCATATGAGCCCCCCCCCGCTTTCCTCCGGACAGGATTGGAAAATCTTTGTTACTGAATTCGAAAGCTGGCGGATTAAGCCCTCAACGAGGAAAAAAAAAAAAAAAGAAATTACATTAAAAATGTAAGAGATCCTATTTTACTTCCATAAAATGGACATAAATTTCAACCAGCCGATCTTATCCTCCAAATTGCATTAATCCGTGTCTGATTCGAAGTTTCCTTAGAATTTTCTTTTGTAACTATAACTTGAGAAGAAAAGAAAAAAACAAGAAAACTTACTTATTTTTTATAAGTCAATCCTCCTTTCTTTTAAACATGCGAATCGGTCAGTGATGTCCCCATAAAAAGGCGTTGTTTTAATTCAGATATCAATAATTTTAAAAGCTCCTCTAAATGCCAGTTCTTGCTTACTTAAAAACAATACTGCTTTGATGGGTAATTGTCCATTCATAAGCGTCTATTCAGGCTTACCTTCTTGATAAATTCAGCAATATAAAGTCGAGAGTTTTCCAAACATATATTCTCCTTACCCCCTCCCTTACTTCTCGTCCGAGCCAATGAGTTAGTCGAGTTCTCAAGTTCAGCCGCCGTTAAAAAATCTTTCATCGGCTGTATCAGCTGCATACTCCCTATGCCGGAGAGGCTGCTTACGTAGTCGTTGTCATGGCAACGGTGCTGCCAATTTTCTTTTCAGCGCTCTGGGCTGAACCAAAGATTTTCCCACTTGAATTGCGGGAAGATTAACGTGCTTTTTTTCTGAATGAGCGATCCGGCCACAATACGTTATTTTTTTTTGTTTGGTTTTTTTCGGAGATTTTTTTAATTTACCGCGTAGGAATTCCACAATTCTAATCTGAATTTAGGAAAATTAGTAGAACAAATTATTTTAAAGTATGTGCTGATAATTTCAAGTGCAGCCCGGCTGTACTTGCCGTATCCCACGAGCCGCCACTGCTGCCAAATGAAGGCTGAACAAGAAACAGTCTTCGTGAAAGAATTTTAAAAGCCGTACGTGCGCTGAAAATAAAACTGCCGGTCGGTCAGTAAACTCAATTACCAAGTCTGTTGATAGGGGGATGGCTGTGCGAGTTCTTCCTACATTAGGAAAGGTTAGTACAGTTGTACCAATCGCTCTTTTTTTGTCTCCCGAAATGAAAGATAAATAAATTAGAGCTACATTGAACTCTAATATTTCTAACATGATTGCTCTGTCAACAGTTCTGGATTAGGTATGGGATAAACCTTGTTTGTCAGTAAGATAAGAATAGCCCTTGTCTGCCGTACTAGCCTCACGCAATTCCACAGAAACATGGAGGTTGGTGTACGCAAAATCTAATAAAAGGTTGATTATTGTTTTATGTGATAACGATGTTATTTAGCAAAGATATTATTAGGTTGTAACGAAAGTTTCCCGCCACCGCAAACATCATCAGCACACAGTTCGCGTTGGCGTATTTGCTCATATTTTGTCAAACTATTTTTGGCATTTGAAAGAAAGAGGCTTGCTTTATAACACTGTGTTGTGAAATCTGTAAAAAATATAGTTATCTTTAAGTATAAGGTGTCCCAAATGGAACTATCACTCTAGAGGATTAGAACCATCATTTACTTCCACTTGTGTTGCAAAAAGTCAGCTACATAATATCAACGAATTAGGAGTACAGCTTTAAGTACTATTGTTGTATCATGTGACACTGTGCAGGTTTGGTACCGAAAGTTCAAAAACAGTTATCTAAGAAGTTAGTTTTTCAGGCAAATATGGCGGAAAACTTTCGTTACAACCTGATACGTTTTTATTTCTATGGAATTCGACGGATACAAGCAATATCAAAAATGTGGTTAGTCTTTCAAACATATAGAAATCACTGGATTGAGCACAAAGTGAAGAAAGTGAAGAAATTTTATACGGTTCCAAATGGTAGCTATACTAGTTGCAACCGCAATGCGCATGCGCAGAATTCTAGTTTCTTAAATAATTATAATGGTTTTTTTCAATAGCTTTAACTCCTAAACGATCTTATTTGAACCTCATTTTGAACATTTTTTTCAATTTACAGTGTGCACTTATCTCTAATCCTACTAAGCTGATCCCTGACTTACTCTGTAAACATTCCGGGATAACCACTTCAAAATAAATATTTTACCGCCATTGCTCGAAGAAGATTAAAAAATTTAAAAAAAAGATTAAAAAAGCGGAAAAAGCATAATAACACCTACATTGTTTGTACGATCCGCTTGAAAATTTTCATAATTATGTTTTAAAATATAAAAAAAAAACAATCTGTGCTACCTTAAATATCTGAAAATTCACCGGTTCCCTCAATTTTTAAGCGATATTTCGCTGTTTTCCGCTCCAGTTTATTTCCGAGAATAAAATAAAGTGAATCATTTGCGTCACAACATGAGCTGTGGCAATCAATGTAACGTCCTATTCATCACGGTCACCAGGCTTTGAAAGAAAAGTGTCCAATTCGTTTAAAATAGTTTTTTCGGATTACATAGTTTATTTTTTTTCCTCCAATTAATCGTTTGCATGGATATAAGAATGGCTGTGTACACAAAACGAAATCTTTCGAATGCGAAAAGTTTCCGCGCGTTTCCAGAAAAGCGTGAAATTCGATTTGGGCATATAATAAAAATTGAATATGAAGTTATTTATTTTAGGTGTACGAAGATTAAATATATTGAGTTTAGGCGTGCTTTCGTCAAAAGATTTTCCTAGCGCCCGTTGTAATTGCCTCCACAACGTTCTTTGAATTCTAGTAAGATAAAGAAATAAAGCCCGTTACCACCTAAATTGGCCTGGTGCTCAAGGGTTTAAATTAAGGTGTTAACCCTCTAACGCGCAGTGTTCCCGCTCTGGGAACACCAAACTCTGACGTTTTGATTGTTGCCAGTCACGAAGAATAGATTTGATTTCTATAAAATATAGTTGCGGGTGACAGAGCTCCACGAGAATCCTTTACATTTTAGCACGTCATTTCCCGTAAAAAAAATTGTCACGATTAATTTTAACAGCACGGACATCTGCTGAAAAATGGAAGAATGCGAGAACAGCTGCATAGATTGCCCAATGCTGAAAAAAGGGTAGCAGTTGCCATCGCTCGACTTAACTACCAGCAAGATGGCGGACGATCGAAACGTTCATCGCGTGCAACAGATCTAGAGACCCTTTTTTTAACGCAGCTGGCTGTGCCGCACAGCCAGCTGTCGTCAAAAAAAGGGTCTCTAGATCTGTGGCACGTGATGAACGTTTCGATCGTCCGCCATATTGCTGGTAGTTAAGTCGAGCGATGTCAACGTCTGCCCTTTTTTCAGCATTGGGAAAGGGTTGCGCCTCAAAGGGTTAAGAACTAAAATAACAAGGACAATAGCAAGGATAATTCTGATGAAGAGCAGTTCCAAATTGATATCAGGGAAATAAAGCACTCGTTAATTTATTTTCTTCAGTTCATAACCACCTCTTTTGCTAAATAGCTAAATATCGTTTTCCATTCCTCCCCCCCCCCCCCTTCAATACTTGAGGCTCTAATACCGTAATTTGCCTAACGAAGAATTAGTAAACAAGCATTATACGTGGCATTTTGGCTTCAAAAAATGGGAGATATATCCGTTAAGTGGATTGAATAATTAAAAGGTGAAAGACTTCGCCCCAGAGCATTTGTTAGACAGAGCTCAACTCCAATTAGTTCACTTAGGGAGGAGAGTATAGTAAACACAGCAATTGCGCAAATTGGGTTGCGGTTAATGTGGATTAATTTTGAATTAAAAAGTCAAATTAAGATAAATTAAATTTAAGCGATTTCTTTTCTTTTTTAAAAAATTTATTACAACGTCTTACGTAAAAAAAAAAAAAAGTATTTCTGTGAATTAACCTTTTGAGGCGAAACCTTTTTCCAATGCTAAAAAAAAGGGCAGCCGTTGCCATCGCTCGACTTAACTACCAGCAAGATGGCGGACGATCGAAACGTTCATCGCGTGCCACAGATCTAGAGACCCTTTTTTGACGCAGCTGGCTGTGCGGCACAGCCAGCTGTCGTCAGAAAAAGGGTTTTTTCAGCATTGGGAAAGGGTTGCGCCTCAAAGGGTTAAAAACTAAAATAACAAGGATAATAACAAGGATAATACTGATGAAGAACAGTTCCAAGTTGATATCAGGGAAATAAAGGACTCATTAATTTATTTTCTTTAGTTCAGTTCATAACCACCTCTTTTGCTAAATAGCTAAATATCGTTTTCCATTTCCCCCCCTTCAATACTTGAGGCTCTAATACCGTAATTATGCCGAACGAAGAATTAGTCAACAAGCATTATACGTGGCATTTTGGCTTCAAAAAGGGGAGATATATCCGTTAAGTGGATTGAATAATTAAAAGAGGAAAGACTTCACCCCAGAGCATTTGTTAGAGGGATCTCAACTCCAATTAGTTCACTTAGGGAGGAGAGAGTATGGCAAACACAACAATTGCGCAAATTGGGTTGCGGTTAATGCGGATTAATTTTGAATTAAAAAAGTCAAATTAAGTTAAATTAAATTTAGGCGATTTCTTTTTTTTAGCACCAGAGTGCTATTAATTTCTCCCAGGTTTTTTGTGTAGACACTTTTTCCTGCAATTAGCGCGTCGAGTCACTTTTCATGTGTGTTTGCCAGATAACGTGAAGGGGGGAGGGGAGAGGCGTTAATAAAATGTTGAAAGTCGCACAAGGTTTGCAATTTTTGATAAAGGATCGCTAAACTGGGTGCCAAAACGCGACAATTTATTATAAATGTATTTTGAGTGTGGTTAGAAAAGTTTTAGTAGGTTTCTGCGTATTAGGTTTAGTAGGTATTTAGTAGGTATTTAATAGGTTTCTCACGCTAATTTAGTAGGTAAGTTTTAGTAGGCGATTTAAATATAGATTTTAATTCCGAAGAAGTATTTTATAGAACAGTGAAGACAAATACGGTACACATCATAGATTATGATACACTTTCCAAATGGTATTTATAAAGGTGAAGTGTAGTTTGACTATGCCTGGCGAAAATTGTTAAACAGATTTGGTGGGCGATTTTAATATAGATTTCTATTCCGAAGAATGGAACAAAGAAGGAAAACACGATACACTCATGGATTATGATGCTCATTCCAAACAGTATTTAAAATGTCTACGAGATATAGCTGTGCGCGAGCACAGTCAGCTGTCGTCAAAAAAGGTCTCTAGATTTGTGGCCACGCGATGAACGTTTCAATCGTCCGCCATCTTGCTGGTAGTTAAGTCGAGCGATGGCAACGGCTGCCCTTTTTTCAGCATTGGGCAATCTTTCCAGCTGTTCTCGCGTTCCTCCATTTTTCAGCAGATGTCAGTGTTGATAAAAATAATCTTTTTACGGGAAATGACGTGCTAAAAAGTAAAGGATTCTCGTGGAGCTATGTCACCCGCAACTATTTTTATGGAAATCAGATCTATTCTTCTTGACTGGCACCAGTCAAAAGTCAGAGTTTGGTGTCCTCACGGCGAGGACACCGCGCCTTAAAGGGTTAATGACTCAGACAATGTAAATTTCGAGAAAAAGTGTTTTTCGCTCCACTTTAGTGTGTATACTTTTGTACAACGTAACTAAATATTCATGCAACCCCCCCCCCCTCCTCCCTGGACGCGAACTCGTTTAATATTCGTCGCACAATGATGAAACTTTATACCAACTTAATACCTGGGGTAAAAAGGCTCAATTAATAAACTGAGCGAATAAGAAAAACACTAATTTGTATTAGAATTTTCAAATTATACACTAATTTTTGGAAACAGACCCTCAAAAAATATAAGCATTTTTTTAAAAGAAGGATAGGGCACAAGTATACGTTTTTTTCAGCTTGAATTTGAATTAAAAAAATAAAAGCAAAAAACCTGCTTTATTTATTTATTTATTACTGCTTGATAGTTTGTTCGTTTTTCCGATTATATACTATGCATAAGAGTTCTATTAACATTCAAATGGCTCAAACGTTTTATAAATGTAAAATTAATTAAAAACTTAGTAAAATAAAGCACATGAAAGATAATTTATTTTTTAAAAAATGTATTAAACACATACTAATTTATAAAAAATACTTGAAAATGTAACATTTAGTACATGTTACGTTTTGTTTTTAATTAATTTTATCATTTAAAACATTTTTTGTTGAATATTCTTGCTATTCTAAAAATGTCTTAGAGAATCTCAGGGGATTACATTTTAAAGTATTTTTTGTTACTCTTGAAGCAAAACTACTTCGATATATAAAAGTTTCATTTTACGTCAAGTCGTTAGAGTCAAGCAGCAATGATGAATAGTAAAACTATGACATATGGTTGCGCTATTACTCCACACTTCATATTACAGGACTGAAGTACTGAAATTTTCTTTATACTTTTTCCTACACTTAAGAAAGGAAGGTGAATTATTAAATATAAATGATCAGTTTGCCCGAAAGTAAATTCATATAGATGATGCTGTAGAATATCAGTGTCAGAACATGGAATATCTATCATTTTCAAATTCAAAAATAATGCTAGTCATCATCTAGAGATGGATGCATTATACAGGGTGTAAAGAAATTATTTAGTTAGGCTGTTTTAAATATTATTAAGACTTGCGTTGTGACACATAAAAATCCAGGTTTGATACACTTAGTTGCAATATAATAAAAAGACGTTAAATACATAAAACTGTTTTATTAAAAAGATACTATTCAGACATAAACTTATTACAACGGATGGTGGTGGCTCAGCGAAATAAAAAATATGTCCTATATAGACAGTGAAATTAAGACGGAATGACTTTAAAATTACGCCAGCACAGAATTGCACATTGGCGAGAACAATAACTTGGCCGAGATCAATAACGCCAATTCCAGAGCAACCCTAACAGTTAATCCAATAAAATTAAAAATGACGTAATTGCGAGCTAATAATTTTAAAGACGCCGGAAGGGCAACAAATAATAAAAACGCCAACACCAAGCCAAAGGAGGGGAAACAAAAAGCCGTTGATTTTGCAAACGGACGTAATATAATCTATTTTTAGCACACCGGTCTGAAGAGACGAAAAAACAAGAATAGTGCATACGGGGAAAAGCAAATATACAGATTTAAAAACCGAAATGGCAGAAAAATGAAAAACAGAAGTGATTTAGAATTCTTGAATTTGGATAGATTGCATTAAAGAAAGGCAAAGTAAATGATTATTAAATTAGATATGTGATCTCCATCACAGAGGGTGTTCCACAAAAGATGGTTACGGGCTTTAATTTTTTATGTATTAGAGGTAAGTAGGGCGATGCCAATTGAAAAAAAAATATTCAAAAAAAGGTCGGAAATAAGACTTGAGGAAAAATTCTTCTCGTTGATTTTCAAAAAGTTACACTTCTTAAATTTGTATACGACCCCCGTATAAAAAACAATCCCAGTTAGAAAAATGTGCCCACATACACTCACGAGATGATGCACAAAATTTGAGAATTATTCCTAAAAATGTGTCAGAGATACGAAGATTAAAAATATGATGACGTAAACCTGCGAAGAGAAAAAATGACGCCGGATTATTGCATTTCAGGGGGCGTACAGAAATTACGAAAGAAAATATTTTTTTGCACTCTAGCAATAAACGTTTACATTCAAATTTATGTATAGCCCCAGATCATCGTTTAAAGATCGATCTGAATCTCTTTGTGATGAAAGGCTGAAATTTCGTACATTACCTCATGAATGTATGGCGTACATTTTACAATTTGGGAATATTTTTGTATGGGGGGGGGGTGACATACAAATTAAAAAAAACTTTTTGAAAATTAACGAGAGGAATTTTATCTTAACGGAGTCTTATTTCCGACTTTATTATGAACAATTTTTTCTGAATATTTTTTCAATATACACTGCCCACTCATCTCTAATAGATAAAGAACAAAAGCCCATTACCACCTTTTTTGGGACACCATGTATATTGTCCATACAACATTGTGATGTTGCAACATGAATGCACTCTGATCACACTTACAGCTGTTCTTTTTGGAAATTTTGGAAGGCGGGGGGGGGGCGGAAGAGAGATTTAGGAGCCAGACCCTTATACATAAAACAAACGCTTAGCCTTAAAATTTTTAAAGCAATATTCACAAAGACTAATTCACAAAGGACAATATTCACAAAGACTACCTTGAAAGCATCTATGTAGTCTTTCTAGCAAACAGAATCGTGCTGGTAGAGTACCTTGCCGGTACCAGTGAGCCGTTACAGACAGAACCTAAACTGCTGCCAGGTAACGGTACTGTATCACTTTTATGTACTTGCAGGCTATCGTTAACATTAAAGGCACTGGCTCACGAAAATTCAGTGACCCAGGCTCGCAAAAATAATAGAACCTAATATAATATCATCATCGGAATTTCAGAGATACTTTATAGGGTCTTTTTGCTACTGTAAATGTGGAGTAGAATCAAGGTAGTCTTTCTAGCACATAGAATCATGCCGGTACCAGTGAGCCGTTACAGACAGAACCTAAAAGGCTGCAAGGTAACGGTGCTGTATCGGTTTTATGGTACTTGCTGGCTATCGTTAACATTAAAGGCACTGGCTTACGAAAATTCAGGGACCCAGGCTTACAAAAATAAAAGAATTTAATATAATATCATCATTAGCATTTGAGAGATACTTTATATGTATAGGGTCTTTTTTGCTACTGTAAATGTGGAGTAGAATCCAGGTAGTTTTTCTAGCAAACAGAATCGTGCTGGCAGAGTACCTTGCCGGTACCCCAGTGAGCCGTTACAGTCAGAACCTAAAAGGCAGCCAGGAAGCGGTACTGTATCGGTTGTATGGTACTTGCTACCTATCGTTAATATTAAAGGCGCTGGCCCAGTACGTTTATGATACCTAAAATGTAATGGCATGGCGTTATTCAATGTTAAAAATAAAGGCACATGCTAAGTACTTTAGTTGTGACTGTAATGTAAAGGCAGTGTACCGACGTAGTGCGGCCTACCCACAGTAATGTTGCCAGAATTCTAAAACATTTGTAGGAATTATTATTTCAAGCTGTGTTTTTTTTTAACTTAATTTTGAAACTTTTTAGAGCACTAGAAGTCAGTTCTGGAGGCAATTGCAACCGACGCTGGAAAAAACATTTCACGAAAATAAGTTTACACTCAATAAATTTAATCTTCGTCCGCCTAAAATAAATAAGTTCATATTCAATTTTTATTATATACCGGAATTGAATTTCATGCTCTTCTGGAAACGCGCGGAAATTTTTATCGTTCGAAAGATTTCGATTTTTTTACACAGCCTTTCTTATATTCATGCAGACGATTTATTTGTGAAAAAAAACTATGTAATCTGGAAAAAATATTTTAAACAAATTGGACGCTCTTGTAATCAAAGCCTGATGACCGCGAGGAATATGACGCTATTTCGATTGCAACAGATCATTTTGTCACGCAAATGGTTAACCTTTTTTACTCTTGGAAATAAAATGAAACTTAAAATTGAAAAAAAAAACTGCTTAAAAACCGGTGGATTTTAAGATTTTTAAAGAAGCAGAGATTGTTTTTTTAATATTTTTATGCATAATTATAAAAAAATTCAAGCGGGTCGTATAAACGGAGTACATGTTATTGCACTTTTTCTGCTTTTTAATCTTTCCAAACTTTTTAATCTTCTTGGAGTAATGGCGGTAAAATATTTATATTGGAGTGGTTCCCCGGAATGGTTATAGTGTAAGTCAGGGATCTGTGTAACTATATAGCAGGATTGAGGTTATTGAGGTTACTGCACTCTTGAAAAACTTGATAATGACTTAATATGTAAATAAAGAATTTTTATTAGTGTTTAATTTTTATTTTAATAATGGAATTCGAATTATTAAATGTAAGAATATTTTACCTGTTAGGAGTGATATAGAATGAAGACAACCAAATTTAACTATAGCTTGTATTATTTTAAATATAACAGGAACAATATTTAAATTTGCTTATATTCAATGAGTATCACTCTTAACTATCAAAATTCATTTTATAATTCTAATACAATTTTAAGCTCGTTCTATAATATGAGTCTGAACAAGAAAATAGCAAAATTTACTGCCTTTACAAAACACGATATTAGGCAGAATAGATTAAATTAAGGACACCTCAACACAAGTCATATATAAAGCTGTTTTCTATAATAAAGTCTATTAGAAAGCTATGACAGCAAAGTGTCGCAGGCATTAACTGACACAAATTTCCCCGGGATTTTTAGTAATTTCTGCTTTATAGCTTGATGGAATTTTGTCACATTATCGAATGCACATCAAGCAGGCACTTTAAAGCACATAATGTTAGCGTGGGATGTAAAATAGTATCCTACAACCAATAAACTTGTAGCATAGAATTCTTTTAACAGAGTTTTAAGAAGGAAATTTTAAACGCCTTTTATGAATCTGATAATGATTAGTTTAAAGACATAATTTCATACCTAAATGTGTCTTTCATTGGTTCAAGAGCAGGATTATCCGGTTTTATTCTGCTGAAACTATTTTAGCTATAAATATACAGTTAAATTATTACGTTCCGAACATGTACCATGTAAAGAAAGGGCTGTAATCATGAAAAAATTTGACTTCGAGATTTTGGTGTGTTTGCACGTTTTGAAATCTTCTGAATTCATTTATGCTATTTTTACGAGATGCATGTATGTGTGTGTGTGCGTGTGTGTGTGTGTGTGAGTGAGTGAACACGACAGCTCCTAAACGGGGCATTCGATTGAGCTCAAATTGGGTATACATGTTATAAACCACCGTCGCAAGACCAGTATTGATTTTGGTGTATATAGGACTTATAGCTTTTCTACAAAGATTTCTTTTACATTATGGCCTATGGGGGAAAATTCTTGAAAGTGCGTTAGCGTTTAAACGGTGCATTCGATTGAGCTTCAATTTGGTATATGTGTTTGAATTATTAATCGATTAATGTAAACTGCAAATGAGTAGTGATCAAGCTTGGATGTTATAGAAAAATAGATAAAACCTTGAACTAAAAATATATAATGTTTGAACGTTAAAATTAATAAAGAACTTGTAAAATAACGCATGTAAATTACGTATTATCAAAATAACACAAAAATCATTTAACGCAACACATGGAAAAAATAATACGCCTGTTATGACACTATTATTACACATATCATAACCTATGTAAAATTTGTATTATTTAAACATAATAACAGCACATGCAAATATATATATTTATAATACTCTATTAAATTATTACATTGTATACAATATTTATGTAAGTGTGTTAGTTACAAAAATCTTTATAATGCATATGTCCTTAAAATACAATTTTCGGACTAAATTCCGATTTCCTATTTATGAGCTTAGTACAGTTTTCGTCGGTTTTTGAAAAAAAATAATTTATGCTTCTTGATTGATTTTTGAAATTACCGATTCAAATTTTGTACTATAGCGTGATTCTAAAAATAAATCATCGTAAAACATTGTCGATAACAAGTGTTATATTACACGAAATAGATTAAAAAACTAAATCACTAAATCAAGACCTTTAAACAGCCTTCCATTAGATCAGATGTAGTTTCTACAATCCACTGCACATAGCTGGATTTGTTAGGCCACATCAACGGGAGACTTTTCTGAGATAGCTAGTTTATAAACATTTCTCCTGGCTTTTCCATCCTTGACAAACTTTGAAAGTAATTTTCATTTTATGGTGGAAGGAAATTTTATTGCGTCACACCAGACGTGGGGTTAACGTAGGAGAACGTTTATTGTACCCAATGAAGTAGGATTTGAAATAGGGAATTTAAGTACCTCACGGCTATTAAACTTATAGTATAAAAGCTTCTAATAGTTTTGAAACTTGAAATTGCCTGATGAATCTAGAAGTGCCCTACGTTATTATTTGCAGACTACAATAATTTCGTTTACAAAAGGTTTATTTATAATTTTTTTTTCAAAATCAAGGCTAGAAAGGGTCTTCTTTGACTTAATTTCAGAACATCGAAAGCTATTGCGGTAAACATTTCGTCTAGGTATAATGAAGAGGTTATGCGCTATTCAATAAGACACGATTCAACGCCACCTGGTGACAAACAAAATGCTAACTTTCGAAAACGGCCAGGAACGCGGAGAAAACTCTGTTTAAAGAAAGCCATAGAAATAGAATTTATATGTATGTATATACACAATATAAAATAAAACAGCCAAACTTATGTAATATTGATATCCCATTAATGCATCGGTCGAGAATAATCACAAAACAGAAACAGCATTAAAAAAAAAATCATGGAACCATGAATAATAATGGACACATATCCCTTAAGTGCTGTACACATACCTATCTAGCAAAAGAAATCAGAGCCATAAGAGCTAAAAATGTTAGAAATAATTACCAAGTGAGATGTCTTGGGTCTAAGCCTAACTACAAGAACCCAAAGAAGGGGAATTGAACTGGAAACTAGATTAATCAAGTTCTAATCTTCGGGTGCTTGAATTAATCTAGTTAAATGGAAAAACAAAATAGCTAGGTTTCTGTAAGTTGCATGGCACAAAGAGTCGTTAAATTCAACCTAGGGGCGCGACCATAGCTAATAAAGAAAAGACAAAGTGGTAATGAACCAAGCATGGAGTAAAAAGCTCAGAGATGATGCCAATACAATGAATCGAATATATTTTGACTCTTGATGACGTCTGATGACGTTATTTAAACATGTGCGTCATGTCGAAGTGTTGTATTAGCGATGGAACCCTGGAGTGGACTTGAGGAAATAAAGCCGAAAACGTAGAAATATTCAAAAATCTTACCAAGTTACGCCGATATTAAATGCATGTAAATAGCTTTAATTTATTAATACTACATTATCGAGGGTTTTTGTGCAATGTAGGAAGAATAACATACAAATAATAAACAATAACTATTCAGTTTCAAACAATAAAATACATGTTTAATTAGAAAATAAATACCGCCCTCACCTAGAATTAATAAATGACTAGTTTCTAAGTTCCAAAACTACAAGAATAGATCGTAGAATGATTCGTGTTGGTGAAACACGCAATGGATATAGAAGAAATGGTCAAGAAATTCTATATTGTTATGCCCGTATTGTTCTGGCTAATCACAGCAGAATGACTAGATTGTGTAACGAAAAATTTCCGTTCGACTTTCGGAGCACTAGAATAACCGTTTGTGAGTCCACCCGCTAGCGTACGCAGCGATTTACAGATATTTTCAACTGGGTACAAGCACCAGATTATAGAGGAGAGACCTAGAAATTCGATAAGTGGGTTCAGAAGTGTTTTGTTCTAAGATCCAGTATTTATAGGGAGTACATAGACTCATAATCTAGCTCCATCAATTATTTTATACATGTCAGTGGCACATGTTTTTTCAGTGAAATAATTAATGAGAATGATTTTCTCTTTTTACCATTTCTTTGACTTATCCTGGCTAATTTGTTTTGTGTTATGATAAGCTTACGCAAGGGACATCTATTTACAAGGGGGGCTTGGTCGGAGGACTTTTTAAGACGTCTTGACGCATATTCACGTTACATTTTGACTTATCCTGAAAATCCATATAACGTTTTATTTAAGATTGGCTTAAAACAAGACGGATTTGTGCACGGATTTTTTCTGAAAATCATACAAATAAGAAAACTGATCTTTATTGCTTAAATATCTACGGATACGGATACGGATATCTGGCTAACTTTCAGCTCAAAGTAGTGAGTTAAACTCTACAAGAAACATTCGTCCAAATCTTGTGCATTCGAATATCTCTTCTATAGAGCGTTAAGATAACTATCCCAGACAGCACGCATAGGTTCTCCGAACGTCTATTAACATTCAGAGAACGTTTTCTGAACGATAATAGACGTTTCGAGAACCTGTGTGTGCTGTATGGGTAAAATCAGAGTTAGGAAAAGACGTAAATACATAACATTTTGGGAACTAATTTGGTTATTAACCCTTTGAGGCGCAACCCTTTCCCAATGATGAAAAAAGGGCATCCGTTGCCATCGATAGACTTAACTACTAGCAAGATGGCGGACGATCGAAACGTTCATCGCGTGCCACAGACTGAGAGACCCTTTTTTCACGCAGCTTGCTGTGCCCGCGCACAGCCAGTTGCGTCAAAAAAGGGTCTCTAGATCTGTGTCACGCGATGAACGTTTTGATCGTCCGCCATCTTGCTGGTAGTTAAGTCGAGCGATGGCAACGGCTGCCCTTTTTTCAGCATTGGGCAATCTATCCAGTTGTTCTCACGGTCTTCCATTTTTCAGCAGATGTCAGTGCTGTTAAAAATAATCGTGACCATTTTTTGTACGGGAAATGACGTGCTAAAAAGTAAAGGATTCTCGTGGAGCTATGTCACCCGCAACTATTTTTATAGAAATGAAATCTATTCTTCGTGACTGGCAACAGTCAAAACGTCAGAGTTGGGTGTTCCCA
This sequence comes from Cheiracanthium punctorium, assembly GCA_038373885.1. NCBI lineage: Eukaryota > Metazoa > Arthropoda > Arachnida > Araneae > Cheiracanthiidae > Cheiracanthium > Cheiracanthium punctorium. The sequence continues at coordinate 271,364 of JAWZYV010012461.1, forward strand.
GAGTGGGATCACTGCGCTTTAAAGGGTTAAAACGTTTGAAAGTAACGCTATGTATAAGTGCACGGTAAAAAAAATTCGGAAACGTTACCCCAAAAAATGGGGCAGCTCTTGTAGTTCAAAATTGCGGAAACGTTTCCGAACCATGCGGGTAAAGTATTTAGAAACGTTTCTGCATATGTCGGAAACATATTTACCTATTTTCCTGCATTTTAGGTAAGGTTTCTGGTAAAGATGGGTAACGTTTCTGTATATTTTGGTTAAATATTGAGTAACCTCTCCGTGTATTTCGGAAAGGTTTCCGAATTAACGAGTAACCTTTCTGAGTTTTTCAGAAAAAAGTAACATGCACTAGATGAAGCGCTTCGAGTATCTTAAATCCAGATGGCAGCACCAAACTCTGTCGGAAGGAGCGGTGAGGACTAGCTACCAGAACCAGAATCGAACGCTGGACCTACGCAATCGGAAGAAAGCACGGTACCACGACGCTGCGGTTTTCTTGCCGAATTTTGCTTTAAAAGTAAACTGACTGCTGCAAAAGTTATTTGTGGTACGGCTTGTTTTGGAAACTTAAAATTTTTTTGAAGTATTTTGTAAATGGAGAGAAAATACCATAATTAATAAATATAAATTAAAAATCTTAAATCTTTTTTCTTCTACATAAATTATTTTCAGGAGATAATGTGCTGTTTTATTTAAGTATTCACCCGTTTTATTTAAGTATTCATCCGGCGACGTCACCTGGTGACTGGTCACAAATAAACTTCACAGTGAAGTTACATCACTCACAAGTTACCAGACCCTTATTATCGCATGGGCAAATCGGGACTTTGCCCAGGTCCCCCAGTTTCAAATGTTGTTCTGGAATATTCTTTTATATGTCAAAATATTATAAAAAAGAAAACAAATTTTATAGATGGGGACCCCCAAATTCATCAATGCCCGGGGCACCTGTTGGTCATAATCGGGCTGTGCAAGAAGTTACAATGTGGCAGTCCTGTGACAATTGTGACCCTCTGTGACGTCACAGCAACTCTTTTGTGACCATCTGTGCTATTAGGGAAAACGCGTTCACTCTTATCCTTCTGTATCTTGGCACTTGGCGCATGCGCGCGAAGTCCCAAATAAAGATTTCCTCTCCCCCGTAAATACTTTACCCCGAAATATGGGTTATGTTTCCGAAATCGTGAGTTCGAGTAGAGCATCGGTTGGTTACGCTATACTTTCGGAAACCTTTCCGCTATAAGTATGTAACGTTTCTGAATTTTTTTACTGTGTGCCTGGCATTCATATTTATTTCCGAGTATATCAGTCGAAAGTTTGTAAGTGTACTTCATTGCGACAGGAACATCATAACGTTAATGCAGCGGCATTACAAATGATCAATCATTGACTTCTTTTCGAGAGATAAAAGAGAAAAAAAATGATAGAAGGAGATTAGATCTATTCATTCCTGGCAAATATAACAGCCGATGTTACTTAGGAGCATTGATTCCGTTGAGTGGCTTGTGATTTATTCTGTAGTGGCACGACTCATAAACTGAAAGATGATGGCCATTTATCGGCGTTGTAATAATGTAGCACTGTAACAAAACATGATTATTATTTTTGCATCAAATGGTACAGTGAAACCTGGGAAGTGGACCGTCTTTGTAAGTTGAACAGCTGTCTGTTAACCCTTTAACGCGCAGTGTTTCCGCTCTGGGAACACCAAACTCTGACGTTCTGACTACTTCCAATCACGGAGAATACATTTGATTTCTATAAAAATAAATGCGGGTGACATATCTCCACGAGAATCCTTTACTTTTTAGCACGTCATTTCCCGTAAAAAAAATGGTCACGATTATTTTTAAAAGCACTGACATCTGCTGAAAAATGGCAGAATGCGAGAGCAGCTGGATAGATTGCAAACTGCTGAAAAAAGGGCACCCGTTGCCATCGCTTGACTTAACTACCAGCAAGATGGCGGACGAACGAAACGTTCATCGCGTGCCACAGATCTAGAGACCCTTTTTTGACGCAGCTGGCTGTGCCGGCACATCTTCCTGGTAGTTAAGTCGAGCGATGGCAACGGCTGCATCTTTTTTCAGCATTGGGAAAGAGTTGCGCCTCAAAGGGTTAACCTAATTGACCAAGAACGGAATGGCTTAATTACTTTGACACTCAGTGTGCCTTTTATAAGTTGACTACTTACCTAACTTGTATGCTGACCAGGTAACTAATTAGGTAGAATTTGTCCCAAAGCATAGCTCAAAACCTTTGTAAGTTCACCACTACCAGAATTTTTTCTGTCTTTCTTCTAAAACAACTTATATACATTTTTTTCTATTTATTGCTTCCCATCCGCACTGAATATACAGTACAGTACGTATTACCATACTGTTCTGTCAATCAATACTGCCCATGACAAAGAAAGAAGTCAACATCCGGTCAATCCAGTGGCGGCCTTTTGATTGAAGAGGCCCGGCTGCAGACATGCTTTGGGGGCCCCAAGAATTACAAATGCTAAAAATTTATGAACGAATGTATTAATACCGTAATAAATTAAGTTTCATAAATAAATTTACTTTCTTTTCATCTTACTACTAAATGTAGTTATACATAGTAACATTACGTACTATGACAATATCGATTAATTAATGAGTAATACAGTAACATGTACGTATAGTTAATGTTTAACACTAACAAGAAATTTTATTCTTATTTTGTGTCATTTTGATTTCATATTTTGTATAATTTTGTAGTATACTACACTCATGTCCATAAATTAAGGATAATTCAGAATCACACAGAAATTGATCTGTAAAATAAAAATTTCACCTGTGGAATGATCACACACATCTTAAGAAGAATATGCAAATTACAGGAAACCACCAGATGGCGTGGATGGTACGTCACAATGACGAGAGTGTAAAAGAGGGGTATATAAGGAATGGTGACAAAAAAGTAAAATTGTTCACAAGCGCTGTGAAAGCCTTTCAGTGCAAAAACCGCATAGTTATAGCACAAAGGAGGCATTTGGATGATGTTTTACGTTGCAGAATTATCGGACGACTGGAATGTGGACGTACCCAGCTGTAAGTATCCGAGGAACTTGGAATCGCCCAGAGTGTCATCTCCAGGCTTTGGCAACGATTCCAAGATGATGGTAATGTGAATAGACGTTACAGCACAGGTCGCCCCCGAGTTACAACGCCGAATGAGGACCGCTATTTGGCAGTTACTGCCAAAAGAAACAGACGGAGTACAGCATCAGACCTGTCTCGTCAGCTCTCTTCAGCTACTGGTACGACAGTTACAGCACATGTTTTCCGACGAGTCCAGGTTTAGTTTGGAGTCTGATTCTCACCGGACGTTCATCTGGAGAGCACCAGGTACCCGTTACCACCAAGAGAACACCATTGAAAGACACCGTTACGGTGGTGCAGGATGGCTCGTTTGGGGAGGAATTATTCTTGGTTCCAGAACTGACCTGCATGTTCAGAGTGGAACGATGACAGGCCACATCTATCGGGATGTCATTCTGGAACAACATGTACGTTTGTTTCGGGGCGCCATGGGTGCTGAATTTGTGTTTATGGATGACAACGCCCGTCCTCACCGTGCAAACATTGTAGACGAATGCCTTCAATCGGAGGATATCACCCGTATGCATTGGCCAGCATTCTCACCGGACTTGAATCCAATAGAGCATGTGTGGGATATGCTTGGCCGACGAATTGCAGCCCGTCAACCCCCTCCCACCTGTCTACCGGAACTTCGGAGTGCATTGCTTGATGAGTGGTGTAATATTCCCCAAGATCAGATTGATCATTTGATACTCAGCATGCTTAGGCGTTGTCAGGCCTGTATTGCATCGTCCGGGAGACATACTCCGTATTAACCATCTTACTAACCATGTTATACTGTTTTTTGTAAATAGGTTCTTTTTTTAAATTTGGTCAATGGAGTAAAACTTGTCTAACTATCTAACTATCTAACTTGTCTAACTTGTAAAACTATCTTCAATCTGCAATTTTTATTAATTATGTCAAACATATAGCATCTTTTTTGCTCTTTACTTTTTGTTTAATAAATAGACTTTATAAATAAGTCAAATTTATTTTGCTTCTTTCTCTTTCTTTGCCTGAACTTCATTATCCTTAATTTATGGACATGAGTGTACATATATTACATGTGCTATGTAATGTATAATACGAAAATCCATATTGTACCCATGATAAGTTAATCACGTAAACATGAAACCACTGCGTGGTCAATCTAGAAAGTTTCACTGTAATAAAATGGTGTAAAATTGTAAAACTTTAGTTTCAGTTAGTAGATATGAATAATTAACTGATGTACTGTCAACCCCGCCTAATGGAATAGCCAATTTGATACGAAAATTTATTCTAATAATTAGCGGGATATTCCATTACCCAGGATCAAATTGACTAATTATTACGGTTTGGTACATGGAACATTTATTACAAAGAAGGCTCTTACTTTAACCGATATTCTGATATTCTATTAAGTGGGTACGACTGTATTTTACTTCGCTTATATTATATGCTAAATTTAATTCTGAAAATCGTATCGGATAATCAGTTATTTTTTCAAGCAATGTAAAGTATATGCTTCCAATTTTTTCCGAAATTTTCGGTAATTTTGTAGAGTTGCGAAACAAACAAAGAAAAAGCCACTGTCATTCCCTTATATGGTAAGAAAATTGCAATTTTTCACTATCTTCAATTTTGATCTAACTATTTGCAATAATTTAACGAATTTGCTCGATAAATTCTCTCGTTTTTAATCCATCATAAGCTATAAGGTTAACAGACTTTAATTTTGAAATATTTATGCCGTTTTTTCCGTCTTTAATAATTTGATCTAAACAAAAAAATGACTGATCAATATTTTCAGAAACCTCGCAAGACAGATGAAAGATAATTAACAGCGACTAACAATCGTTCATACTTCTGATTTTATAGCGATAAAATTTTTATGTTGAAAGAATGTTAAGTTACGGATTTATCTACTGCAATTTTCGAGTTTTTATTGATTTCATCTTTAAACGACAAGAGTGGATCTCAAAAAGAAAGAACTCATCACTACCCCGATGAAATTTGAAGGATACTTAAAAGCTTCTTAACAAAGCTGCGACTGCCGTCGTTTATATGTAATTTGATAGTGCAACTTTTACAGCAACTAAATAGAGCTGGTAATTAATTACTACGTCTACCGAAAAAAATTATGTCGGTTTTTTCAGATTAAATTTAAGCAAATAAATTTTTAACTGTTTTTTCATTACAAGAAAGCTGAGCACATAAATGTAGGATTTATCATTTTTTAGATTTTACAGCTTTATTAGATTTTTTTCACTTAAAAAAAGTGAAAAAAGAAGTAAATGTGGCCGTCTAGCATCCGTAAAAGACAACTTTTAAAATGTCCTGAAATTGCTGTTCTTTTGTACCTGTGAGTGTCATATTTTCCACATAGAATTTTGCAGGCTATTTTTTCTTTCTTTTATTATTATTTTTTATTTTTTGAGATAGACATATGCGAAAAGTACATTCTGGAAACTTTACTATCCACAGATTACGAATTTTGGAAAAATGCTGGCTAATCTATCCCCTGCATTGAAACGCATGCTTTTCAAGTTTCGTACTTTCTACATTACTTTTACCACTAATGAAATACTGACAGGCGAAAAAACGACATTAATTTACAGTTCCCCTAAAACTTGCAGAGTTTACATGAATTTGCTACAAAAGATTTAACCATACAGGTTCATTTTTTTGTGTCTGAAAAAAATATATGTAATAATTTTAGTGATTATTATTTGGAGAAAAATAGTTTAGAAAATAATAACCTAATATTTTATTAGAAAATTACTTTTTTATTTCAGTTTGTGTGCGGTACACTGGGCCTTAACGATACTTTTTTAGTATTTATTTTGAAATTTTAGTATTCAAATCATTTCTTGATAAGACGAACTCCTACACACAGTCATTTTTTTCCGGGTCAAAACTCTTTACTAATTATTTTTTGTTAATTTTTTAAAATAAATAAAGCCACACTCGAAAGATTGCTCTTTAAATTTCAATTAGTTTTGGCAGTAATATGAAGAGTAAGTAAATCTACACGAAACAGGCTGAATTAGGCCTTTTCTATATCTATGTATAAATACTCGTAAAAATCGACAGATGTCCATACTAGTGTTTAATAGACGTAGAGGAATAACTCGGCTGTTCGAGCCTCGTCAGGGGGAGACCCCCCCCCTGAACCCCCCTATTTTTTTAGTTTCATTATTGCCATATTAAAACGTGACATCTCAGCTTTCGTGTATTTCGCCTGGTAACTCTATGTTGAAATTTTTATTATTGTAACCTATCAGGGGCGTAGCCAAGGGGGGGGGTGTTATCGGGGTCATAATCCCCCCCTCCTCATGAGAAATTTTTGCCGTACAAAATGTATATTCTTCACTACATTATCACACACAGGTATACATATATATGATTTGTAGTAGTCGTAACCCCCCCTCCCCCCCATGAAAAATTTCTGGCTATGCCCCTGTAACCTATTTATAGAAAAAGACATGTGATGCATATTCTACAGCTTACGAAATATTGTAACAATAGATTTAAGCTGTTGTGAACTAATAGTATTTAAATATATGTAAACAAATACGTGTGATGCATATTATACAGCTTACGAAATATTGTAGCAATAGATGAACGCTGTTGTGAACTAAGAGTATTTAAATATATGTAAAATTATGTCGCATTTTTATGTCGCTTTTTGGGACAATATTCAATAAAGGTGGTGAGAGATAAAATGACATAATCATTAATAATTAAAGTGGTTCTTCCCCATATGGTACCAGGTGCCTTGTAAGGGTAACTTGTTTATATTTATCCAATCACAAGTTATGAATTTAGCTACTTCAATTGTGATTCTTTTTATTGATTTTTAGTCTCTAAACGACAACAATAACTCTCAACTAGAAGCGACTCATAACAATTTTCATGGAGCTTTTAACAACAGCTCTAACAGCCGCTGTTTGTGCATAATTGGATAATGCTTGTTTTATGGCAATGAAATTACACCTTTTGAGATGCGATTACTGAACATTTGTAAGTGGTTCAATGCGGTGCTTCCAGATTTTCACAGCAGCAGTTTATTTAATTATTTAAAACACTATTAAAAGCTTTTATACGCAGCAGGTTTATTAGCTTTTCCTTATTTATATTCACTGTATTAAGTCCCGCATCAATATAATACGTGTTAACACATCTCGCACCGTTAACTCCTCATCTTGTAATGTAATAAAAATTTCTCCCGTGCCTCGTAAAGTGGAAATTACTTTCGACCTTCGTAAGGTATGAAACTTCTCGAAAAAAAATAGTTTGAATGTTTCTTCCAGGATTTTCTCTACTGTTATTGCTTTGGTTTTCTAATAGAGTTGCTGAAAAGTGGTGATTGAATAAATGGTTTATTTTTATGGAAAGCGTGTTTATATAAAATTTATGTAGGTTCGCTATTTTTAGCATTTTTGAATAAAGTTTAGAAAGCGTTTGTGATTTAAAAGATACAATTAATGTATCTTTTCATAACCAATTATATTTGTTTCGGTAAAAAAAAATGCGTAAAAGCGACAATAATTAAGAAAAAACATAGTTCTAAACATTATTAAGACTTAAGTACTAGTATAACACGGCACATGATCTCTAAATAAATAAATAAATAAATCAGAAAATTTTAGCAAAAAAAAAAGTATAGGAACGACAATAATTAAAAGAAAAAAAGTTCTAAACATTATTAAGACTTAAATACTAGTATAACAAGGCACATGATCTCAAATAAATAAATAAATAAATAAATCAGACAATTTTAGAAAAAAAAGTATAAAAGCGACAATAATTAAAAGAAAAAATTAATTCTAAACATTATTAAGACTTAAGTACTAGTATAACATGGCATAATCTCTAAATGAATAAATAAATAAATCAGACAGTTTCAGAAAAAAAGTATAAAAGCGACACTAATTAAAAGAAAAAATTAATTCTTAACATTATTAAGATTAAGTATTAGTATAACACGACACATGATCTCAAATAAATAAATAAATAAATAAATCAGGCAATTTTAGAAAAAAAGAGTATGAAAGCGGCAATAATTAAAAGAAAAAATTAATTCTAAACATTATTAAGAATTAAATACTAGTATAGCACGGCACATGATCTCTAAATAAATATAAATAAATAAATAAATCAGACAATTTTAGCGCAAAGAAAGTATAGAAGCGACAACACTTAAAAGAAAACAAATAGTTTTAAACATTATTCTGACGAATATTGGTATAAAACGGCATATAATCTCAAATAAATAAATAAATTAGACAATTTAAAAAAAGAGTATAAAAGCGACAATAATTAAAAGAAAACATTAATTCTAAACATTATTAAGAATTAAATACTAGTATAACACGGCACATGATTACGGCACATGATACTAGTATAACACGGCACATGCACACGGCACAAAAATTGGTTTTGAGTATTATTTATTCTGAGTATTATTTATCTTAAATACTAGTATAACACGGGCATACTAGTATTATAATACTAGTACTTAAATACTAGTATGCAGGGCACGTGATTAAAAAAAAAACCGCAGAAATCTCAAACAATAAAACGTTATTCCTTGTAAGATCTAGTAACCACAAAAAACTCTGTGCTTTACCTATCAGAGAAAAAGAAATCGCAACATGAAAACAAAGAGAAATACACTTTTATATATTTCTAGACCATTTCCCCCTCTAGAAACTATAGAGTCAGTCTGATTACATAATCTGTTGACCAAGGTTTTTGCGGCCGCTCTGCATTAGATACAATCAATCACACTGAGAGATAAAAGTTGAGATCAAACAGGGAAAATACAACAAAGAATTCAGTCTCGTAATTCATCAAATTGAAGAAGGAAGTGGAGGTCGTGTGAATAAAAGTATTTTTTTTTTTTTTTTTTGGGGAAAGAAGTAGTTCTACTGTTATTTTCACTTCTTATTGGATTTTTGCTAGTACTCTTAAATAGAAAGTGAAATGGTCACTTCACAGAAGTGAAGTATAGCTGCAAATGTTCGCAACCTCTAGAATTGTGAATATCTTCGATCCCTGAGAGTGAAAATATTTACTTTTGAAACAAACTATTTTGGGAAAAGTTAAGTATTCTCTTTCTGAAGTTTCGTAAAGATGTTGACATTTTGTAAAGATGGAATTAACTTCACTGCGTGAGTCAGAAAAACATGTGACTCCTTCCATACGAAGAACGGGTACGCAACTAGTAAATAAACCGTGTTCTAGTACTTTATTCTGCAGATCGCTTAAGAGCTTCGATGAAAAAGGGAAAAAAATTCTCACCTTTATGCAAATAGTAGAAGACATCACTCGAAAAGACGGCCATTTAAATTAAAATTAATACATGAGTGAAAATTATAATTATAATTATTAATATTATTATTATTACTATTACTACTATTATTACTTTATGAGCATTATCTTTTTAATTATGGTTAGAAAAATACAGGGTGGTTATAGTTAAATTTCCATTATAAACAGCATTCTGAAACTGTAACCGGTAAGCAGATTGCTACCAAATTAGGCATATGGACTGTGCACGAGATGCGCTCAAGGCAACTTCATCGAACGTTTAGTTTAAAAAATGTCCGCTAGATGGCACTTTCATGGGGAAATCAGCTCAAATATTACCCAGATTAGTGAATAAATGCCCCAAAACTACTGAATAAATGTTAAATTTGTTTGTATATTTCGAATTAGCTATTTCCATCATCAAATTTGCTGTTTTTTAAGCAAAACGTCATCTAGTGGACATTTTTTGAACTATTTTTTTTTTTTTTTAATTCCTTGAGCGCATATCATGCATGACTAGGCTTACCACATTTTTTTAAGTCCAACCCAGGACAAATACATATTTTTGGAGGTTCAAACCCAGGACGTCAGTAAAATCTAGCTTTAATGAATTTCAAGGGAAAATTAAACTTGTAATTCTGAAAAGTTCATTACTGTGAAATTTTATTGATTCAATTGGCTTTAATAATTTTCTTTAATAAAAATATTTCATTCATTAATTTAAAATATTCATAAAGTTTAATTCATTATAACGAGGTTTTACCATGTTTTTAAAATTGTTTCAAAAGTAAATTAAAAATCTTACCTTATTGAAACATTAAACATTAATTATTTAGCAGTATTTTTCATTAGACATGACTCTTTTTGACAAGAAATTCTTTGTTTGTTTTGATTACATCATAAAAATCACAACACGAAAGTTCAGATTTACTTTTGACATTTAGAAGATGTTTAAGATTACATATTGAAAGTCTATCCGGGGTTTCAAAACGGGATGACGACTATACAGGGTGAATCTAAACTCTTGGACAAAACTTTAAGGTGTGATAGGGCACATTATCAGGAATCAGAATCACATAGCAATGTGGGGTCTGCAACGTCGTCTTCGTATAGCTGTTAATAATCACTTCGGAAAAACTGCTGAAACAACAGTGCACTTTCCGACCATTGTCTGTCAGAAGCTAATGTATTTTTCTCCAAAAACAGAAGACTAAAATTCATAGTTTAAAAATTCTATTTTATTTCGCGGATGAAATTTTCGGAGAAGAGCCTATTGTTTATGAAACTTGATTAAGAAATTAGACGGACACTTCAATGCTTTTCCAAAAG